>CM070555.1:78609590-79102090 GCA_036346405.1 Phyllostachys edulis
CGTATAAAGCAGCACTACATAAGCATAATGAATAGAAACCTGAAATAAAATAAATGTCAAAGAAATTAGAAAAATGGGTACCTAAGTCGGTACATCCATCACCATGGCAATCTTGTATTCTTGTGCGAAGATAAATTCCAACAAATCTAAACCCAAAAAAACCTGTCCGGCAGTAAGGAAAATAGATAGATAAGTAGCAGCGAGGAGGAGGATTAGAGATGCTCGCATTTAAATATTTCAAAATCTGAACCCAACAAAGCCTCACTTCCTATCACAACCAACAAACCCAACATTCATCGTTCATCCAACCAAATAAAAAGAAAATCCGCAAGGTATCAGTTTTACATTATACATGAGAGCAAGGTATTTGTAATTTTGTATAGACAGTTAACCTAGTTCCGCAAAGAAAGAGATTATCTAGAATGGTATGGGTCGAGAATGGTTGCCGAGGAAACAAACAGTCCAGTAAGAATATATGCGACATCTTTAAAAACTCTCTAACTCTATTTAATTATTCAGGGACAGAGTGTGAATGTCGGTTGCACGATCATAATCTCTCTGCATTTCTTTTCTGAAATAATCGTTTGCCTTACTAAAGCATACATGGCACCATAATAGTACGGAAATTATGTATATTCCAAGGAAAACCTATCATGTACACTAGGTACAAACTAAATCAGGGCATGTGTACTTTAATGATGCAGAAGACATCTAATAAAAAACTCAAGTCCAATAAGCTGTGCACTAAAAACATGCGCGTACTTGCAAAAGGATAAGGCAAATTTGTTATTAACGTGTCTTTCTTTTCGTAATTAAGTTATTTACCTATTGCACCTTCAGGTGTTGCATAGCTGTCCCTCCCCACATGAGTTCAACAACAACTGTTGATAACATAGTAGTATATAGGTATCTAAATGTGAATCTACAACATCTACAAATTAGCATTACACAAGGATAATGAATAGGAATATAAAATAAAAGGAAGTCTTGAAAAAAAATCAGAAGATGTGGGCACCTAAGCTGGTACCTCTATCACCATGGTAATTTTTTTTACTCCTATGCACAGGAAAATACGAACATATATAAACAGAATAAACCAATTATACAATCATGAAAACAGATCGTCAAGTAACAAAATGGTAACATACATCTTAGAATGGAAGGAGAAGAAGGATTAGATATACTCACATCGAACTCTTCGAGAAGAAGGATGAGTATATAGGAGTATTCCTTCTAGTAGTATCTCACAATAAAGCAATCTAATCATGGCAAGTATGATTGCAATTGCGTGATTGACGCGTAATTTAGTGTGTGCAATAATTTAAAGGAAATATAGTGTGTGTACATATCTACATTATCTCTAGCCTCAGATTTAACAATATGATATCCAATTAGTCCATGTACGTGGTTGTCTATTACAACAGAGACCATGTACTGCTATATATAAAAGTTCTGCATAATCTAAACACGTCATTAGAAAATTAGAGAAATATTGACATATTAGATTAAAGTACCACTTACATAATTTGTCTGGTATATTAGACGAAAATACTCTTGGACTAGTTTGTTTGACTTTGATCTTATCCTAAAAGAAAAAAAGCTACTCCTTTTTTTTTAAAAAAAATAAGCAACATGAGTGTTTGAACTTTGAAAGACTGATCAATGGGAGCAAAGAAACAAAAAATTGCATCACATAGAAGGAAATAAATAGCAGTACAATAGATAGGTAATCCATCTGCACATCTGAAATTAGGTAATGACTGTAGGCTAAAAAAAATAGAAGTGGCGAGTTTAGTAGTCGGTGATCTAGTGGTACCTGTCCTATATACAAATCTAATATATTTCATAGTAGTTTCATCATCAAAGAAACCCTTCCGTGCACTGGTAAGTAGATAAGAGCCTTGGGCATAGTCTATGTGAAACAAAAGGGAAGATTAAGCTATATGCAATAGTTCTATATTAGTCTAATACTATAGGCTACATGACTGCCACTCTAATGTGTAAGTATACTATTGTTCAAAACTAAAACGTAGGCCACCAAAAATCCTCAACAAAGTTAGCAAATAAAGAAACCATCTCTTACAATCGATCTCTCGGATAGGTCCTTTAAATGATATGTTCTCTGTGAATGAGGCCCTGAAACACCATTGCATAAGGTAAGATGGATACTGGTAGTGTCTTGGTAGTACCCACTTTACAAAGTAGCAAACCAAAACTAACAGAGGGCATTAACCTAGATATCCATTTTCATTTTGGGGAGCAGTATTACCTATTTGATTTAGAGAATGAGTTTGCCATGAATTCCAAACCTGGCAGAGGGGGGGAAATGGCATCACTTGGTAGTGTCTTGGCAGTTCCCACTTTCCAAAGTAACAAACCAAAACTAACAGAGGACATTCACCTAGATATCCATTTTCATTTTAGGGAGTTGTATTACCTATCTGATTTAGAGAATGAGACTGCCATGAACAACAAACTTGGCAGAGGGGGAAAACGGCATCACTTAGGACTCCCAAGGCCAGAACAAAACAAAAGAACATTTTGAAAGGAAAATAGGTGAAGTCCCTAATTTCACTTGCAGCTTTAATATGGCTTATGTGGATATGGATTAGAAGATTCGATCTTAGTACTTCCATCCTAAAGCAGTTACCAACCAATATGAGAGTTCTGATAGGATGCTGCTTAAAGCCAAGGCATGCTCAAAATAGTTAGCTAAAATATAAATAAAAAAAATGAACCGTATCATGCTAATTGAAGGAGCAATACTAACAATATAGCGACGCCGAAAACTAATCTAAACTGAAACTATTCCTATTAGAGACAGTACCAATGTGGTACCAATCAGTGTTCAACTAATCAATCTATAGCAAGAATCAAGCTTGTTATTCCTCTTTTAAGTTCTATCCAACTGGAATTTCTCTGAAGCAATTGATCAAGCACCTAGAGTGAACAGCAAAACTGGAAATCTACACACAGAAGTACGGCCTTGTACCTGCAATCAATCAATTAGGGAGGAGCATGATGGGGAATGGTGATGAGCAAGGACCGAACAACCATGAGAAGTTGGGGAGGAGCTGCTGCCCTAGGCAAGAGCAACACCAACAATTGCTATTGGTCTTGGCGAGGATGCGCACGCCTCTTGATCTTTGCTTTTGATTTGGCGGCAAGATTCTTGGATGATGGAGCTGCGCTTCCCGTCGGCGCAGGGCGATATGCGGCCGATCCGCTCCTTGGCTATGCACACGCACTCCTTCCGCGATACCGCGGGCCTCCTGGGCGCCTGCTCCTCCCCTGCCCCGCTGCACCGAACACGCACTAAGCACACAGAAAGCACAAGAAAGAGGCGGTGGGAGAGGAAGAGGGAGCAACCGGGAGGGGAGAGGAGCGAGGGGTATCGCCGCCTGCTCTGATTCCAAGAATTCTAACACCTCATTGCATTCGAACCACCACCTGACCATGTTCGGTGCCATCGTCGTCCCCTCCACCACCGGGTGCCTCCACGTGACCCTCCTGCCACTCGTCACGGAGCCTGGCGTCCCGGCTCCAGAGGCCGCGGGCCACGAGGGAGGAAGAGGGAGGGAGCGGCGGCGGCTGAGGGCACCGAGGTAGCTGGGGAGGGAGACTGAGGGGGCGGCGGCAGAGGAAGGGGGAGAGATGAAACCCAGCAGGCTGCAGGAGAGGGAGAGGAGAGACCGAGAGGGGAAAGGAGCGAGGGGAGCGACGGTTTCCACCAGCTGTTAACTTTAGTAATTCAATGAATTTTCTTTGCTTGGATCATGGCTGGGACCATAAACAGATAGATTGTTTGGATTTTAGGGCATCTATTTAGATTTAAATTGGGTGTGTTGTTGGCAGGAACCAGCACAAGGCAAAAACTGTTTAAAGACAAGATTGTGACTCTATAGTTCGGTCTCTCTTTTCTATCGATGGGAGCATTCTAAGGTTTGTCAAAGTGCTTTCTAAGGCCATGTACAATATAGCAGGTGCTAGATTCCTCACTTCACTGCTGCGTCACGTAAGTACTCGATTTGTTTTCTTCTACAATGTTTTGTACATCTTTCTCTCTCTAGGATGAGATCTACAACTAAATAAAATACTACATATTTTTATCCCCCGCAACACACTCTCTCCCCCTCCCTATGTTACTTACAACTGAGTCAATTTTTCCCACATGAGCTAGCACCGGTGCATGTACACGCATCGGTTCCAGAAAAATATAAGCTAGCGCCTATTGTTATAGTGGTTAGCCCCAGTGCCAAGATCCAAAAGAGAGAAGCCGACACTGGTTTTCAACCACAGCTGTAGTGGCCTAAGGGCACTGTCAAATAATTTTCTCACAAACAAAACTAGTAGACAAGGAAAAAACGTGAAAACTCTTTCTCAAAATGAAGAAAAGGTGCTTTCTTTTTCCAAAAAATAACTAAAGAAAAGTTGGAAGAGAACATAGTGAAATACATGGTACTACTGAGGACATGTACAATGTACGGTAGATCCCAAAAGAGAGAGTGTTCCGCATAGGCTCAAGCCAGTAACAAGACAATACCCCTACAATGCATGGTGCCTTCAAATGGACCCACTGAAAGCATCTAGGCCCCTAAAAATTGTTTTGGTAATTAATGATAATATGTGAATATGGGATTAACGTGTTTATTGAGCATTTACAAGGTTAAATCCCATTGGTGAACGTGTTGATGCAAAGTGGCATGCAAATGGACTACACGAAGATCTTTTGGCTCAAAGACAAGGTACAAATAGTCTAGATTCCTTTTTCTATTTTACTGATCTTAGGAGTTTTTGATGGAAGACCGGATTATAGGATAAATACCGTACTATTAAGAGGGATTATGGCTAGTAGCTTGATAGCATGTTCTTGTGCCATATGGATCAATTTAGGATCATGCATGCATTTGAATTTAAACTTGAAATTAAATTGAAAAGTATTAAGTGCTTCAGTCCAAAATCGGTAGTACCGCAGTTATAATTGCGGTCGTATCACTTAGTCTTGATATGACCGGACTTTACTTGGCGGTAGTACCGCATTTTGAAGGAACAACCAACTAAGTGCTCAAGCGAACGATGGCTCCTTGAGCGGTCGTGGCATGGCGATCATTCGAATTTTAGTTGGCGGTTCAAGAAAACCAGAAGCGATGCAATTTGCCTCAGAATCACTCATGGAAATCGGTCGTACCGATGTGCGGTCGTACCGAAATTTGTGAGGCGGATCAATAAAAACAAAATAAGTGTAAATCTGCTCAGAAACTCAATTTGGAAATCGGACGTTCCGCGCTTGGGGACGGTCGTTCCGGCCTGTGGTCATTCCGTTTTTTTATGTGGCGGTACAAAAATTCCAGAACGCCTGTAATCTTCAGCGTTTGGTGAAACCCTACAAGCGTCGTCTGCTCGCGAAGAAATGGAACGATCGGCAAATCCGACGACGTCTGCTTGTTTGCCTGCGGTTGTTCCGACTGGGGTATCCAACGGCTAGTTTGTTCATTTTAGTATCTGTTCTAGCCTTTGACTGTGCTTTCGATCGAAGTCTTGATCATACCGCTCAATGAATCTGCGGTCGTTCCGATTTTCTCTGAGAAGTTGGGGTTTCGTCCCCAACGGTCATAATTGTTGGTGGGGGCTATAAATACCCCTCAACTGCTCTTGTACAGGCTGCTAGTGCCTATTTAACATCTCTAGAGCCTTGTGAGCCTTTGCATTCACTCAACACTAAAAAACACTCTTGTGCATTCATTGTGAGCTTGTTGAGATACATTCAAGTGCATTCATACTCCTAGTTGATCCATTTGCACTTGAGTGTCGTCAAGTGAAGACCATTGGTCTATTACTCTTGGAGTGTTGCCGCACTCCTAGACGGTTTGGTGGTGAAGCACGGTGATCTCTTCAAAGAAGATTGTGAAGAGGCCCGTTGCAACCTTGTGAGTGGTTCGGTGTTCACCATCTCCGGAGCGGAGGAAGAACAACCATAGTGAATTGAGGGAAGGCTTAATTCGTGGAGCCGGCTTGAGGTGTCAAGCTTCCTCAATGTAGACTAGTGAAGATCGGCAAGTCTTCGATACAACGGGAAAAACATCGTCGTGTCTTTGTGGTTATCTCTAGTCTTTACTTTCCGCATTTATATTTCTAACTTGTTTATTATGATTGATTTGCTTAGCTAGAAATATAACTTGTTTAGACTAAGTTATTAATTGGCTAAAATTGTTAAATTGTTAAAATTTTAAAAACCTCCTATTCACCCCCCTCTAGTCGGTTATCCTTGATCCTACAAGTGGTATCAGAGCTTGGTCTCTCATTGATTTAGACTTAACCGTCTAAGAGAGAAAAGGAGGGCTAGTGAGGGAATTGCTATAGGAAAGGTTCCTTTATTTGATGGCTCTAATTATGCTTATTGGAAAATTAGAATGTCAATTTATTTAAAGGCCATGAGTCCAAGCATATGGAAAATCGTAAATGAGGGTTACGTTATGCCTCTTAATCCACTAGCTCCCACGGATCAAGAGACGCGTAATGCTCATTTAGATGCCCAAGTTATGAATGCTCTTTTTGGCGCTTTGAATGCGGATGAGTTCAATAGAGTGAGCAATTTGGAAACCGCTCATGATATTTTGACCACTCTCTCGGAAATCCATGAGGGTACATCCACGGTCAAAGAAGCCAAATTGCATAGGCTTCGGATCAAATATGAGACATTCATGATGTTGCCTCATGAAAACATCAATGAGATGTATTCAAGACTCAACAACATTGTGAATGAGCTCAAAGGCATTGGGACTAACCTTCTTGATGTTGATATTGTGCGCAAGATGCTTAGGGCTCTCCCGGACAAATATGAGACGTTGATGACACTATTTCTCAACTCGCCCGAGTTGCCAAGGATGACACCAACGGGGCTCTTGGGAAACCTTATCACAAATGAGTTGTTCAAAAAGGACAAGGAAGAGCTCTTGGAGACATCTTCTTCAAAGAAGAAGATTACGACTTTCAAGACCAAAGCGGAATTAAGTGATGATGAAGATGAAGAAGAAGATTCCGATGAGGAGTATGCACTCCTTGTGAGAAGGATGAAGAGGGTCATGAAGAGACACCCCAATAGAAGCTATAACTTCGACAAGTACAAGAAGGGGCTATTCTCAAGTGACAAGAAGCGTTATAGCAACATTCGGTGCTATAATTGTGAAGAGAAGGGGCACATTGCTTCTCATTGCCCCAAAAAGAAGGATGACAAGGGCAAGTCATTCAAGAAGAAGGAATACAGGGGGTGCTACCACCCAATAGCGGCTACAGGGAGTTCAGCAGCACCCACGGGCTGTCACTGAAGTGGATCTGTCAGTTCTATGTAAGTTTTTGTAACTCTTGTCCTTCCGCTTCAATCACTTTGTGCAACTTAGTGATGTGTATCTGTCTTCTTGCAGCCGGAGCATATGGCAGAGGATGCACCCGAGTACACGGTGACCAAGCACTTCGAGGTCTACTTGTGGCTATTCGGGTGGGTGATGTTCCTAGGTCCCATGGCGATAGCGTCGACAAGTACATGTTCTGGTACGCACGCAAGCTGGCGGATTGGGAGGTGGAGGAGATCCAGCCCTACATCTGAGGCCCGTCGGTGCTGTGTGCGACGTACCGCGCCCTGTGCGACGCATCCCACCAGGTCCTGTACGCACGTGAGCTCACAAAACATGGCTGACTTCGAGACTGACCACGGCCGCGTGCAGTCTAGAGACAAGGGGAAGGGACCGATGGGCCACCAAGACTATTTGATTTCGTTCCAATCAATCTTTTTTTCGGATTCCAAAAAGGTGCGCATGTATCGTAGATGTATTTTGGTTTGTTGATTCGTGTATGTTGGCGTTTCTAATGTACGTAACCAAACCCAATACGTCATGTATTTCACAATTAAATTACGAAGTCTTCAAACTTGAATCTCTTTTCCAAATATTTTGACTAATAAATATTACGTAATCTTTTCCTCAAGGAATCGCTTCTACGAACAATACAATCGGGACAACAACGCGCATAGCAACCCTAAACCCAAATATTTTTTTTCATTTCGCTCCGAAGGGGGCTATGTGTGTTATTGCACCAGCGAACTCGCGTTCCAAATTGCGCCGTTGATCTCGCATTCTTGACCTCACATTTCGTTATCTTCTTCAATTTTGGATTCCGAACTATGCGGACACTTCAAGGTATTACAAAAAACTTCGTGAAATACACTAAATTTTTAGGCTGAATTCTTTAGACATAAATTAAAAAATATAGAATCATGTCGCCATTCTGATTGGCGACAGTATCCATGTTGCCAATTTGACTGACGATAGGGTCTGAACTGATGAAATTGCCCTGTCGCCAGTTCAATTGGTGACAGGAACCTCTTCGCACTGTTCCAATTGGCGATAGGAACCTCTCTGTACTGTTCCAATTGGCGATAGGAACCTCTTCGCACTGTTCCAATTGGCGACATGAACCTCTTCGTATTGTTCCAATTGGCAACAGGGATAATGCCGTCAATTGGAATGACGAATAGAAAATTTCACTATTCCAAATGGCGACAGAGAAATTTTTTTGTAAATTTTTTCGACTATTTTTTTAAGGGAATTGATACGAGGCATACGTCTGTTCCGCTCGTAGGGGTCGTGCGCTCATTTATTAGTGTTACCCATCCGGCTACAACTTTTTTCACATCCTCCTCTACCCATTCATTTCATCAGACGCTTCGTGCTCTCATATCCCACCGATGCTCTGCTTCTCTCCTCGTCTGCTTCTCCCTCTGTTCACACGCTCACCAAACTTCTCTCGCCACAGACATCTCCGGCCATTGGTGAGATCTGGCTGAGTGCGTCCTTTGCGAGCGTTGCCCCCTCCATGCTACCATTCCTGGAATCCCCATCTCTTTCTCCACGCCTCTAGCCCCCCCGGTGAGCTTCAGTTGAGCGCAGCATCTGCGAGCTCAGGGGGAGGTGCGATGAAGCTCCACGACTACATGGTGAGGCCTCCCTGAGCTTGGAGAAGGCGGTGGTTGTGTGGGATGGCCTTGCCCTAGTTAGATTTGTGGTTGCCAGCGACGAGGCGGCGGTTTGGACCAGCTGCCGCCTCATACTTCGGCCGATTGGGCTCGCCTATGGCTCAGTTCCCCTCTCTCTCCTTTTTATTGATTTTCGGATTTTGTTGAAATGTTGCATCTGTAGAAAAAAATATTGCATCTATAGAAAAAATATTGCATACGGTTTACGGTGATGTTGCAATTTTTTCCAACGCCTTTTTCTCGAGATGCTTTGTTTTGATTTGTGATGTTGCAACTATTATCCGATGATATTGCAACCGTTGTCTAGAGATGTTACATTGTCGGACCGTACAGTGGGAGGTTCCCATCCGTACGTCCGATTCGTAGTCGTTCCTTTTTTTAATTATCTTTTAAATTAGAGAGGAACTTGGGCTCGGACGTACGGTGGGAGCCTTCCCACCGTACGGTCCAGTCCGGATGTTGCAACATCTCAGTAAGTGCCTCCCACCGTACGGTCCGGTCCGGATGTTGCAACATCTCAGTAAGTGCTATGCAACATTTTCTTCTTATTGTTGTAACATATCAAACACTCATATGCAACATCACCTCAAAATCTCAGGATCAATCAAACAAAAACTATTAGAATCTAAACTCAGGCACACAAACACATCTGGATATGCCAACATATCAAAAGAAAATGCAACATCTCATAATTTTGTATGCAACATTTTTTTCCATCGTATGCAACAAATTTTCTCCGAGTGTGCAACAAAATTTTTCAATAGTTGCAACATTTTCCCCTCCGGCTCTCTTGCTGTGCTCGCGCGACCACCTCGCAAGTGAGAATTGCCGCTTGCTTCTTGTGCGCTGGCTTTGGGTCGAGGAGGTCTTGGTGGTGGCGCGGGAGACGCCGGTCGAATCGGCAAGAGGAGGCGGGCAAGAAGAATGAGTAGGGAGAAGAGCAGCCGGGAGAAGGAGCACTCCATTGTGGGTCGGTAGGGTCTCAGGGCGAATCCGTCTTTGGGAGAGGCGGAAGAGCTTGGGAGAGCTACACACGGATCCGAACACCAAGGATGCAGGCGAGTAGAGGCGGCCGGCAATGAGGCCGAGCGTGACGCAGAGCCGCCGAGGCGCGTGGGTCTGGGAGCAGTAGGTCGCGGACCAGAGTGGGGGCGTGAGGCGGCGACGGGAGGAAGGTGGGGAGGAGGGAGGCGGCGTCTTGGAGGAGACGACGGAGAAAACGAAGTGACTTGAAGTGTTGTGACGGTAGAGATAGGGAGATAAGGGAGCAGGATGAGATAACAAAGTGGAGTGGAGAACGGTTTGGTGTCCGGCGCATGGGACACACGCTTTCTATCACTACCCTTTAAATTAATATTGTTTTTTAAAAAATTCCTCTCTCACGCGCTTCCTTCCCCTTTCGTCGCCTCGCCTCGCCGGCAGCAAGGTTAAAAAGCAAGGGAAACCACCGCCCGCCCAGTCACCGCTTCCTTCCCATTCCACACCTCCTCATCTCTCTCCGCCCCCAATCAATCACCATCTCTTCTCTAGGGTTTCGCCTCCTCCCACCTCGCCCGCTTTTGCGCCGCTATTAATTTTGCTCCCTTCTATCGCTGGCTGGATCGCGTCTTCAGCTCCGATCCACCGGGGGGCGCAAATCCAGTATTTTTTTTTCTTTTTCGTGATCTCTTGGTTGGATCTGAGGTTTCAAGGCGCCATATTTCGGTCAAAGCCCAAAGCTAGCCAGCTTTTGGGATTATCGCCATGGATTCCTCCTCACCCACCACGGTGCCGGAGGCGGCCTCGCCGCCGTCCTACTGGTGCTACAGCTGCGAGCGCTTCGTGCGTGCCGCGCCGCAGGGGGAAGCCGGGGTCGTCTGCCCCGACTGCGACGGCGGCTTCCTCGAGGAGATGGACGCCCCGCCGCGCCGGGCCGCAGTGTCCGCGTACGTCCGCCGCCGCGCGGAGCCCCCGCGGGCCCTCCACGGGAACGAGCTCCACCCCCGCCGCAACCGGCGCGCCGCCGCCTCCGGTGACCGCTCGCCGTTCAACCCCGTCATCGTGCTCCGCCGCTCCGCGGTCATCCCCGGCGACGACGAGGTCCCCGGTGCCACGAGCAGCTTCGAGCTCTTCTACGACGACGGCGCGGGCTCCGGCCTCCGCCCCCTCCCGGAGAGCATGTCCGACTTCTTGATGGGCTCCGGCTTCGAGCGGCTCCTCGACCAGCTCGCCCAGATCGAGGCCGGCGGCTTCGGCGCCGTCCGTTCGTGCGAGAATCCCCCGGCGTCCAAGGCCGCCGTGGAGTCCATGCCCACCACCATCATCGCGGCATGCCACGTTGGCGCCGATTCCCACTGCGCCGTCTGCAAGGATCCCTTTGAGATAGGTACTGAGGCCAGGGAAATGCCGTGCAAGCATATCTATCACCAGGACTGCATCTTGCCGTGGCTTGCGCTGCGCAACTCGTGTCCTGTGTGCCGCCATGAGATGCCCACGGAGGTGGCGCGGCCTCCAGTGAGTGACTCAGGGGCTGACGACCACGGGAGCAATGCAGGGACTGGGAGCGAGGAGGAGACCGTGGGGTTGACGATCTGGAGGCTTCCCGGAGGAGGCTTTGCTGTTGGGAGATTCGCTGGTGGGAGGAGGGTCGGTGAGAGGGAGCTCCCAGTTGTCTACACCGAGGTGGATGGAGGTTTCACCAATGGCAGCGCACCGAGGAGGATCTCGTGGTCATCGAGAGGGAGCCGTTTGTCCGAAAGGGGCATTTTTACACGCTTGTTTCACAACATGTTTGCATGCTTTAGGCATGCCCATTCGACCAATGCTCGAGCCTCCTCCTCAAGGTCGGAGAGGAGCTCAGTGTTCACCCGTGGTTTGAGGAGCCGGAGCTCAAGCTGGAGATCGGAAGATGGGCATGCTGATGCAATCGCCAGATAATGACTGCTTGACTTGGGGAATATTACATTAGATGTCGAACAGCTGCAGCTGTTTGCTTTTGTTTGATGTTTTATATATGAATTAAGAGAGCAAGAAAGAAGAGGATTTGTAGAGCAAAATTACTGTTTTGTACATAGAGCAGATCAAGAAATGTTGCAATGGAAATATCCTTGGGTTTGCGTATTCAAGGTGGTCTTCCTGTTGCATTTGGAATATGAGCAAGAGAATTATGGTTACTTAGACAAGCATCTGGATATTTGGTGCTTAAATTGTTGGTAGCAATCAATAACTTCTTTGAATCCCATACTATTCAATGTGGCGCATTTTATTGTACTTATAACCTATTGAAGTTTTAAGATGTTACTGCAGCGATTCAATGAAATGTCACTCAAAGATATTTTGTGCTTCAGCCTACAGCTTGTTCAGTTGTTCTTGATTTGGATATCATTGTCTTGATCAAGGGCATCTTTTCATCCTTGTTTTGCTAGCTATCTTCTCTAGGGACAGGAGGTGAGATTGTCTTGTTCAAGATGCCTAATGACTTGACTGTATTTTGGATGCTCTCTTCGTATTGTCGCCACCCTTACATTCTTGTCATAGTTTCCAAATGATTATCATCAGGGAAAAATCTCCATCAATTCTGTCGACATTTCTTCCAGGAGAGAAAGATCTTCTTGTCATAGTTTCCAAATGATTATCATCAGGGAAAAATCTCCATCAATTCTGTTGACATTTCTTCCAGGAGAGAAAGATCTAAGATCGCTTCTGTATTTGAAGCAGAAGTGCACAACATCCATTATGATGTAATGATGTATGTTGCTAAACTGCTGAAGTAAACATATAAATTCATTTCAGCTGTATTTGGTAGTTTCGTCAGAAACAAGACATCTCTGTATAGTCAAAGTACGATATATTTGCGTACGTTTATTCTATTTTACCTAGTGTTTTACTTGCCTGACACCACTGCCCTAATAAAAGCAGTAAGCATGAGCTAATCGAGTTTATCCACATTAGTTGCTTTAGCCAGATCAGGTGGGCATACCTATTTGTCATGTTAGTTGTGACTGGATAATCCAAGTGGAAAGTGTGGAGTATAGACTATGAATAAGAAGTTTCCAGTTTCACCTATGAATAAGAAGTTTCCAGTTTCACCTGAATATCATTGTCCTCCGAATTTGTTCTGTTCCATTAGACTTCCACATTCATTAATCACGAATGCACAGCCTATCTTCTTCTCTATGTTTCCATTCAGGTGCTTCTAAGGTGATCTTCTTTTGGTGATGTGCAGTATTACTGTCAGGACTTTGCATCGATGGAGATTTTTCGTATTTTGATGTTCTCATAGTTCTTCCATCGGACGGTTGACCACCACTTTGCAGTTTGCACTGAGTTTGTCTTCTCTGGAAGGTCTATTGATTTGTGCTACATGCTGTTAAGTGCTAGCATACTACATTTCTTTCTGTTACCCAATCTTTTGGAATCAAGAAATGCTTCTTTCAGAAATGGTCCATGTGATAACTGCTGCAGTGTCCAGCGACTTGTGTCTTGTGTGACCCTGATTGCCAGTGATTTAGGTCTTCTTGTCCTAGTCCTGCCACTTAGGTTCTCTCTGGTTGTTGAGCTACAATTGCAGAGTATAGTTGGTGACCGGTGAAGATACCAGACTGTTGTGTCTTTTCTAGTAGGTGCATGTGCTAGTACTGCTGCGACATTTTCTTTTCAGTGTTTGTATGTGGGAGAAAGATACCGCTGGCTAGTGTTCGGTTGATTTCATTGTCGCTGCGGTTACATTATATTTGCAGCTTCCGAATAGTCATGATTCCTTGTTTGTCACATGAGGCATGGAACAGCCTGAGGTGAATCAATGGAACGCCTTGCTGTAAAACGTTTATTTCTTTACTCGTATTTAATACGATCCGTGGCTGAAGAAAAACAGTACGTTCACTTGCTACCGTAGGAGCTAGCAGCTGACAAGGGCATACCCAACTGCCACATGGTTTCTGAATCTGGCTGGGGCCTCTTGTCTAATTTCCACATGGTACGAATTTTTTCGTTCTTCAAAGTATGCATCAGTGCTGTCTGCCATATGATATGAGTGAAGTATATTGAATAATAATACTGTACATCGCCGCCTATGCATACCTTTGCAAATCACTTGCTTCATTTTCGGTTATGTGCAAAACAATATATAGGTCCTGCCGCCTGGCATTGTTCCTTGTACGTTCTTCATAAAAGAGAGAGAGAGAGAGAGAGAAAAAGATAGGGTCGGGTGATGGGCCGGCCGAGCGAGATTCATGGGCCGCTCGTGGAATCCGGCCCGCGTTGCGTTGGGGGCGCATCACTACGTCTACGTGGCTTAGAGCTTCTCTGTGCTGTTTTCATGGCTGCGCCGCATGTCACAGTACAATTGGGGGGGTCAGTACCTCACCTCATGTAGATGTAGACGATGACTTCAGTACACGATAACAAACCAGACAAAATCAATCAGTCTGTGGAGGCTTTATTCAGGTTCAGGGACTCGAAGCCTCTCCACTCAACACATAGTTCATACAAGAACATAATTGACAATTGATCACACATGGTAAGAACGACCCAAAACCCAAACCATTGTTTCATTGTCTGCATGTACGACGCATGCACGCATGCATGCTGTAGTCACAGTCACAGATCAGCTCGATCGCCTCGTACGCATGCATGCTCGATCGACCTCATGATCATCCATATATACGATCGTGGATCAGTCCCAGATCATGACGACGGCCATGACGGCGACGCCGAGGAGCACGGCGAGGAACTTGAAGAGCGGCTTGTCCAAGTAGTTGGGCTGTTGCGTCCGGTACCCCTTGGCCATCAGGTGGTTGATGGCCACATACACGAACACCCCCGTCGCGAACCCCATGGAGATGGCGTACGTCCAGTCCGCCGCCGAACCCTCCGCCGTCGCGTCTATGGCGATGCCGATGCCCACGCCCACCGGGCTCGACACCGCGAACGCCAGCGAGTACACCACCGTCATCAGGAAGGGGCGCTTCGGGATCATGCGGAGGAGCGCGATGCCCATGGCCACCGCCGCGAAGACCTTGTGAAGACCGATCGTCCACAGGTTCCTCCACGCGTCGCTCTTGGTAGCTGCAAATTAGTAGTGTGTGTGTGACCATGCATACATTAGCTGCTAGCTAGCTAGTAGTAATGGTGTACTTGTGATGGTATAAAGGGGAGATACTACTCGATCCTACACGGAGGTCACTTCCAATCAAGTGACCTAAACTGGACTGGAAGTTTTTGATGAACACATAAAATGCACAACTTTCATGAGAAAAAGTTCCTGTTTTATATGAAGTATTTTGCCAAAAGAAACAGGAAAGGGGGGATTTTAACTTCCCTTGGCAAGTGTCTCAGGGGAATGTCTTTTAGAATACTTCCGTAGTGTTGAACATGCATGATTTCAACTGCTGTATAAATGAAGTAATTGACTGAAACTAATGATGTTTTCCGAAGAAAACAATGCTATAAAACATATGATTTCATCGTTCTGAAAAGGTTGCCTGCGAATTCTAGCCGCTAATTGCACTGTTGCGTTGATTCCGAATTGAGGAAACAAAGAGGATCGAGAATCGACATGCTCTCTAGCTATGTGTGCATGGACAATATAGGATATATTTTTTAGTTTAACTAAAAACCAAACAAATGGTTCATTCCTGATTGTCTTTGCATAATCATTTCTGCATAGAATCAAACTGATGAAATGTTTCACCGAACAAGTACGTGCTCCAAAGCGTCATGTTGCCCTTCCATCACCACCATATACTTTTTTTCTTCTCCTAGAGAATTATGGATTCAGACAGCACTACTGCATGTGATTACTTGTACAAATAACATTAATTGCACGAACTGACCTGAAACCCCTATGGCGATCCCTTCGAAGATCGAGTGAAAGCAGAGCGCGACGATGAGCAGCACGGCGTCCTCGAACGACGACGTGCTCACGAGCATCGGGTGCGCCGCGTCCTCTTTCCGGTGCCCCGCCTCCTCCGCAACACTCCCCGCCTCTGCCTCATTGACCTGCTTGTTGCCGCTCCTCTCTGCGACGGCGACGATGACGCAGTCGCTGAGCATGGTGATCAGGAAGCCGACGCAGGCCAGCATGAAGGAGAAGGGGTACGGGTTCTTGGTGAGTCCATGGAAGGTGCTGGTGGAGTCGGCGAGGAAGTGCATGAGTGCCGTCCCAAGGAAGATGCCGGCGGCGAACTGGGTGCCGAGGAGGAGGAAGATCTCGTTCCACCGGTAGAAGTAGGGCGAGACGCCGCCGAGGAAGGTGAACACCAGGAGGATGACCAGGCACCACAACTTCACGGCGACGAGGCCCTTGGAGCGGAGGTTGGACGCGTCGGCAGGCGGCGCGGGAGTAGTGTCGCCACCGTCGCCGTCATCGATGCCGCCATGGCCGGCTGCCTGTTGGAAGCAGAGCAGCGAGAGCAGGAGCAGGGTGCAAATGAGCGGCGTCCTCATCATCCTAGCCACCATCACCATGAGTTGCTGGCCACAAGAGAGGGGAGTTTGATTTTAGCTAGCTAGGTAATATTGGAGACGATTTATGATACTATCTCCTCTCTTGAAGTTTAACACACTTGCTTGGGTGGGTCATTAGTGATGTGCGCTAAACGATACTCCCTCAGTTCGAAAATATATAAAGTCTCAGACATTGACACGGTCTGTAGTATGCAATTTTGACTATTAATTTTTATACTAATATATTTATAAAATAATATAAAAATATTTTTCATGATTAATCTAATGATATGATTTTCACATGGCCAACAAAAAATAGTATTTTATATCTCAGTGGTTAAAATCAAGTAAGTTTGACTATACATTTTCTAAAACGCCGGTATATTTCGGGACAGAGGAGTAGATTACGGAACTGCAGAGATCAACTAATAAATATGGCACGCACGCACATACACATGCAGTACAAGTGCTGACTTTGCGAGGGAGGGCTGTACTACAATACAACTCTGAAGATGTACTACTATATCAATACCACTTTCACGTCACGTATGGTATCACCAGCCAGGTCAACCTCCCCTCCCCTGCACTTGGGTCTATGCTTTTCTTAGTGTACATGCTGAGAGTAAGGAGCTAGGTTTGTTCGTACACCAGCTCACTCAGCCTCAGCTCTCGTGTGTAGTACAACAAGACTAGCCAGCCATGTCAACTCTGGATAAAATTAGCTAGCATGAGAATGAGATTACAGGAGAGCAGGTCGTACGTCGTGCATATGTACTCCCTAGTTACTTCTTTTAAATTGCACAACGAGGATAGTGTTAATTAGAGGTTAGTCCGACTCGGAATTAATTAATTAATGTGCATACAAGGAAAGAAAAAAGAAACTAGGTGGCATCGAACCGGTATTCACGGTACATAGTAAGTACTATATATATAACACCCCGGTGCCGGCGGTGGAAGGGTAATCGATCGTCGGCTCGTGCGTGCATAGTCTCGCCGGACGGTTCGCTGCCCACGTCAGCGCAACAGCGACCTGTCCAATTCCCAAGGACCCACTAGACAGACAGGTGGGCCCACATCGCTCCGGCCCCGTTTTCACCTGGTGGACGCCACGGTGGGGACAGACGTAAAGGAGCCTACGCCACGTGGCTACGCGTACAGCCTGTGAGAT
This sequence comes from Phyllostachys edulis, assembly GCA_036346405.1. Taxonomy (NCBI): domain Eukaryota; kingdom Viridiplantae; phylum Streptophyta; class Magnoliopsida; order Poales; family Poaceae; genus Phyllostachys; species Phyllostachys edulis. The sequence continues at coordinate 78,627,212 of CM070555.1, forward strand.
AGGTTTAGTGGGACCCCCCAATTATCACCCGGTACTCTACCATGGCCCATGTCAAATTACTCCTTTTAATTACTGCCCATCTTCTATTACACTCGGGTGCACGTTTACCTATGCCCATCAAATTACTGCAAGTTTGCGCTTCAGGAAATACCGTGCAAGTTTTTTTCCTCACCAAAAAACGAAGGAAAATGGGCCCGGTGCTGTAAGGCCCGACGTATTAGCTATCTCGCTGTCTGCTCTCACTTTTTTCACATCTTCTCTCTCCAACATCTATTTACAAGTAACACACAAACTATTTTCTCTCACATTTTCACAGTATTTATACCACAGATAGCATGGTCATTTTCTCTCATCTTTCTCTTGGTTTTGCCATCTCGTTAATTCCTGTGCCTAGTCAAAATCTGTCTTAATAAAAAGGAAAATGACCATTTGACCCCCTGAAGTATCGCTGTCCGAACACTTAACCTTCTGACATAAAAAATCAAACATTTGACACTCTCACGTTGCAAAACCAATGCATTCAACGTGGCGACTCACGTGGTTGCTACGTGAGGGTGGAGGGTGGCTCGGTCGATTTCGGTAGATTCCGGTCGGGCTCGGTGGCTGGTTTGACTCAACCGAGTGCACATAGTGTTAAGCTCGGTGGCTGGCTTCTTCTCCCTCGCCTCCTCCCGGTTCTCCCTCTTGCCGTCGCTCCCCTCCGCAACCGCGCCACACACCACTCGCCTCCGCCTCCATCCCCCGCTGCCACCGCCTCCCATGTCGTGGCCCCTCGCCTCGTCGCCACCGCTACAGGAGCCCAAATCCGTGCTTGAAGTTGTGATTTCACCCAATCTAAAGCAATTTCTTTTTGAGTTGAATGCAAAAAAATCCGAGTTGAAAGCTTCAATTTGGAGGTAGTGGCAGAGGGGCAGCCGTCATGCATCCTTCTTCCTCCTGCCTTGGCGCGTCACCAGGGTTGGCGTCGGGATTCGGATCCGAATTGGAGGAGCCGAGGTCGGAGATGGCCCACCGCGAGGCGGGCGGCGGGAGGAACTCGTTGGTGAGGTGACGCTGCCATGCTCCGTCATCTCCCCGAAGCTCGGTAGCTTCGCCACTGGAGCATCACTGCAACCTCGTCTCGCTGTCGACCTCGCTTCTGATCCCATCGAACCGCTGCCTTTGTTGTCTTCTTCCCTCGCTAGTTGCGTCACGAGGTCTGCCTCGCCATTGTGAAGCTACCCCCACTCCCTCTGCCCATCCTCTCCACCATAGATCGCCATCGTCGTCCTCCACTCCTCCTTGCCACCATGGCCACTGCCAGCATTCTCAGCGCCTCTTCCTCTCTGTAACATCCCAATTTTCTGGGCTTTTTAAAAAATTTCAAAATTAAAATTAACCATTTGGTTTATTGATTAATAAAGCTTAACCTGAAATTTTAGGATTTTAAAAAGCAATTTAATGTGAATTAATTAAACTTCAATTAATTCAAGTTGGTTTAATTAAGTTTTTTTGGATCTTATTTGGATTTAAAAAATCAAAAATATTATTTTAAGCCTTTTCTTTTGTTGGTTTTAAAAGAGGTTTTCCTTTTGATTTTATGTTAAAAATAATTAATTACAAAAATTAAAAGCAAAATTTAAGCTGAAAATAATTTTATTAAGTTTCGAATAACTCAAGGAATTTCGTGTAATTTTCTTGAAATTTTTGGACCTAATTAACTATTTTCTAAAAAGACTTTTCATTTCTTGAATTATTTTAATTGAAAAACATATTTAAATACTCTTTTTCTTTTTGGGCCAAAAGCCTTAGCCCCAGCCCATCTCCTTCACGCCGGCCATTGCCTGCAGCCCAAAGACCTCGCTTCCAACCAGTAGCGCCACAATAACCCCTCGGTCACCGTCCGATCGAAATCGGACGGCTCGCGTTCATGCAGCCGCTCAACACACCGTGCCCTTGCTCTCGCTGACGTGGCGGGCCCACCCGCCAGTGTCTCAACACACTGCGCTGCTCCTCGCTCTCTGCCCGACGGGACCCGCCTGTCAGCCGCCCTTGCCCAGGTCGTCTTCTTCCACACGCCATCGCTCACGCCACCGCGTCTGCTCGCAGACGTTTTGTCGGCCGCGCTGCCTGTTCGGCCACCCTATCGCGCGCATTGAAGGCGGTGTGCTCCGCCGCACTCACGCCACCAGCTGTGTCGTCCCCTCCGCGCGGATTCCCCGGAACACGCAAGTGCCATGTCCTGCTCCGGCAGAGCTCGGGCGTGCGCCCGCCCGTTGAGCCGCCTCTCTCCTCCTCCTCAGCCCCTAAAAAGGAGCGCCCTGTGTGCCTCTTCCCCTCCTCTCCCCGTTCCCCCAACTCACTCCCTCTCCTTCGTCCCCAATCGCCCGGATTTCGCCGTCGAAGAGCTTTGGCCGAAGCTCCTTCCACCGCCATTAGCGCCGCCATAGAAGCTCCTCCGCCGCCTCTGACCACACCGCCGGCTTCGCATAATCGTGTGCCACCTGGTGCGCGCACCCACTCCACCCGGAGCCCACCGGAACCCCGCCGCCGCTTTTCGTCGTCACCGCCGGCCATCCCTTCACCAACCGCCGCCGTTTTGGTGCTCCCTGAGTTCCCGCGCGCTCATCTTCACGTTGCCACCACTCGTTAATCCCGGGTCCTTACACTCTCTCTCGTCGACCTCGGGAATGGGTTCCCCATACTCTGCAACATGTGGTGCATTCATTTATGCCATCGTATCCTGCCATAATTGCCACCACCCCTTTTTTCTCTCTCTTCTGCGAGCGTCGCCTCTTCCTCGCCGTTTCAGCCACTATAGTCTGATATGACATCCCGTTCTACCAAAAATTGGTTCACCCAAGGTAGCAAGTCCTTTCCTAAATCGAGAGTTTAGTAAGTAATGTAAGATGATTAACTTAGGTAATTAGAGGTTAACTAAAAACAAACCATCTTCTTCTACCAAATGTTTTAACTGTTATCAGGCCACTCAAAAGAATTAACAACTTTGAAGTTGAGATGTGTAGGAAATTTAGCTAGTACCATCTCTCCAGAAGGATTTTAGCAAGATAGATGAACAGGGAAAACAAAATAAGGATAACTAGAATTATTAGTAGGACTAATGGCCTTGCTAATACCAATAGTTAGAACTTTTATTGATTCCATTAGCCATTTGAGCATTTATCTAACAGTAGCCCTCCAAATCAGAAAGTTCTCCGATTGTAAGTTATATGGACAAAGAAGATGACTAGATGAGAAATTGAAGTAACAGTAAACTAGTGGCATGGCTGATGCTAGTACTTAGAAAGGTTATCATTTCTTTTAGTCAATTCGAAAGAGATTCGTTTAGTAAGAAGTTTTGTTAGACAATACTTCCATTAGAAAATTTTCCTTTTAGAAGAAAGTATGAGCAGGGAAGGTAGTTAGATGAAATCTGGAGATGACAGTAAAGCTAGCTAGGTTAGATAACCAATTGGAACTTGTTAGTGTTCCAATAACAAGTAGCTTGCCTAAATAAGGTTAGTCAAGGAAATGAGTTCAGAGACTAGGAGATTGTTATAAGTGGATAATGTTTAATAGAGTAAGAGGTTCTGTCAAAACAACAGTAAACCTTATGCTTTAGTCTTAATTTCAAAAGTTCATAACCAAATCAATTCAACTCCAAATCAAATAATTTTTATTTCTAAATTCATCTAAAATCATAATCTACCTTTTGTATTAATTTCATAATTTTTGATACTTTTTGGAATTTTGGTGATTATTCGATGCTTTTGATTTGCCAGTTCTTACCGTTAGTTGATGATGATTCAGAGTGCAATTGAGAAGTTCGTGAGAATTTCCAGAGTTCCAACAAACAAAGGCAAGCAGTTTTTCCATTGATCATGTTGATCCCATTACTTTCAAAAACTATTATCTTGTTTTGCAACTGTATGTATGCATGTTTTATTTTGTCAAGTTACTTTTGTCGATTAGAGGTAGCTAATCTTATTGCATGAATTCCCTACAATTGTTCATCCCCTGCCACTAGCCTAAGTTAATAATTCTGCTGGTGAATTAGAGCCTGATGGATGTTATATGGTCTATTTATGTTTATTCGATGTCATGCTTACAATGCTTAGTTTCCGGTAGATTGGGCGGTTGTCGACTTGTCGATGACCTTGATCACATAACTCATTTTTTATTATGTTATAGCCAGTACCCTATGCTAATATATTTGGAAAACTAAAAATGAAAATAAAACGATTTGGACTCAGGCAAATGGTTGTTGGTGTGGTTATTGGGTGTGTGGCCCGTGCCCAAGTCAACAAGGACCGAATTACTTGTGTCACTGATCCAAGCATTATTGCGTGCAACCACATGAGGGTATATGGGAACCCTCTTGACTTAGTACTTTGGCGGGTGTTAGCTCCGAGTCGCAGAAAGTTGTGTGTGTTGTGTATAAAAAGGAATATTCTATGTGTGTTGGGTGTGACGGGATGGGTTCCGGGTTTAGGTCCCCTACCCCGAGGAGCATCGGTAAGTTATCTCTCTACCGATGACTCTGACACAACGTATGGTTTCTATCATACGGGCGACTCGTAGTTAATACATAATATTGGAAAACATCTCGTAGGACTTAGCCGTGCCGGCATACCTAAGGAAGTGTGCTTAATAGCTTGGCAGAAAGGTGGTCTGACATGTGGGTAAAGTTGTACACCCCTGTAGGGTATAAACTATTCGAATAGCCTCGTCCTAAGTTATGGACATGCTTGGTTAGGTCGTGCAAGAATTAGACTCAATATTTTAGAATTTTAAACTTAAAACTTGTTCGGGTGGCATTGAGAATGGTCTCATGCTATGTTTGTGAGCTGCGGGGCAGCGACATGTTGCTGTTAGATATTGTCTAATATTTACTTAATCGCTATTATTTAAAGTATTAAAAATATTTGATCACTTGCCATTTGAATATACTACATTGTATTTAAATTGAAATATTGCTTTGTGCGTAAAATGAATCCTATAGCTTTCTCCTTTGATTCAGCTTGCATGTAGCTATGTATAGGTTTGTTATTCATAAGTCTTGCGAAGTACATTCATGTACTCAATGTTTGCTTTTATTTACTAATCTGGACAACAGGTATTGATATCGAATCGGGTAAGGAAACATGCGCAGTAACATCGATTTGCTATGGTTTGAACCCAGTCGGTTGCCCTGCAGGTTATGGCAAGCCATTGGGACTTTATTAATGGTTAATTCATGATTTTATTTCAGTTTATTTACTGATTTCCGCTGCGTACTGGATATTTACCTTGTTATTTGGCCAGTTGGCCATTTTGTTCGAAACTGAACCTTGTAAGTTCAATATGTTGTAAAGTATGAAGTTTTGATATTGTAAGCACTTGTGTATGGATTGATATTGATGTTTGTGATGGTGTATGTGTACCGCTCCTGGGAGGTACATAATACACCGAGGCGCAGGATATTTGGTTTGTGATGCTAGAGTCAAATGGATGATTAAGCATTACGAGCTAAATACCCCGGGGTCTCACAGGTCTCCAGGACCACCCGGATGTGTCCCAGGACCACCCAAGAGGTTTCCTAGGACCACCCAGGAGGTCTGGGCGGAGGGGGAGGTCCAAACGGGACGGGAGGTCTGGACAGAGAGGGAGGTCTAAACGAGAGGGATGTCTGGACAGAGAGGGAGGTCCAAAAGAAAAGGAGGAGAGCTGAGCCAAAGAGAGAACGGGGCGAAGGGAGAGAAGGGAAAGATGAATACTCGAGAACTCCAGCAAGCGCAAAACAAACCAAATTTGAGTTAATTGAAGTTTGATTAAGTCATTTTAAACACCTCAAATTCTAAAATCTCAAGTTAAGGTTTAGAATTTCAACAAAACCAAATGATTATTTTTATTTTGAATTTTTGGCTTAGAAAATCGGGACGAAAAATAATTTCATAGGTGATCACGCCTTAAGTCAAGAGAGCAGTAAAAATGTGTGTTGTCTGGCTGGAGGCTAGGTTTGAGTACTGGTAACTAGGACTACATGTTAGGTGGATTCCTTTTAGATTTTTCATGGTAACCGAGATGCTAAGCCTGAAAAAGGAACTGTGTTAACTAGCTACTCCTCTTGTCAAAGGGGGAAAAAACAATTAACCATATGTACTGCACTGATGACAAGAAATGCGCTGAGCTAGCAGGATGTCGGCGTCCACATATGCGAAATGAAGATGATTAAAGATGGAGGTCAACAATTAACCATACTAGAATGTGACCCACGCCAATGGCGCGGATATGCTCAGTGGTAGGGAAGAGAAAAACAATTAGTTTGCTGTAGTTTTTTTTGGTAGCGAATGATGATTTATGTGAAATAACAGTGGTTATCGTGTTTTAGGAGAAGATTTAATACGTTATAGGTCTAAAAATGATTAGAGCATCTATTATGTCCGAGATAATTTACGGGGCTCGGATGCTGTTGTTTTTATGTGTTTTTTGTCAGGCACCGACATGGACAATCGACAGGTGCAATGACGTAGCAAAATTAATATTTAGTTACGTGTCCCTTTCCACATGAGTTTAATACTAATAAGAGATAACACAACAGTATATAATTATACAGATTCGAATTTACAAAACGTATAAAGCAGCAGTACATAAGTGTAACGAATAGAAACCTTCAATAAAATGATTGTCAAAAGAACTATAAAAAATGGATAACCTAATAGCTAACCCGTGCAAAATGACGCGGATACCGACGCGGACCATCAACAGACGTACTGTTGTAGATAGGTTCATATTTATATAATTGTCCCTCCCTACATAAGTTTCATAACAACAATTGATAACCTAGTAGTACATAAGTATATAAATATTAACATGCAACATGTATAAATTAGCAGCACATACATATAACGAATAGGAATCTGAAATGGAACTAACGCTAAAGGAAATTGAAAACGTGGGCACCTAAGCCGGTAGAGCCATCATCATGGTAATCTTGTATTCTTGTGCAAAGGCAAATCCCAATGTTCATTAAGTTAATCACATTTCTTTATTCATTAGCTAACTTTCCTTGATAAGAAATGTCAAGAATGTCCAGATAACGAAGTACTTTTCTAAAAACAGAACCGACAACTACATAGAATTATGTGTTTGCTATTAGTAACACAGCATGTAGATGAAGCTCAAGGACTCTGTCTAACTAACTATAGAGTTCATTCCACAATAGCTAACAACAATTTCACAGCATTCACATGTAAAAAGCAGCTAAATCCTTTTATAAGTTGATAATGAGTGGTTATGAAACCTTATAACATAAAAAGGAATAGAAATGTTTTTTAACAGAAACAAATAGCTATGCTAGATAGGAAATCAGACAGCAAAAATAATAAAGATGTTCTAGGCTAAGCAACAAATTCAGAACAAATCAAGTCAACGCCATGGCTTATAAATGAATCTATTACCTAAAATAGCATTCATGTTTGCCGACGTGGTGAATCAACCGTTGAAGAAGCTAAATCCTTTTATAAGCTGATAATGAGTGGTCATGAAACTTCATAGCATAAAACGAAATATAAAGGACTTTTTTTGAAAAAAACAAATAGCTATGCTAGACAGAAAATCAGACAACAAAAATAATAAAGATATTCTAGGCTAAGCAACAAATCCAGAACCAATCAAGTAAACGACATAGCTTATAAATGAATCTATTGCATGTTTGTTGATGTGGTGAACCAAACATCGAAGAAGCTAAATCCTAATGAAGATGTTCTAGGCTAAGCAACAAATCCAGAACCAATCAAGTCAACTGCTTTTCATAAGAATTTAGCATCTAAATTGACGGTGAGGAGATATATACTTGACAGGAAATGCAAGGGCTTGAATTACCATAAAGTTCTTCTAGGAGGGTCATAGATTATAGCGAACATGTAAAGGGGGTGCTAGAAAATTTCCCAACTATGAATGTAACAAAACCATTGTCAGATCATCAGTTTCTAGTTTCTACTTTATGACTTGTCACCAGTATCTAAACAAAAAAATCCAATGATCTTAAGTACAAAATGAAACACACATCCTGCCAGTCTTAATCATATTTAAATGAAGTTCCCAGAACAAACAGTTTAACTTAATAGGGTAAATTGCATACTTCGAAAAGGCATGCTTATAAAGTGATAATTATATGTTATTTAAAATAACAAAGACAATCCTGCAGTATTTTGTTCCTAAACACTATTACATAATGAATCACCATGCGTCAAGACCATGGTTTATCGAAAGAACTAAGTATTCCTGATCAATTGTTATCCTTTATGAAAAAAATCCAATGATATTAAGTACAAAACGAAACACACATCCTGCCAGTCTTAATCATATTTAAATGAAGTTCCCAAAACAAACAATTTAGCTTAATAGGGCAAATTTCATATTTAAAAAAGGCATACTTATAAAGTGATAATTAAATGCTATCTCAAAATACCAAAGACAATCCTGCAGTATTTTGTTCTTAAACACTATTACAGAATGAACCACCATTCATCAAGAACATGGTTTATCGACAGAACTAAGTATTCATGATCAATTGTTACCCTTTATGACAAAAACATGGCATGATAGCCGCATCTTACATTCAAAGCACAATAAATGTAAAAAAATGGGCATGATCGGAAGATTGAGTTAACCAAGGCAAGAATACCATGCTGATACCTTAAAGAAATCATGAGGCAAAAGGAATCAAGAGCATCCAATCATTCATACAACCAATTTCCTTCCTCTTAAAAACTGATCACCTAATCAAGTCTAGAATAACCCAAGGCCAATGCTCGAAACTAATTGGAGGTTCGTAGATTATAGCGAACATGTAAAGGGGGTGCTAGAAAATTTCGCAAGTATGAATGTAAAAAAACCATTGTCAGATCATTATTTTGTAGTTTCTACTTTATGATCTGTCACCAGTATTTAAAAAAAAATCCAATGATCTTAAGTACAAAACGAAACACACATCCTGGCAGTCTTAATCATATTTAAATGAAGTTCCCAGAACAAACTGTTCAACTTAATAGGGCAAATTGCATACTTCAAAAAGGCATACTTATAAAGTGATAATTAAATGTTATTTCAAAATAACAAAGATAATTCTGCAGTATTTTGTTCTTAAACACTATTACATAATGAACCACCATGCATCAAGACCATGGTTTATCGACAGAACTAAGTATTACTGATCAATTGTTATCCTTTACGAAATAAAATTTGGCATGATAGCCTCATCTGACATTCGAAGCGCAACAAATGTCTAAAAAAAATGGGCATGCTCGGAAGATTGACTTAACCAAGGCACTCATATTTATAGGATGACCACTGGATGGTTTGAAAAGTATGTGTAAAGTGATAAACTACGTACACGTGCACGGATGCACCATACTCACTCAATTTTAAAGATAAAATCTAACTGTATTCTTCCCAGTATTCTAAAAAAAGGATAACCTATTTGATCAGTCAGCCGACTCACTCCCAACATTAGCAACTATATAGCCTAACCAGGCAATTACATAGGAATCGAGAATGTGGCTATTTCTTGTACGAGGCCGGTTTTTGGAACAATGATTCTTCCGAAGGCATACAAAAGTAATGAGACAAATATGGGGAACGTAATCAGAAGAGTTACCTCCTATAACTCAGTGGAGGATTGAATGAAGAAAAAAACAATGTTGTCCATGTATTTGTTTTTTGATGGTGCAGATGGCAATAAATTAGTGAGAGCACCAGTAGTGTCCTCCATGAAATTTAAACCATCAAGCTCCTGATTAACACTTTTTCCAAAGATCTCGCCAGTGGGGAGCAAATAAGATCTATATCAACATCAGGTTGTATTGGAACTTGTGTGCAAATCATAGTACTACTCAATAGTCAAGAATAATCGCTGGTGGTATTCGTACTAATATAGAATGTTATCAGTAAACCTACACATCAAATGAAGAACAAAATCAAGTACCTGCATTTTTTTCCCTGGGTAGACTCTTGCTGTAGAGACAGGGAAGTGGATAGTGATACATTAAGACTGAAAAGAGATAATAATTCCTTGACACAGCGCATATGCGACCTAATAGACCTCTTATCATATATTGCTGAAAATACTTTTTTTTTTGTAACTCAATTGTATCAAATTCTCATGGGAACAATGAAAATAAGAATCTATAAAATGTCTATACTACATACTAGCAATCATCTCCAACTATGTATATCTATTCTAAATGATTAGTGTGTCCAAGTTGGCAAACGATCCTCTAAGTAGTATTTTCTAAGGCCTACTACTATATGTTTAGCGCAGATGTTTTCTTGTATTGTTTTATTGTTCTTTCTAACTTATACTACACTAAATTCATATGTTACAAACACAATGGACAACCTTTTTGAAGGCGTACTACTATATGCCTAGCGCAGGTGTTCTGTTTTAATGTTTTATGATTATTTCTAACCTATACTATACTGAACTAATATGTCGTTAACACAATGGCTGAGTGTGTAAAATTTAGCAATCCCGAAAAGAACTTCCTAAAGATCGCTGGATTACCATCTAAGTACCTCTTCAGCATTCAGTATCTGTCATCGACATATAGCTAAGTAAGGAGAAATGTGCATGTGATTTTGCAATGGCGTAAAATGTCAGAGAGCGTGGGTGGCACAGCGAAGACTGAACATGATACTCGAAATGAAGTAATGTTGCTTAGCCCTTTTTTTGTACGATCTAACATATCCTACACAGAACATACCACATTTTTTTCGGGGCGACGTGGCCCGCGCGAGAGGAGTCATTCCCACGGCCGGAGAGGGCCTCCCTCCATGCGATCTCGGGCATCCGGGCGCGATCCGACTCAGTGAGCTCAGCCTCTTCTTTCTGGTATCAAAGAGCAAGTTACAATGAGCCGTAGGCATGAAGGAGGTCACTCTTATAGCAATCGAAGGGAAAATAATGCAAAACTATGTTATGAACTTATATGGTTTAGCTTTTTTTTTGTAGAATAATATATGGTTTAGAATTTGAATTGATCGTGCTGGTTTTCGATAAAAATGAGCACACCTATGTAATTATGTCAGAAGCTTCGCAATAACACCTAAGAGAATTGGACTACAATAGCAAGGTTTGACAAAATTATCCTGAGAATACCAAGTGCTTGAATCAAAAAACAGTCTGAATGTTCAATGTCAGTTGTCCATCAACAGCGATTCTAGACTGGACTACTCTTCAAGTTCCTGCAATTCAGAAAAAATGGACTCAACTGAACCTTCACGATTTCTTGGATTAAAACCCTAAATAAATGAACCAAAACCACCCAATTCCCCCTGATAATTCTCAGAACTACATAATGAAAAATACTTACTACACATCATCACTCGGGAAGGCGAAGATGTACACATACGGCAGGACTGCAATGATCAGAATCGGTGCACTAAAGGCAAGGAAAATGCTCCCTACAAGAACCAAGAAAAGAAAAGGGGGAAATTAAAACTCAATTACTAACCCTGCTCAAAAGCGACCAATTCTTTCACTCATTTTCCCTTGCTTGCAAAGAAAGAGGGAGAGCAAATTCTTTAGGACTGTGTACCAGTGATGCCAGAATCGGCGCGATGAATGCAAGGAAAACGCTCCCAGGTGAGGAACACAGCCCACATCAGGAACCTGAGCACCGAGGGCCGAACAAATGGCAGAGACCTAAATCCAAACCACCTAGGGAGAGGAGAGGGAGGAGGCAGACACATGCAGGGCCCTCTGGCTTGCAGCATGGGACACTGGGACGACGCGTGGGGAGGAGGAGCTGCATGTTGGGAGTAGGTCGAGCCAAGGCGGGGGAGAAGGTAGACCCGAGGGGGCGGTGGCGGAGGGGTGAACAAATGGCAAAGACCTAAATCCAAACCACCCAGGAGAGAGAGAGGAGGAGGCGGACTGTCAAGGCGTCTGCAGCTGGCTTGCATGGGAGGCTGGGACGACGCGTGGGGAGGAGGAAGCGGCTGCAGCTGGGGGTAGGTGGAGCGGGCGGCAGGGGAGGAGGTAGACCCGAGGGGGTGGCGGCAGAGGAAGGGGGGAAGACGGGCGAGGCTGCGAGGGGAGGAGCGGCGCACGGGAGGTGACGGTGGGGGAGGAAGGGGAGGAGCGGCGCATGGGAGATGGCGGCGGGGGAGCAAGGCGAAAGAAGGTTCAAGACGCAGATGGCTGTGGGGAGACGTGGACACGCGAGCGGCGATGCTTCCCATCGAGTGCACCAGGCGGATCGGGCGAACGCGGAGGCGAGCGGGGCCGATCGGACGGACGCATTTTTTTCGATGACGTGGCCGCACGGGTGAAGGAGAATTCCTGCGGCTGTTAAATAGGTTAATGTACTGCACTGATGACAAGGAATGCGCTGAGCTAGCAGGATGTCGGCGTCCACATATGCAAAATGAAGATGATTAAAGATGGAGGTCTCTCTCTGTCTCTGTGTGTGTTTCCAGGGAAAAGAGAGAGAGAGAGGTGAGTTTGCTAGCTGTCCTGTAGTACTCACGGTAGCAGTGAGAAGTGTACGAAGATACTGTTCATGGTGTGAAACTCGCACTCCAAGCAACCGTCGCAGAAATCAATGTCGTATAGGTATGGGTACAGCTAGCTATCTTAGGTTAAGGATGGCATACTAGATAGATAAGATTAGCTGTGAGCGCAACATGGCTGTGGGCATGTGGTGTTTGTTTTACAGTGCCGTACATCATCCATCTCTCTCACAGCTGTCAGATTGGAGATGAGCAACGTACGATTTCAGATCTCTGTAGGGCTGGCTAGCAGTGTCGTCGCAGTGACACTAGTGCACGCAGCTCCTACGTCCATAGTAACGTGTAATCCGATCGATTCATATGCGCATATAGGTTGAATTAATTAATTAAACGGGGATACTAATGCATGCGTACATCTCCCTTTTGAAAAATGCTCAATGCATGCGTGGGTCCGATCCGAGCGAGCGAGCGAGCGAGCTATATAGCCAACTGGCTCCGGTACCTACTGCACCACAACATCGACCGATCCGATCTGCTCCCCCTTTCGCAACGGTCGGCCCCTGCATAGGAGGTGACCAAAGGAGGACATAATGCAAAGGAAGATAGCTGCTGCTGCTGCTTCTTCTTTTTTTTTGAGAATAAGGAAGAGAGCCTTCTACTGTCAGTATTCAGTGATCATGTTTTTTTTTGCATTGTTTCATCCTTGTGCGTAGTATTGCATCGTTGTGCTCTTCCTAACCTGGCCCCTCCGCTGGCTGAGATGTTAACTCTCCTCCTCCCTTTTAATTGATTGTCAATGCTCCTACCACTTTCTTAACAAAAAAAAATTAAACTCAAACACTCACTACTACAAAAATGCTAATACTGGACGCCTGATCACAGACGGTTCATCGAAACCGTCTGTATTAAACACAATCTCAGACGTTTTTTGTTTGCCGACCGTCTGTGTTTTTTTTCGCGCTAAAACCCGTCTGTGAAGATGTCATATCACAAACGGTTCATGGTTAAAACCGTCTGTGAAGCATCACAGACGAATCTGACCAAAAACTGTTTGTGATATTACCCAATATCACAGACGGTTTTTTTGTCAGAACCATCTGTAATGCTTCACAGACGGTTTTAAACATGAACCGTCTGTGATATTACTACATATCATAGACGGTTTTTGTTGAAAATCGTCCATGATAATTAATTCATCACAGACGGTGCAGTGTACATAGCTCCCCAACAGGGTCTTCTTGATCTCCATCTCTGGGGTTACGGTAACCGCGGGAGATCTCCAAGCCCGGTGAGTCAATCGCCACTCCGTGCCCAGTTTGAGTATCGCCTCACCTCACTGAGCCCGCTCGTGTGGTCCATTTCATCTATTGTCGCCGAGGAGCTTGCCGTCGTCGCCTCTGTTCACTGATCGACGACCAGCCGCCTTAGACCTTCCCCGACTTCATTGACACCTTCCTCGTGATCGAGGTGGGCTAGTGGAGCATAAGCATCCTTTAATTTGAGTAGTTTCAGGTGTTTACGCCGAAATCGCTAGTGAAGCCCATGGCGTTGCCACAGGAGATCACCGTCAATTTGCCTCAGGTGACCTTAGGGCCCCGAACCACGACTATTAGCAATGCGATGTCACCCTAAGCCCAATTTGAGCTTAAAATCCTACTGTTTTTAATCATTTAGTTAATAAATTAACGAGTCTATGACATGTGGGACCGCCATAAATTTTATAAATAAAATCATGAAATAAAAAATGAGTCACTGACAAGTTGGGCCCACATGTAAGTTAATAAAATCCAGAAAAAAGAAAAAAAAAAGAAAAAAGCCACCATTAGTTCAGAGATCACTAATGTGCGCATCCGACAGTGGTTATTTGGGAGGTTACGTACTCATCTCGGAAGTCTCCTTTCCAAACCCCGCACTGTGAGGTGTCCCAAGCATTGTAAGATATCGAACTACTTAGTTTGTAATTACTCCATAACTTCATAGGAAGTGAAATGACATGTCGGGCTATTGCAGGTAACGCTGAGTGCACAATCTTCCCAAGGCTCATTCCAGGCAGACAGGGAGAGAGATATACTCTCCGCGGCCCTAGGAAACAATGAGCATCCGGGTCGCACGAGAGGCGTTGGTGTTTATATTACATGGGCAGAATGGTTCCAAGCGGACTCCGGATCGTACCAGAGTAGGAAGAGAGCCAAAGCCGAGCACGATGCAAAGCTACGAGAGGAGATTCATGAATCCCTCAAAGATGAGATCACCCGTGAGATCGATGATCACGTCAGAGCTGCGTCGCAACGGCAGATGGAGAGCTTTGAGGAAAGGCTTAGGGAATTACAACTCCCAAATCGCTTGCAAGCCCTCGCCTCTCGTGCTAGCCAAATTTCCCCAAACTTCTGAGTAGTTGCGCGTCTAACCCTACTCCAATAGGCGACGACAGATTTCATGTCGATGACATTCAGGTAATAATTATTATCTTTGGAATGCTCGATCCATTGATAGACCTATTGGAGTAGCTAATTTTGTATCGTTATGTAGGCGGCTATGAAGTGCAAGCTCTAAGTGAGATATGTCTCTGTTGCCCTAGATGCTGCTTGGGGCCAGGTATATCCATCCGGTGTCGGGGCTTTGGTGCACGGTGAAAATCTAGCGCCGGGTTTCGCAAAAGTGAATGTGGACGGTGTTTGTGCCAATTTCGAGGCCGTCCCGCTGCATATTCCCTCAAACGGCGAGGTCATGACTCTAGAGCAAGCCATTGGAACATTCATCCAGTGGCCCAAGGGGACATCCGCTCGAGCTACTGCTCAAAGTCAACTTCACGAGAATGTCCCGCAACCAGTATCAGTCCACGGAGCCGACCGCACCGGTTACTGCACCGACGCGGCAAGGGCCCAACAAGATCGATACATCTACACCTCGTGCTCAGTCGACTGATGCACCTACACCTCGTGCTCAGTCGACTCTTGTGAAGTCGACCTATACAAAGTGAGGCAACAAGGGCAAATCGAAGACGGTCAACTCCTGTTTTGATATCCCCTTCTTGCCGCTGGCCCGGAAATTCGTGCTAGGCGAGCCGTTGGTCGAGAGGTTAGACAGCTCTACCCTAGGACCGGCTTGCATGACATTGCATACATAGTACATGGAACACTGTGCTTACTTCAAATTAAGGCAATACTAGTTGCTAGTGTGTATACTTTCGGCGTCTCTTCAGAGTTCAGACTAATAGTAGCATGCAGTTTGCATGAATCAAGCAGAGTTGATCAGGAAGGTACGTACTCCAATACATATCTCAGTGAAATTTGCAAGAGATGCTCAACTAGTCGAAAAGCCTGACAAGTTTTGGTCGCTTTGAAACTCTCTTGACCAGATCAACCTGGACCTTTTTTTGATCAAAGTCGGAGTTTCTATCAAAGAAGGCCTACTATATCACGGTTATGAACCTACAACCAGTTTATAAAGAAAATTCAATTCCCTTTATTATGGCCAAACTGGTCGACGACCAGTTTAGGTCATTGACGACCAACTATACATCCAAATCCCCGACCAGTTTGCCGGGTCGAGAGACACCAACATGACTGGCGAGAAGGCGACTTTTGACGTATTTGGCAACTTACGACAGTTGACCAACAGACACGATGGTTCAAGACTCTCCTGATGAACGTACGTAAAGCTTAGAGGTGCCTTTAGCGGCATTAACTGTCACCCCTTCAAATACTATAAAGGGGGTAGCCCACGTTCTCTGTAGAAACGATTACGATATAGAATCATAAGTTCATGATTGCATTCATTCATTAGTCGTGATCATTATGATCATTTTGTAGCACCTTCTGTATTCTTATTGTGACGCCCCGTGTTATTACCTCAAGGGTAATCACACTTAGGTATACGGATTACTATTCGTTTGCTCAGTAAAACACTGCTCCAACGAATAGTAAGCCTTTACCAGGGTTACACAGCAGAACAATAAGATAGAAACTGTACACCTTTATTTCAGTAATGGCCACACAAGGCTAAGGTTCTTACATAGCAATTTACAACTAGTAGACGGGACTAAGTCCCCTTGCTCGCCTTCCTTGCCCCACCGGTCTTCCACTCGCCCCATGCATCAAATGTGGCGCCCCTCTTGCCCTGGTCCTCGTAGTCAGTGCCTTCTCCTCATGTGGTTGCATCGGTACCTGCATGTCTGTCGTCCCTCTCGGGATAGTTCCCGACCGGACTAGGCTCTACAAAGGAGAATACTAACAAGGTTGAGTACACGAGTGTACTCAGCAAGCATTAATAGCAAAGAATGCACTGAATGAATTATCTCTGTTTGCTATCATAGTTTCTATATCATCTCTTTTCGGAAAATAATTTATTAAAACATTAGGTGGAAAATTTTAATACTGAAAACACTACTTGTCACTCGGAGAGAAGAAAGACCCCTAGCGGTTCCCGTAGACTCCAATCCAGGAGACTGACATGAATTCACGATTTGATATAGCACTGCGCAGGCTTGTACCACTTTACCCATAGCTACTCTGAACTCTCTCTGAGGTAGGTCCACCGCATTTCCTTTGATGCGGTTTCAAGTCCAGAATACAGAACGTTTTCCAGGTTACGTGATTAATTTCTCCACCCATTAATTTCCGTCAGTAATGGACCAATGAAATTCGGCCCAAGAACTATTCCCGGAGTTTTAAATGATTTTCCAATTAAAATACTTTGATTAAAACAAAAAGGCTTTAGAAAATAGCATATAAAATCCAAAAAATCTAGAAAATTTCACAGAAATTCCTAGAGTTAATTTGGATTAAATAAAATAATTCTAACTTAAAATTGGTAAGAGTTTTTGCACATAAATTTATTTTGGCTTTAAAATAATTAGGGAAAAGCTTTAAAATTCCAGAAAATTCTAGAAATTAATTAAATTTTTTTACAACTTAAATTCAATAAAACTTCAAAGACTTTAATAAATTTTATTTTTCACTTTTAAAACTTCGAAATTCAAGAAAAGCAATAAAACTCTTTCAAATTTCAGAAAATCCAATAAAATAATAACTTTATTTATTTTTATTTTGGTAACAGAACTTTGGGATGTTACACCTCGCCATGAAGCCTGCCCGGTTCCCTGCGGGCTCGCCGCCACCCTAAGTCGCCGCGTCTCGGCTCCCTCCCCACGCTCCGACTCCAGCTCCGGCTCGGTCCTGCATGCCCACGCTCCCGGCTCGACCTCCTCCTCGGTCCAGCCTGGATTTGTGCGCGCCGGTTCGGCCTCCCGGCCACCGGCGCCGTGGCTCAAGAACACCCTCCTACCTCCCATTCTCTAAGCTCTTTGCTAATGTTCTTCTTAACATTCAAGGTTAAGTCAAGGATTGATGCATGATGATGCTACAAGTATGCAGAGCATGATGGCTAATTTGGATTGGAAATGGCTACTGGAGGAAGCTGCTACCGAGGTACACTGCCACCTTAATCTCTCTCAACTCCTCCCCTACTGCTCTGTGATGACTGATTAGCTACTGCTCATCGAGAAAGTTTGAATATACAAATGGTTTACCTGAGGGTATGGGATGGTGAATGTGTTGGTTGTGGGGTTCGATGATCAGCGAGGGTGGCCGGTGGTGATCGGGGAGGGTGCTTGCCATGAGTGAGGGTGTGGTCACCTTCTGTCCCGCCATCACCTTGCTCCTCGCTTCTTCTCCTCCGGCTTTGGTGGAGAAAGGGGTTGGAGTGGAGATGAAGCAATGCACTTTGGGTGGTTTGAGAATGGAAGGGGGATGAATGGGAGTGGGGGGGTGTTGAATGTGGCTTATGAAGAAGGCTCTGAATGGTCATTGCTTGGCTTGCTCTTGGCCTTGAGGTAGGAGTGTGGGAGGGGGAATGCTCCTGGCTGCTTCTCCTCTCTTCGGATGTGAAAAGTGGCTTGATGTGTTGCTTTGTGGGGAGGAGGGCTTATCAAGGGGGGATGCATGAGGCTCATGAAGCAAGAGGGAAATGCATAGCAGGGTGCAAGGGGGGATGGTTCTGTGTTGAGGGTTGCGCTGCCCGCGAAGAATGGTGAGGAGGCTCTGGAACAGTAGGTAGGACTGTGGAGTGCATGCAATGGTGAGGCTTTGATTGAGATGGGGATTGTGCTGCTTGCTATGCATTGAAGAAGAGACGGATAGAAGGAAATGCAGAGATGCATATGGTGTTGCCCAAATCAATGATGCAATATGCTTGTAAATTAATTGATGTAAAATGCTCTTGTAAACAATTCACTTTTTGCCTTACTGTTCTAATGGAAATGGAAAATGCAATTTAATTATGATTATGATTTTACTGCTTTACGGGAGAATGCAAGAGCCTCTTGTAATGAATGATGAGATTGAAAAGGATGATGGACTAATGGTTCTAATGACTAATAATGCAATGCTTGCGAAAGGAAATCCGAAAATACTAATGAGCTGACACTGATTCGGTTGCTTAACAATGATCTGGCACTACAGTTATCTCACTGCTAATACGAGATTAAGTACCGCTAATTACTGCTACGCAATTAGATCTAAAAACTCGAGTTCTCACACTTACAAAAACACTCAGTGTGTCCACAGCAATATATAATCTTCATTTGATAGTGTTTTCACGTTATGATTGGGTTTAGAAACGATTGTCGGAAAGTAGTACTAGTACTTCCGGTAGCTAGTGAGTCCCCCCTGGCTGCACAGAGAGAAAATCGAATCTATTTTCAGCATTACTTGTTCTGCTAAAATAGGACTAGTGGTACATACTACTCTATATAGTACTAGCAATGTTAGATCCAAGTTTAAGCGCAGCTTACGCTTAACAACGAACTTAACGACCGGTGCAATAATCTAGATGAACGGTTAATTACCACGTAGACGAAACAGTAGCAGAAATTAATATTAGTAATGGTTTTTTTTACGCTAGCGCTCGTAATTAATCAAGGTCGGTCGTTCGAGTTGTTTGGGTCTAGAAACGAGTGGTGTGAAAGAAAGGCACACGGGTGGGGTGGATCGCGCGGAGAAAAAGGAGGAGGGATTAATTAAGGTAAGCGTGCATGTGCAAGCACGATGGATGGAGAAGAAATGATGAATGGAAGCACCTGCAATTGGGACCGGGCCGGGGCTCGCTCACTTGTCTTCAATCATGCCACCAGCTAAGCTAGTTCGTATGGTGGTACGATATGACTCAAAGGCAGGCAGGCAATTATTTGATCCATGTGCTTCTTCATTCGAAGATGCATTTGCATGGAAAGAGAGAGAGAGAGGTCTGCTGTACCGTACGTGGGAGATAGATGTCTAACAGCACAGCACAGCACAGCACTTGGAGACAGTGTACTCTCTTAATTAGTTTCGTTCGTCCATTTGCATCGATCATGTCTTAGCTAGTGCGCGCGTGGGCGATATGATATATGCATGGGCAAATTTGCATACTGAATGGTGGCGGTTTTCTGCAAGTTGGGCTGGGAACGGCCCATGCTTTGAATCGAGTGCAGAGCATCATGCACGGGCTGTTGCGTTGAATCACGCGAATAGCTCGAGTGGCGTTGGACGGCATCACGCGGTCCGCCTAGCTGGACACGTAGGGCACGGCCGCACGGGAGCCCAAGGCTCGACGACGGGCACATTCGCGCACGGATGTAGGGCGTGGTTGCGCTGACAGAAGCGTGCGTGACACCGGTGGTAGCCAGCACGCCATCGGTGCTAGGGGTGGGCGTGGGCCCAATGGTTCCTCAAATTCAAGTAATATGCGTCAACCGTTCGGCCCAACAAAAAAAATGGTTCGAATGGATCAAAATTTATTGATTCCTAAGCACTGAGTAGTGGATCGACCCTTTTCTTGCTTATCTTATGCGGCTTCTGATGCTCCCGTTTCCAATTCCCCACCACCACTGCTAACCGGATAGCATCGCTGCCCTGACTAATTCGTCCTCCCTATCGTCGTCGGCTCTAGCCTCCTCGGATCCCCCTTCCCTACCCCTGTCGGCGTCGACCCCGTCGTCGGGCACTCTGGCGACCCCCGCCTCCCTCGACGCCGGGGGCGCCCCCTGCGTTGTCGGGTGGAACTTCACGGAGGACTACATCGATTGGTGGCTCCTTGTCTGCAACGTCTGGGCCACACCGCAATCGTCGTGGACCCCGCCTGCGGCGGCCAATACTGCTTTGGATTCTTGAAATGGGGGCGGCACCATCTCTTATGGTTCTTGGTTCCAGACGAGTTCTTCGGTTGGTTCTAGTCAAGAAGTGTTTTGGATGATCTCTTGTCGGTTTCTTGGCTCTAGAGAGCGGTTCTTGGTGAGTTCTTGTAGGTTACCTGGTTTTGTGAAGGATTCTTGGATGGGACTGCATGTAAATACCTCGGTTCTCTAATTCTTGCTAGAAATCAGTAGGTTTTTGCAGGTTTTGAGCCTTTGGCTTGTAACCGATCATCACATTTTATCAGATTTAGTCTAGTTGATTAACGAGCAGAGTAGAAAAGCTCTGAATACGTAAATTTCCTTGTGGGGCAGCATACAAATGCTATTAATAAGATGCCTTCCAATTTTGATGCTACCAATTTTGATTCTTCCGTTGAGCTGTCATTGTCATAAAGGCCTGTTACTATAAACCTCTGCATTCTGATTCTCTAATGTGGTTATATGTACTATTGGGTTCATAATTCTTTGAGATCATCGGTTCTATTGCTGCTTGACTTACCACCTTGTTAAATTTCTGATCAAATACTCCAAAGTTTGCATTTTGTCTCATGTTCTGTGGGAAATTGGTGATGTGATTTCTTTTTTTGAAACAGACATTGGTGATGTTGTGATCACTAGATAAGTCTGAAGCTTAAAATTTCTTTTGGTGAGGCCCCAAGCGTCCCCGGTGCCGGCCGCAGCGAACGTGGCAGAGGCGACAACCGTCTTGAGCAACTTCTTGAGCTCGATGATGTTGTATTGGATGGTGCGGACCTGACACCACTCCAGAGTGTTTAGGGAGAGAGGCCACCCATCACCGGACAACACCAGTGCATCGGGTGGAGAGAGCGTAAGCATCGGGGCAACCCATAAGACCCAGTGGATCATTGGGGTCAAGGGAGTTTTCAGAAAATGGACCAACCGCTTTGCCCCTACTTAAAGCTCTGGGCCGCACGGAGTTGGTTCGGATCAGACCGGATTGACCCATTCCCATCCCTAATCGGCCCAGGCAGGTATTGAAACTTGTTCAATTTTTTAAACTTTTTGGCGAAACCTTTCTGAAACTTCTCGAAAGCGCATTGAAACCTGCTTCAAACATATTTCTTTAACTTCTTGAAATGTGCTGAAACTGGCATGAAATTTTCACAAAACACGCTGAAACTGCTCGAAACCCGAAACCTCCTTTCAAACTCTTTATGAAGCGTGCCGGAACCTGATCCGAAACATAACCTGTTGAGGCTTGTTTTGAAACTTTTGCTGAAACTTATTTTGAAAACGTGTTGAAACTTGCATAAAACTTTTCACGAAAGACGTTGAAACCTATTTGAAACTTTTGTACGTAACGTGAAACCTCATAAAACCCTATGAAACTTCTATACCGTTAGAAATGTATTCCAACGTCATAGCTTGGGCTAGCAACTTCGAGGGACTAAACGGCAGCTCCATCGATCACATGATGAAAACAATACCATCAGATCACATCAAAAAATATTACTGCCTGGGCTGGATCCATATATACATGCATCTACCAAGTTAATTCCAGCTGCAAGCATGCTAGCGGTCGTGTACTGTTCGATTATTACACGGCCGATGCATGATCGATCAGTAGCAGCAAACGAGCGAGTACGCATGCATGCAGGCAGCTAGCGCTAGCTGATACGTACGTACGTAGCTATAAGCTAGCTAGCAACTAGCTGCAGGTAATTAAGGTACGTATCAGCTGCATGCTGCTACACTGCAGCTAACGTACGCACTGTATATACGTCTAATCCCGTAGAAGGCGCGAGTGATACGTACGTACATTCATGCATGAGAGAGAGAGAGAACAAATTAAAGCCAACCTAGCTATAATTAATCTGTACGTACGCCCATGGGTACACAGAATATTGATCACTACTCGCAAAAATATATATGTTATATTTCACCCAAATATCAGTAGCATCATATGCGTGTATACCTGACCTGCTTTGCACGATCCGACGTACATACCCTAGGCCAGGATGGACTTTGAGTTTGAGCCGACGAGCGCTAGTGTTGTACGGCCGGAGGTGGGGCGGGAGCCCCAACAATGCCTCTGCCCATGGATGTATCATATGTGTGTGTATTGTATGCACAAACTAGTTCCTGCACAAGGCCAAGGGTAGCCATCTCATTAGTTGTCTATATTAATTAACTTCATTTTGCCTTGAAAACTATTCTAATTTACCGGCTACTTAGTCAGCTATACATACAGGCACATCATTAATTTACGTGAGCTTGACTACTGTACTGTACGTATATTGTACCACTGTATCAAGTCAGTTTACCTGCTGGAATTTTAAGCCATTGAAACAATGTAAGAAAGCTATATATATGTGAAGTGACCACTAAATTAAGGCAGTCAGTTTTAATTTACCCGGAATTAATTCATACTGAGCTTAAGAGATGTGAGGTCGCACCTAAGCATATGCATATATGCTGCAGCTGGTCGCTAGCTGATATATCCGTCGTTCCGGCCGGCGCGCGGTGAAGCCGTCGCTAGCTCGTTGTTTGTTAGCCATATTAATTTCCGATGCAGCATCATCAAGATTCCCACACATAGGCACATACGCTCCTCTATCGATCGATCTCCGGCCCCCTTGGAACTCGGGTTAAGATCGATCAATTGATTTCCAGGCAGACCCGGCCATTAGGAGAGAGACAGAGAGACGATATATGCATGGCATCAGGCATGCACATATATATTGTGTGAATCTTGATGATGCCACAGCAGAAATCACTGGCTGGCCTCCTTCAATTCGCAATCTGGTGGTGTAGATCGACGATCCACAGGCATGCAGGCACACTATGTAGTTGGATATCTTCTTCTAGCTATATATATACATATATGCAAAACAAAACGATGGAAAAGGTACAGTATACATACTAGCTATTACAAATGGCACCATTGCATGCATCCCCGGCCTCTGTATCTTTTCTTTTGCCCCTAGCTCTCTCCCTATATCTATAGAAGAACTATTACGAAGTATGCATACATAAAAAGAATCATGCATGCACATGTATATATATATGGTACAGATGCAGAACAAGAAGGCCCTGCATAGCAGCTAGCTAGAAATATTAAAAAGGGTGGGGGGAGGAGAAGAGCTAGCTAGCTAGCTAGGAAGAATAGAAGATTCCAACAGACATAGATGCATGCATGTAAGAGGTAGAGCCAAAGGAATATTAAGCTAGTAGCTAGCCAGCAAGTTAAGAGATCGAGCTGATCTGCGAAAAGATGATATGTATATACATATATATATATGCTGCAAAAGGGAGTGAGCTTGGAAGAGAAGGGAGATCGAAGAGCCGAGTTAGCTAGGAGCTCTTGAAAAGATGATCAATCTAGACACTAGCCGAGGAACGATCGAGAGGCTGGGCGATGCCAAACCTCGAGCGACTCTGGCTTATAAATACAGACGAGAGCTTGGCAGCTGCGGTGTGGTGGTCTGTTAGATAGCTGCGAATACTGTTGCAGACTCGCGGTACTGCCTGCTACTGTTTCTGTTTCACACAAACGCAAACGCAAACGCAAACGCAGCTGGTGTACTGTTGCTGCCTACGCATGCGCTAAAGTCTAAAACTAAAAGGCGCCTGAACTGAAGCGTGGACCCGCATGCATGTTATACGCTGACAATTAACTTGGTGTGCGTGCACTGTACGTACGTACGAATTACATACGAACATGCACGCCTATTGGTATGCAATAGTAGCTAGAGATTGCTAGGTAGGCAGCGATCAATTGAATTGAATTGGATTGATGCTAGCCATCAGCGGTTATACATCGCCATCGGAGGAGGCCGAAAGGCGGGGGAGCTTTTACTGGCTTCTGACCTTGGCCACTTGCCACAGACGTGCATTTCCCACCTGGCCACGTACGTCGTACTGCATCAGATGAGATCCATCGGGATGCGCTGCACGCAGAGGAGAGATAGCTAGGGAAAACTTCCCTTTGGAGGAAACTAAACAAACTCCCTTCAATGCAACAGGTCGATGATCGATGTACTCATCTCTCCATCGGATCCTGCTAGCATTCGGGAATATAGATAGCTCTTGCGTTTGTTACAAGCAAGCTAGCTAGCACCTAGCACTAGCAGCATACCATCAGCCACTTACTGTATCATCTATGATCTGCAGCGAGCGCAGTATACTCCATATGCTAGCCTAGCCTGCCAACCTAGCTGGTTCTGGATCGATGCGACATTGGATCAGATCGGTTACCAACAGGCTAGCCTAGCTAGACAGAGAGTGAGACAGAGATTATATTACCACAAGATCGATTTTCCTTTTGGAGACTTACACACACTTGTGGCCTATACATTGGAGGATCAGATTTCAAAGGGTGTAGCGAAGCGCCACATGGATGGATATTGTGCAAATAACCCCCTTAATTAAACATCAATAGTCCCTGCCTCCTCATATCACTTCAAATGCATATCCCAGTTGGCTCTATCCAATGGCATCGCAACTAACTTGAAGATAGATATATAGACCGTAGCACGAATGTAGCATGCATATATCATGCGGAACGTGTATATATAGAGGTATCATCATATAATTTTAGTCGGATATCATCATACAATTTACGTACTCATAGGAGTACTATATCATTTTCATATATATATATATATATATATATCACCATTTAAATTGTATGATGATACCTCTTTATTTATTTGAGCATACCCCAATAATGATTATAAGATATCTCAAAGTGAGTTTCACGAAAAATTTCATTAAAGTCTACTTTTTATAGCAAAATTTGTGTATATACTCTTTTATATATGAAAAGGGTATATAGTAAAAACAAAATGTTCTAATGTTAAATTTTCAATCAAGTCCTAATGGAGTATCTTTTATATATATATATATATATATATATATATATATATATATATCGATGGCCAGGATTGAGATTGATGGTACGCACACTGTACTGATCGATGTACACCAGCAAAAGCTGGGGCAGATGCGGTGCAAAGTAAAAACGGCACGCGCATCGGCATCGGCATGGGCATGCATCCATCGTAGCAAGCGATAGTTTATACTTAGCTTGATACTACTCCCCCTTTCAGAATAATTGACACCGTTGACTTTTCATAGTCTACGAGGTTAAACTCTTGACGGTTAATTTTATGTTAGTACATTTATGAAATATCATGGAAGTAAAAGTATTATAAAAGTATATATTTCTCGTGGAAATCTAACAATATCATTTGAATACGATGAATTGTTGGTCTAAGACAACGTTGCCAAGTATTATAGTACTGTATAAGGTACATGGCGTTGGCATTTGCACAGGATCCGAAGCATATGATCTGACCACACGATCCGCACCGCACCGCACGCATATGCATGTGCTACACTAGTTACGTGACCGACCACCTGAAAATAATCACCGCGCGCAGGCCTGCGGTGCTGCACTACATGCGATGCATGGGATGGGAGTATATTTGTATATACGTGCAAGTAGCTAGTACTCCGGCAATAACATCCGCAGAATCTCCAAGATTCTCTCCACATGCATGCATCCACGTCTCTTTAATTTCTTTTCTGCTCCATCCATCGTACGTCCCACTAACTTACATGCACGCATCGCATCTCATCTGATCTGATCGATCAATCCATCTGGGTAAAGGTGAAAAGAAAAATACACCAGCAGCTAGTACCTACTATATAATTAAAATCCTTTTGCATCCAATTCCATCCGCTGGAATATTCCAACTGCACCGCGACAGTACTATAGGGCTTTGCGATCCATCATTGTGTTTTTGAACAAAGATAGACCCATCTCCAATTGCAATACGTGGGTGTGTGTATACATATATAGACGCATACTCCTACTCGATCTTCGAATGACCAGGAATTTTGAAGACCCACGGGGAGGGCTGATCTGCTGTGCTGACTCGGTGACTCGCCGCGCCGCGTCTAGTGTAACTTCTTTCTTCGGCAGAGACAAACGATAGGATGATTAAGACAACGGATGCAAATGATGCACAAACAAAGTTTCAAACACACTACTATAAACGCGGGGGTCCATGCGGGAGGTGTCACTTTGGCAGGATATACTACACTTAAACGAATATATTATATGTCTTTATTTTTTCAGCATACTTGAATACCAATTATGAGATACTCCAATGCGACTTGATTGAAAACTTTTCATTGGAGTCCTTTATTTTTGCTATGTACCCTTTATCTCACACACACACAATATATATATGCTAAAATTGATAAGGAGGTATCATCATACGATATAAGTGGTATTTGAGAAGTGAGAGTACGTACTCACAGGGGTACCATACCGCATTTATAAACTGAGTTCTATGAAAAATTTCATTAAAGTCCACTTTTATAGTGAAATCCTTTTTATATGTATGTATGTATGTATGTATATATATATATATATATATATATATATATATATATATATGAAAAAAAGGTATATAGTAAAAAAAGCTCCAATGAAATTATTTTAATCAAATTGCATTGGAGTATTTTATAATTAGTATTTAAGTATATTGAAAGTGATAAAGAAGTATAATATGTTCGTTATATATATTACTAAATTAATAGGAACTATAAAATTGCAATCCTAAATTTGCTTAGGCGTTACAGGTGTCCTTGTCCTGCATGTTTGAAGGGACTATGCATATCAGACGAGTTGTGAAAAGCCGCCTAACTTTTTTGTGTTTGTCTCGGTAGGTGTATGTGTGGGGTTCTCATGGACACACACACACGTAGGCTAAATGAATGATTTGTATACTTGGAAATCCTCTATTTGGTTTATGCTAAATTACCTATGGACACTCGTTCAAGTGCCAAGTGGTAGCTAGCTAGGTTAATAGTGTTGCTTTACTACAGGTGTTCGGAGGCTGAAAATTTACAGTAAAACAAAACACCCGAAAAGATTTTTGTTTCAACATGCTCGCGTATGTACGTACCATATGCGGTTCATGTTCTCTAACCAAAGCTAGCAGCATGCACATGTATACACACAGAGCTAAAGGCAGCTGCGTGCATTCAGAGAGTAGGGGCCGCCTGCAGCCATTGGAGAGAGAGGAAGTAATTAAATAAAAAGCCTGCACCTGTCAAATTACCACTGGACGGTGGGGCCGTCGTCAGCCAGCCGTCCAATCCCATCCATCCATCAATCGCGAGCGTCCATCCGTGTCTCTGCCAGTTTGTCATCTCCACACAAACAAACATCTACCAGTATGATACTGGCTATCTGCTTCTCTCTCTCTCGCGCGCGCTCTGCTTTCTACTGCTGTGCTGTGGGTGTCGTTAGCTTAGCTTGCTTCTCGATCGATCGGGTAGCGTTTTTTCAGGGCCGTCTTAGTTTCAGTCGATTTTTACAGCCCCTGTATCTCCATTCTATTTCGGTCCGTTTCTTTTTCTTTTGTTTCGCATGGGTCAACCTTTCTGCACCCTTAATTAATGGTCTGCAATTCTCAAATCCTGACCCATTGACTGTCCGCTCCATCATGCGCCGACCCATTTAGACTGAGTTTAATTTGAGCCTAGGACCTTCAAACTAACATAAAGCGCAATACTTTCGTATAGATCTGGCCGTCAGCAAAAACCACAAACACATGCAGGCGGCCGGCCGGCCGCATCTAGATATCTGGACGCGCTGGCTAGCATGCGGTGTTGCTGACTGAGAGGTCTGATTGGATTCTGCATCATCCCCATCCGAATCTGATCCTTGCCCAGCTAGCTACCATCCAAATCCAATTGCATCATATCACCACCACTAGCTGTTTGGTCACTCTGCATGCATGTAGATAAATGAAAGGAAATGAAATCTAGCATTCGTTGATTTTTTTCCCCCTCCAGCAGGCCGGCCGGTTGGTTTTGTTTGTGTCACTTAATTTGTATACCTGAGCGGAGTTAGCGTGCATGGATGGCCCCTTACCTAGCTTACTAATGGACGATGAGCTAGCGGGCCGGAATTAATACGGCTGCTATATATATATGCTGGCAGATCGATCGATTGGATTATCTGAACCATTTAGTTATTCGATCTGATAACATTGTTGCAGCTATGCATATACATACATTATGCATCTTCCCGGGTTGGTTAGTTGGGGAGCTTTCAAGCATTTGCGTGCATGTTTGAGCAGGCAGGCTGCAGAGCAGCACAGCTGGTTGCTGTGTTAATGCAGCGCATATACAGCGATCGAGCAGATGGAGCATGCACCATGCAAGCTGCAGGTAGCTGGCTAGCTGTGCCTCTCTGCTGCCTCTGCGGTCGACACTTTTATTGGCTGCCGTCTGTCCCTCCCGGCCGGCCACACCATCTCAACTGGACGGCCGCCCAGTCGCCCAGAGCCACCGGGCCACATTTTAGTTTGCAATGCATGCACGGCGTCGATCGAGCAGAGGCTGAGCGCGCGCATCTGCCAATTAATTAATTACCTGCAGAATAATAACGATAACAGCTAGAGATCGTCGGGAGCAAATTAATTAAAGCTAGATGCGTATGTAGTGCAAGCCTTCCCAACCAGTTAGTCCTCGGATCGGAGTACTACTAGCTAGCATGCATCTGTTCTCTGGCTCTGGCTGCTGAATTGAATTGAATTGAAACGACCTACCTGTGTGCCCTGTCCCGGCCCTGCAGCGCGCGTTATGTTTTACCAAGGATACCTGGTGACTGATGATGAGATGGATGGCCAGCTCTCTCTCAGGCTCTGCTCCCTAGCTGGCTACAATTATTTTGGCTGAGTGGATCGACTTACTACCCATTCACGCCAAGTTGCGTGAAGCGCCACAGATAATGGATTGGTTTTGCCCTTAATTTAACTTCCGGGGAGGAATTGATTAGATTTAATTTAATGGCCGTCATCTTTGGAGCAGAACTGATACTTGTGTTGTAAGGGCATCCGCAATGGGGCAACAAGAGGGAGTCCTAAGAGCATCTACAATAGTTTGTTTCTTAGCTTGTTACTAAGAGGAAAGAGAGTACTCAATCTAATAAAAAGAAACAATCATTCCAATGGATTGTTTCTTAAGTTTGTATATAAGACTTTAATTGCTACAAACTTGTTGGTGGGCAGTGGGACCCACAAAATGAGTGTTTAGGTAACAACTAAGCCTCCAATAGAGTTTTTTTTGTTGTTTCTTATGTCTTGGTATTAACAATCTGATAGTTTCTTCATGTAGAAACATCTTCACCTTATTGAGTTGCATGCATCAACCAATTCACCCAAAAGCTTAAGCTGGTGAGGAAAGGTGAGCAATTCACTTATACTTCAACACTCCCCCTCACGTGTAGGCTCCCTCAGGCCTAAGACATGGAATAGAAATAGGCTGCAATTATTTTTCTTAATTATACCACCGGTCTTGAACTCAAGACCTCTTGCTCTGATACCATATTGAGTTGCATGCATCAACCAATCCACCCAAAAGCTTAAGCTGATGAGGAAAGGTGAGCAATTCACTTATACTTCAACACTCCCCCTCACGTGTAGGCTCCCTCAGGCCTAAGATATGGAATAGAAATAGGCTGCAATTATTTTTCTTAATTGCGCCAGCCGGGTCTTGAACTCAAGACCTCTTGCTCTGATACCATATTGAGTTGCATGCATCAACCAATCCACCCAAAAGCTTAAGCTGATGAGGAAAGGTGGGCAATTCACTTATACTTCAACACACCTTCTCTCCTCATCTTTTCTCTTCCACATCATCTAAAAGCTGATGTGGCAACCTCTTAGTAACAGCTGAGGTGGATAGTTGTAGATGCTCTAAGAGCATCTACAATAGTTTGTTTCTTAGCTTGTTACTAAGAGGAAAGAGAGTACTCAATTTAATAAAAAGAAACAAGTCTTCCAATAGACTGTTTCTTGAGCTTGTGTCTAAGACTTTAATTGCTATCAGTGTGCATGATTCTTGATGATCAATAATGAAGTACAACTTTGCGGCCTACATGTTTTGGCTCATTTATCATATCAATAATAAAGTCGGGCTACACAAGTGATCCGGTGGATATTTTGCTTGGAGACAATGGGACCCACAAATTACGTTTTTAAATAACAAGTAAGTCTCCAATAGAGTATTTGGTTGTTTCTTGTGCCTTGGTATTAACAATTTGCTGGTTTCTTCATCTAGAAACAACCTCACATTCTCTCCTCCGCATCACCTAAATGCTGATGTGGCAACCCCTTAGTAACAAGTGACGTGGATTGTTGTAGATGCTCTAAGGCTGACTAGGATGCATAGGGTCGACCTCAAATATCGCAAGGGTGTGCACCAAGCGAAAAAACGAAGGGGGTGGGCCTTAAGCATGGGAGCCGATCTTAAGGAATATAATATAGAAGAAATCAAATCGCACCAATACAGGTCGTTCTTGCTATCGCTAAGGACGACCTCGTCGCCAGCCACCGCCGTTGGATACGACCACCATAAGGATGGGAGTTGCGTCGCCAGGAGGCCATCGAGCCAAGGAAGCTACACTATCGGGAGACTAGAGGAGTGCCACCTCCTGATCTGGCCGTCTGGAGGCTGGGGGAGGGTCACTGCCACTGAATTTGATGAGGGGAGGAGCACTATCGTCGAAGAGGGCCTCCTCCGCCTGCTTCCTCGTCTTTAGGAAAGAGAGGGAGGGAGGAAGAAGTGGCTCCCGTGGAGAGGAGAGAGGGGATAGATGGGTGGTGCGCAGACATCGTCGAACTGTTGGTACCGCTCCACCGTGGAGGAAAGAGAGAGAGGGGCAGAGGTACGGTGGAGGACGGGATGGGGGA
This sequence comes from Phyllostachys edulis, assembly GCA_036346405.1. Classification (NCBI taxonomy): domain Eukaryota; kingdom Viridiplantae; phylum Streptophyta; class Magnoliopsida; order Poales; family Poaceae; genus Phyllostachys; species Phyllostachys edulis. The sequence continues at coordinate 78,658,598 of CM070555.1, forward strand.
GAGAGAGAGAGAGATGTGGAGGATAGGGTGGGAGAGAGATGAATGTTTTTTGGGTTTTTTTTATTATGTTGTGGGCTCACCTTCGTATCTATACATTACAGGAAAAGACACTAAGCCGCATCACTCCGGCTTAAGACCCAGATGGGTCCTATGCATTGGAGGTGCCCTAAAAACCCTGTGGCACACAATTATTAAATGTGTTTTTGTTTATGCTTGCTGGAATTGAATTACATTTGTGTCTGAGCGATGTGTAGTGTAGGTCCCTCCCGTGAGGGGCTTGGGTGTTACAAAATTCTAGCTACATAGGATCGTATATTTTTCTTGAAACGGATCCTATGCGGAATTTTTTTTATTAATATTTTAAAATTAATCCGTCGCGAACTTTATTTCCAAATCTGACCCCTTTGGTCACGCCACCACCAGTGGCATGACAAAACCACACTGTCACGCCATCCGTAGCGGCGTGGCCAAAGGTGCCACGCAAGCCCTCGGCGGCCTTGACGCGCCAACAGGAGCTTATGTGGCAATTATCACGCCATCTCTCTGGCGTGGCGGTGTGTTTTTGTCACGCCAACTATAATGGCGTGACAGTGGCGACTTAAACCCTGGGCACCAGGGACCTCTTCATTTCTCCCGAACTACATCGTGACCTCCCGTTAAATCTGCCGCCGCCTGTGCTCCCTCCGCCGGCCTCCTCCTCCTCCCGCCCGTCCTACCCCGACGGCGGCGTCTCCCATGAGCTCTCCTCCCGCTGCTGCCCGATCCGCGCCACGGCTCGCCTCCCGTCTTGCCAGATCCCCGCCGCTCGCCTCCCTTGCCCTTGATCCGCCGCCCCCTCCTCCCTCGGCGCCGCTTGTCCTTCCCCATGCCGGCCCTCCTCCCTCTGGCGCCGCTTGTCCTTCCCACCGGCGGCTTCTCCTAGATCGAGGTATTCATGTATGCTTGAATATATTTTGTGCTTGAATGTGTGCTTGAATGTGTGCTTGAATATAGTGGGTGATTGAAAGGATGGGGAACAATGTGGGGGATTGAATGGATAGGGAACATTGAATGAATGTGTGATTGAATTACCGAAGCACATACAAACGCACACGTGCGCGCTCACCACACAATGATTCTTGCAAGGCTTCAACAGCAGCCATTTGTGCCGCATCCCTGTACTTGAGAAGTTCTTGTAACAAAAAGTATTTCATGAAGCACATGTACATACATAAAGCATGTAATTGCCACAGACTTAAAATTTTCACATATCATCGAGTGTATTCAAGAGAAAACCATAAAAATCAGCAAGCTCAAAATGCCAAAAAGTTAGAAATGCTAGACTCAGATTATAAGTTATAAACTATTAATATGTTGCAATTTGCAAACAATCTTAATGGTTATGTCGGTGAGGTAGTCACACCTTTCCTAATTTAGCAAGTGATGGAGGAAGTCTTGTCCACGAAGTGCTTGCATCTGTCGCTTTTTTGCTATTTGCGCAATTTTACTAAATTTGTAATGTTGGGGTTGCTCAAAACCCCCGACGTCCTCCTTATAGGAGAAAGATGCTTATTCACTGCTTTTGTCAAAATCATCTCAAGGGGCACTTGTCAGGCTCTTCCCGGGAGGAGTCTCAATCTTAGTGTCATCCTTATGCGAGGTCTTCTCATCTGCCGGTGGTTTTCGCTAGGAGTCGATCACAAAAGAACAAAGCTTAGTTATTTTGAATGAATTGTAATACTGTATGGAGATGGACACTAAAAATCTATAATGGACAATGATTAGTTCAAGCATCACTGTGGTCTACGCAATTCCAAAAGGCAACAAATATGTTCAAGAGATAAACAATTGTAGTCTTGTGGATCCTATATTGGTGAATGCATGGCACAAATTAAACATAACACACGTATTCACCAATATAAGTGACAAGCATAGTCAACAACTCAACATACCGATGTGCTCCTATTCTCAGACTTTCTGTCAGCTTTGGACCGGATTTGCCGAGAACGTGACACATAGCGAATCCAGCCCCTAGAGGCACGAAAATGCCTCGTCCGGCCCCTAGAGGTGCGGAAATACCCTTCCAATTTCTAGGGGCACGGAAATACCCTTGTCCGCCCTAGAGGCGCGGATTCTCTCTCTCTAGAAAGTCTTGTCTATAGAAATTTCTAAATATAGCAAATGAGCTCCAATATTCTGCTACTTATCTCTTTTCATATAAGATTTCCCGACGAGTGGTTCGTGGCACTCGAGCGTGTAGCTCTGGCGTGCCAGAGCGAAGTCTGGGCGTGCTCGAGAATGAGCCTGGCGGTCCCAAACACGTGGTTTGGGTGGTCTCGAGAACGGATCTCGAGTGCACAGGCACGTGGATCCGTGGTAGTGTAGGTTGCACTCGAGGCAAGCTCGAGCGGTCCCAAACACGTGGTTAGGGCGGTCTCGAGAACGGGATCTCGAGCGTGACTGAGCACGAGAGACTCAGGTAGTGTAGGTTTTGGATCTTTTTGCATCTCCTTGTTTCTTGGTGTTATTCGTCCACTGTGTATGGCCTAACACACCTTAAGTCATTGTGAAATGACCCGTCAATTATGCATATGTTTGTACTATCAAACTGTTGGCATGTCTCAGGAAACTGAGCTTTTGTTATGTTCAATGTTGATTGTGATATTTCCTACTTGCGGTATTTCGTTCATATGGCATGTAGTACTGACGTTGCAAAAATTTGTTGGATGTAGATGGACAGAGTTATACGTGTATTTACTGGTGGGGCCATTTGCCAAACTGGAAGTTCTGTCGATTTCAGCGGCATGAAAGCGACCGTCCTTCTATTTTCCGAATCACCGGACTTTAAAACTCTTGTGACTAGGATTAAGTCGACATTTGGATGGAATGAGCCCAGGGTCGTTGTCGGAATGCAAGGACGATATGACACAGGGCAGGGTTCAAAGATACACGCCTTTTCTTGCAGGTACTCCAGCCACTTCGCCCTCGGACCCACACCCCCCTAGATTGGGATGAGCGGTATGAGCCACACATCTGCTCAGCAAGTCTCCTTTCTTTGGCGCGGATAGTTGTCAACGGGCTCCCTCGTATGGATGGTTCTGCGCTCACCGCACTGGTGGACCGGTGGCGCCCGGAGACTCACACTTTCCACCTACCGTCAGGCGAGATGACTATCACGCTTCAGGACGTTGGTATGATTTTGGGCCTCCCGTAGAGGGTGAGCTCGTGATCGGGACGCCAACAATGGGGCCGGCGAGACCGGGTGGGACAATGGCTCGGAGTGCGACCGGAGGACCCCCCTGCGGACTCGAGAGACAACAGCCATCTGTGGTGCTTGCGTCATGGTCTGCTACAAGACTTCAACAGTGTGCCGTCGAACGCAGATGTCGCCACGATGGGAGCGCCGCGACGCATGGATGTGGCATCTACTTGGCTCCTTCCTCTTCTTAGACGGTATCGGCAACGCTGTCTCCTGGATTTACTTGCCGATTTTGGCAGATTTCACGACGGCAGGGACCTACAGTTGGGGTTCTGCTACACTGGCGTGTCTGTACCGGCATCTGTGCGATGCATGCCGATCAGGGAGTGCGGAGGGCAACTTGGGTGGCTGCGCATACCTCCTGCAGATCTAGATGTGGGAGCGTTTCCCCGTGGGTTGACCCACTCGTGCTGCCTTGCAGGTACGGATTTTTTTTAATTAATCGCTCAAGTCTCGTTCCGTAAGAAATACGACTGATATATATCTCCATGCAGGCATGGCCATGGCCCATTGAAGACGAGGCCTCATGTCCCACACTAGCCTACCTCTGGAGCTCTATCATGGCACCTACTGGGCGTCTGAGGTCGCGGCACCTCGCGTATACGAACGAGCTCGACGTCATCACACAGGACCAGGTACTGTTTCATAAGTTATTTTACTTGCTGCATTGACCTATTGAGCTAAACCATTTGCTGCAGGTCATGTGGCTGCCATACGTCCGAGACGAGGTCGATGTCCTTGCGCTAAACCCGATGTGCGAGCAGGGCCAGGACTCGTGGTTGACCCTCTCGCCATTGATCTACTTCCATGCAGTGGAGTATCATTTGCCCCATCGGGTCATGAGGCAGTTTGGGAGGTTTTAGGCATGGCCACCAGCGGTGTTCTCGACAGATATAAACCTTTATGGGTAAGTCCTCGTCGTGTATGTGCAGCTTCGGTAGCGGTTTTTGTGCTAACTTTTAGATTGTCGCCGTCGCAGGATGAACCGAAGGCGGAGGTACCGGCACACGGACTGGTCACATTATCACCGAGCCTACGTGTTGGAGTGGTAGGACCGAACAAATCGGTCCAGGGACGTGACGCAGATCCATCAGAGGCATAACTTCGTCAGATACCTACAGTGGCTACACGGCGTCGCGCGTCTCCAGCTTCGACCGGCGATGACCGATGTGGATGTAGATGATGGTGATGACGACGAGGAGGACATCGTGGGCGACTCACGATGAGTTCACACGCGGACGGGCACTCACCGGTGAGGGCCCCATCAACGCTTACTACGTGAGTACATTGTATCACACCACTAATTAGCAATGTCATCATGCGTAAGCTAATTGAATGTGTTTTCCCGTTCGTAGGGAAAGCAGCTCGCCCGCATAAGCAACGAGGCCGGGAAGGTTCTCATGCTACAAGAGGGTTCGGAGGGGAGCTTCCAACGCTTCCGGGACTTCGCTGAGGTAACACACTCTATGTTAAATTAACATGTTATCCCTTGTTATTTATTTTGTTGCATTAAACTTCACTACCTTTTTGTTGTTCAACCTTGTAGTTGGTTCGCCGCCAATGCCGGCGACTGGCCGCAAAGATGAGCTGTGTGGCGGCATCGAGAGAGGTCGTGCTACCTGGCCCGGCTCGGAGTGGCTCAGACGAGGCCGAGGAGGATGAGGAGGAGGCTGGGGAGGCTGAGGAGGCCGAGGAGGAGGCCGGGGAGGACGAGGAGGACGTCGCTGCTAGGATTCCCGACGAGATGCTCCTCAAGGACCTGGTTGATGCACCGCCCCTAACACAGCCGACTCAGGACACCCCACCACGCCGCCGTAAACAGCGTGATCGCGCGGACATTAGTTCCGTAAACGTCGTCGAGGGCACGCGAGGCCAACACCCAGTAGCGAGGTTCACGCTGGGGTCGGGTGCGCGCCGAAAGCGCAACTGATGGAATGAATGACTATGTGCTTTCATTTTGTACAGTTCTTATCTTGTGGAACTTTGTATGGCCATTTTGAAAGTTGAATGAAATGAGATGGATGATGGTTGCATGTTATTGCTGTTTGAATGAAATCGTTGTAATGAACTTCGGATGCTTCTTATTGCTGTTATATTCTTATTACTGTTTGAATGAAATCATTGTTTGGTTGATTCAATGCAGGTGAGTGATACTGTTACGCCGTTATTAGTGGCGTGACAAGTCGGTATTGCCACACCACTTACACTGGCGTGACAGGACTTAGCCCCGGCAAGATGGACCAAAATGCAAGCCCTTTGGCACATGAAGCATATTGGCGTGGCAGCACGTTTTTGCCACGCCGTGCACGGTGGCGTGACAATATAGTCCTGTCACGCCAGTGTAAGAGGCGTGACAGGACTTAGCCCCGGCAGCGACGGTCCAAAATACAAGCCCTCTGGCACATGAAGCATATTGGCGTGGCACCACGTTTTTGCCACGCCGTTAAGGGTGGCGTGACAATACAGTCCTGTCACGCCAGTGGAAGTGGCGTGGCGTGACTTAGCCACGTAGCGATGGCCCTTTTGGCAAGCTCTCGCACACGAAGCATTTTGGCGTGGCACAATGCTTGACCACGCGTGTATGGTGGCGTGACAAGGGTTAGGGATAGGGTTTTAGGTTTTTAGGGTTAGGGTTCTAGGTGTTTAGGTTGAGATTCGTGGTTAGGGTTTTAGATTGAGGGTCGTGGTTAGGTCAAGGGTCAGGTTAGGGCTTTAGGTTTTTAGGGTTAGGGTTAGGGTTTTAGGTTTTTAGGTTCAGGGTTAGGGTTAGGGTTAGGGTTTCAGGTTCATAGGTCAAGGGTCAGGGTTACGGTTTTAGGTTAAGGGTCAAGGTTAGGGTTTCAGATTGAGGGTTAGGGTTAGGGTTAAAGTCTTAGGTTTCATTCAGGGTTAGGGTTAGGTTTAGGGTTAGGGTTTTAGGTTTTTAGGGTTAGGGTTCGGGTTAGGGTCAAAGTCTTAGGTTTAGGTCTAAGTTTAGGGTTACACTTTTCAGACCGATAAGACATCACTCTGCAAAGCAAGACAGGACTCTACTCTGCATGAAATTAACCACACCATGCGCAGTGATAATACCAAACGAGTCAGCTATGTGCAGTTACAAGCCCACACGGGGCAGCTTTTCGCAGAGATAAGACCAAAGGAGACAACCTTGCGCACTGACAATCATCCTTTCTCTGATCGACGTGATAACATTCTACGTCTTTCCGTGCAGAGTAATGTCTTTTCGTTCTAAAAAGCTGGTGAGGCGATCAGAGTTGTCACTGCGCAAAGTTGTCCCGTCTTGTCTTGTCACTCTCCAAGGCTGTGTCCTTTGGCCTTGTCACTGCAATGCTGCACCGTGTGGTCTTGTCACTGCGCAAAAGCTGCCCGTCCGGTATTGTCACTGCACAAAGCTACCCGTCCGGTATTGTCCCTAAAAATATTGTAAAGTGTCTAAGGTTTTCAAAGCACAAAAAGATTACAGGTCTATATATTCTATTTACTCTCAGCTAAAAAGGATGATGTTATATTTGCTTATGTAGAGAGGTCTATATATTCTATTTTCAAGTTGTGAATAGAGACATGTTATATGTACATGGCATTATGTACCACTGTATCTTCAACTATTTTTCATACAAATAGAATCCAAACAAATTGGACAGCCCTTGTCACGCCAACAAATATGGCGTGACAATCGGTCTCTGTCACGCCACGAAAGAAGGCGCGACAGCTGCCACGCAAGCCCTCCACGCTGGCGCGGCACGCGGGCGAGGGCTTACCTGGCACCTGAAACATCTGCAAAAATTTCAAAATTCAAAATTCAATTTGAGTTTAATTTGAATCTCAATTCCAAAATCAAATTCGACCAAAATTTGTCAAAACCCAAACCCTAACCCTAATCCCCGCCTTCCCCCTTTCCTCCCCGCTCTCCCTTCCTTGGCGCCTCACCAAGCCCTTCACCGGCACATGGCAGCGTGCCGAGAGAACTTGCCCACCGCTTTGGCCGCCTGCCCATACCAAGCATAACGGTCCTCCACCTCACCCCACCGCCCAAACGCCCCACCCAACCACATCACCACCCCTCATGGCGCCTCATGATCGCCCATGCCCCACCTCACCCGCCACCTCATGGTCATCCTTATCGCCATGCTGCTTCCATCGCCTTCTCCCGCCTATAAAAGGCCACCCGCTCCACTCTCCTTCATCCTCACCTCCACCTCCCTAACCCCTTCCTCCGTGGGCCAGATCCCAAGCCGCCGCCACCAAGAAGCCCCACCAAAACCCTAGGTAAGAGGAACTTCTGCAGTGAGCTCCTCGCCACCTCCCTTGCGCCGCGGTGCTCCCACGCCGCCTCCCTCATTGCCGCCATCGCCATCACGGCAAGTCCGTCGCCAAATCCCATGCTTCTTGCCGCCTGGCGCCTCGCTCTCTCACTGCCCTGTATGCGCGAAGGCGCTATGGCCTCGCCACCCCAAAGGCCTTAAGGTCACAAGCGTTCAGGCCGTTTGGGCCGTGGATTTAGGGCGTGGGCAAGACAATGAATGGGTTCGCCCATTCTTGCTTAAACAAATTTGGCCCAAACATCGCTCCTTGCACAGTAATTTTATTTACTGTTCATCTGAAAAAATAGAAATGAATATTCCAAATATACACTATTCATTAGCCAAAAATAGTAAACCCTAGCCACTGTTCATTAGCTGTTAAAGCATTTCTTGCTTCTGTTCACAGCCCATTTCTGTTCTTGAATAGTAAAATAGTACTATTCATTATGTGGCATTTTTCGCCCGAAACCCTAATTTGACATTATATGTCATTTTCGACCGTCTCGAGCCCAGAAAACCCAATCCTAACTCCGTTCAGCTATACCAAGCTCCAAATAAATATTCCCACCTTCCTATAGATTTCTTTAATCCTTTACAATATTTTTGTTGTAGTTGGATCCGAATCTCAAACCTCGTTCAGTCCAATCAAGCACCAGATAAATCCCACCAACCCGCACCACCTTCCTTTAAGTCTCTCTTTTGGTTTTATTTACTTGTTGCTCCCAGCTCTTTCCTTGTTGAGCTAGTTTTTTACTTGGTTTCTTTTTATTGCATTGCTTCTCGTTAGGTTACGATCTAGACGACTGCACTCGTAAGACGCGGACAAGATCAGCATCCACAGGACTTTGTGCAAGAAGGCAAGTCGCATTCCTTGAACATGTTGAACCCACATGTCATATATTTATATTGATACTTTCATTATTATATTTGAGCCAATTACTTTAATTATTGAAATAATACTTTTGAATGCCATGATAATTAGATAAATCCTATCACCCCACATACAAACCTACCCAGCACGTGTAGGCCATATTCACCTTGACAAACTTGGTTCACATAAAATAATAGCAAATATTCTGCAAAGTCATGCAAAACTCTGTTCTAAATACTAATAAGAAAGGTTGGCTTTAGGCCAATAGGTTTTGGGTGTGAGTTGAGGGTTGAGACCAAAATGTTGGACTACCCAAGATACTTGGTAAAATGAGTCATCAGTGAGATCTAGAGGTGGGCAACTGCGGGTTAGGCCATCGCCTCACTGGGTGACAAGTAAGGACAAGAACCTTGTGCCAAGTAACAGACACAGTAAACCGCTCAACCACATGCGTGGTCATTACTCCCTAACTTAGTACACTGCTCATCCAATTGAATATCTGCAATAGCAAAGGTGAGACAGGGGTGGGCCTTTAGGAACACTCGCTGGTGCTCGCAACGGTATGGGCCCGTCAGCATCGGGGCACAAAGTCCACTACTGGCCGGTGGTCTCCCGAGGGCTGTATGGATTTAGACCTACCGGGTAGAGGCTAAAAAGGATAAGCAGTGAAAAGGCTTTGTTATCCTTACTCAGTTGTGCGCAAACATGTTGCGTGGCAATGTGAGTTTGTGATATCGTGTGGGTAAAGTTGGGCAACTCTGCAAAGTGTAAATCAATGTTATTCGAATACGCCGTGCTTCCTAAGCATGAAGGCGTGTTAATGGGTGATTCCATTACATGAGGCATAAGTAGAGTTTTGGAGATGGTAAGTTGGTAATTGTGGTTTGTTGAGAAACCCCTGATGTTATTATGTATTATCGTTTTACTGTTTTGTAAACTGCTTTAACTGCAAATTGCATCCACATATACCTGTTAAGGTAAAACCTAACCATCCTTTGAACTCCTTGCATGTAATTATTTAGCTTTCCCATGTGACTTGTTGAGTACGGTAGTTGTACTCATTCTTGCATAATCTGCAAACAATCTACAGAAGGATCCAGGGAAAATGCAGAGGATCTGGTTGAACAGGATTTTGGTGGACCCATGGATGGCAACGACTACTGTTATTAGGTCTCAGCCACACTCAAGTGTGCTTGTGGTTTGAAGTTCTTTTGTCTTATATTATATTAACTTTGGGCTTGGATGCCCGTGTTAGTGTTAAAACTGGCTGTTAGGCCTTAATCTTTTGTATTAAAATGTTGGATTTTGTTGTACTCGAAAGCTTGCTTGAGACACTGCTTACTTCGCAACTGCACATCCTGGGCGGTTGTGAAGAGTTTAACGTTCCCAGAATTTGGGGGCGTTACAGCACCTTTGGCAATGCCGCCACTGGTGGCATGACAGTTTAATTTGGTCACGCCACGGGAGGTGGCGTGACCAAAAGGGTCAGATTTAGAAATAAAGTTCACCAAGGGTTAATTTTAAAATATAATTAAAAAAAAGATTAAATAAAAAAAATTCTCCTATGCGCGAGGCGCTAGCTCCTAGCTAGAACAGTAAGGAGCCGCATGCAAACCTACTCGTAGTTGCTAGCATTCCACCTGTTAAAAGGCGCAAACCACAGGAGAAGTTAAAACGTGTCCTCTCTCTATTTGGGCCACCTAGATATAAATATCGGCCCAACTAATCTCAGCTGCCTCTAGCTGGGCCTCTTGCTGGGCTATCTAGCGGGACGAGTTTCTCTCTCCCTCCCTCGAAACAAAAAGGAAAATAAATATTATTCAAGTGGGTTACATGCATGTCTGCTAACGTTCAAAGCCACGGGGGAAATCAATTTTTTTTCTTTGTTTGTTTTTGACATGCATGTTTCATCACAGGCATAAATACTGTAGAGTTTTCCTATTTGGAGAACTATATATATATATATATATTCTGTAGAGTTGATGTACACATATGATCATGTCGTTTGACCTTAATTTGAGGTATAATAACTGTACAAGCCGGCCGCTCGAGCAGAGCTATAGCCAGCTCTTCAACTTTGGGTTGACATCTTTTTTTCTAGACAAATTAAAGGGATCCCCCAATTTCATTAAGGAAACCACAAAGTCTTTTCAGCTACAGGAACATGACCGAACATAAAAAGGTAGGTGATATATCCTGGATGGACTCTCAAATTAAGGATATCCAAGTCTAATACATCCAAGCATCCAACTAAACAGTAAAAGGAATTACAAAGCACTGTAATCAAAATTTACATCGGAGATCGATTTCACTCTTCGCAGAGCTACGCCTAGCCTGGCTCAATTTCAGCGCATCTCTCTGTGAGATGATTTAATGAACAAGGAACAGAAAGTATATTAAAAATAGGACTAACTACACCCAGGAGTAGAAAATATTTTTCATATATATATATACATATATATATAAGGCAGAGGACACATTCGAAGAAAAGGCGATGTATGCACGCATGTTTTCACCCATGGGGCAAATTAAGTATATATGTGTGTGTTTAGGGCAGGCACTGGTGCCTTGTATGCGCGCATGGGATTTCCAACCTCTCTTTACCAGATTTTATTTGGTTAAAATACTTGTTTATTTTAAGCAGTATATATTAACCACGGAAAAGACTTTATCTTCGATGGAAGTTCGAGAGCTTCCACAAGAAATCGCTTTGTGTCGATATGCACGCGTACGTGATGCATGTGAAGTGATCATGATACACTGACGCTTAGCTGGGTACGCCGTACGTACACACACTCTCCATCGATCAATTAATCTCACGACCTAGGCATGCACGACCTAACACAATCAACTAACCTAATAAAATCTCACGACTGACTGCACGCAAGGCTCGCTGTACGTAGTAATTAACCTTTGCTGCTAGCTGACAGTAGTGCAGCCAGGCATGCGTATTCGATCATATACGCTGTATATATGCATGCACGCATGCACGTACGTACGTCTGACATGTGACATGAGCAGAAAGATTAAAGGGCAGGCATGCATTTGATTGCCACCCAATCCATTTGTATATGCGAGGGCCGGATCCAAGAGCTAGCTAGCACATGCAGCAGTGTAACATGCATGCATGATTAATTCGTCAGTGACAGTGTGCTGCTTGCATTGCAGCGTCACATGACCGATCTGAATTAAGCCAACACAACAAGTAGTGATGGTCCAAGCTAGGTCTCCAATCCAATCCAATCCAATCCATTATCCATGCATGTACGTACGTTGGAGACAGGGGGAGATCTAGAGAGAGCTGGCGATGCAAGTTGGAGCTGACTCCCAGCTCCTCCCTCTTGCTGATTGCTCGATCGATCGATCATATTCATGCATGGATCGGTCAGTCAGCTATAGCTTTTCATCTGTGCAGGATCCGGCTGCGTGGCTGGCCCACGTGTCGGTATCACTGACAGGTGTTGCATAGTGAGAAGAAAGATGCCCTGTGCTGCCGGTCAACCCCTTGTCGTATCTCATGGCCTCGAGCTCGAGCCCTCATTAATTCCCTTTGGTCCTTTTGCTCAAACCCGGCCGGCTCGGCTAGCTACCCAAAAAAAACCCTCCCCTCCTCTGCATCCCCGGCCCACCCAAGCAAAGGTCAACTTCACAAATCGTAAATTAATCCCGCCCGCGTGTCAAATCTACCTGCACGCTGAGATCCACTCAAGATCCCGACGGCAGTTAGCTTGGGAGATTTACAATCGGTGTGAAGAGAAAAAGAAATCGGTGGCCGGATTCGGAACGACGTTTCATGATTTTCTTGATTCTAGGTGGCTGAATTATCCTAATTGATTGGGCTGTTTATATCAAATTTTTTGAAAGATGCATATATAATTTCTTCCTTTATTATTTTAGTTCGACATATCCCCTCCCTTCGCATGATGGTTGGGTTTGGTGACAAAATCATATATATAATTAGATCAGATCGTGCATATATGTAAAAATTAATGAATTGGTTCACGGTGAACATATATCATTCATGCTTAACACGCATCGCATGCGCGCCCATCCATCCAGCTAGCTTGGTGACGTCTGGGTCTCGTGGACTAATCAAATTGCCAAGAAGGTCAAACTCCAAATGCAAGAAGCCAAGGCAGATCTGTACCCTTTCACGGGCGTGTCATGCATGTGTAGCAGCAGTGTTTTTGGTTGGATTTGGTAGGAGATAGGGCTCACAAGAATGTTAACTATCCAATTCATCCATCCAGCAGCAGCTAGCTAGCTAGCTCACCTTGCAGTTTCCACACAAACGAAAATTCGAGGTAGACAGACATCTGGGTTATCAAAATAGGCTCCCCTTCCCTATTTTAGCACTAGTTACCCTTAATGTTCATTTCCCCATTAATTCTGCGCATATGACATTAACAAATTAAAATACGCATTTAGCTTTTATGAAAGATGAAGCTGCATATGATCAATTTAGAGACGGTTGAATGTTCAAGCTGCCTTAAAAGAGATTGCAATCCATAAGCGTCATGTAGCCAGATCCAGATAGATAGATAGATATATATATATATAGCTAGGTGGGGTGTGCGTCCTAACTGGCATATATGCAAATTAAGTTGATATGTACATGTGTTTGGCCGAGTGAGTAAAGAGGGGGTGGGGGGAGCTAGCTTAACTTGTCCTCATGCCTCCATTTATTCATGTGGCAAGACACAGCTTCTAGGCCTCTCTCTAGGAGAGAAAAGGGTATGATTAGGTATAAGAGCTAGCCTTGGCATTAATTAATTTGCTCCTCCCTTCATCGGCGCGGCGGTGAGGTGGTTGCTATATATATGCTCGCGCGGATAGCGACGTCCCTCGTGATCCGTGCCAGCAGCATGCCCTAATCCCTTTTTTAATTAATTGGAGGCTGTGATGAGGCACTGCCTAGCTGCAGATCGATTAAGCAGATTAAGCAGAGCAGTTGAAGTTTTTCATTTGCAACCAGCTGCAAGCATGCAGGCGGATCATTGATACTGGCTTGCTTACTCGTCCCCTAGCTTGAATTATTTGATTGATTTGGTGGGGTGGGGGTAAGAATAATTAAGATAGAGATGGATATTCACTCGAATTGCATCTTGTAAATAACAGTACGCATTAGCGTACATGTACACGCTTTAGTGGTTGACAATTGCATTGATTGCACCGGGGCTCACTGTTGGGTCTGTTGGTTCTTCAATTGTTCTTGGCATGCATGCGATTGCACTTAATATATGAGTACAAGGCACTAGTGCCTGCCCTAAACACACATACATATATACATCTCTTGCACCGGCCGTCCGAAACTCCAAACAACCCTTAGCTTAATAAGGGGATTAATATATCAATCAGAGGGCATGCAAATGTAATGTACCTACTACTTGATGAACCTTCAACTTAAGGGGCATGTACAATGATATAAACAGCTACTGTCTATAACAATTCTTCATGTCACCTATAGACAGCACTAAAGACAGCTCATACAATGGTATAGATGGCTGCTGTCTTTTTAGTTGTCTTTATAGAACACACAATCTTTTAATGCTTTTCTTGTTTCTTGTACTATATTCGACTACAGGATTGTAAACAATATCTTTCTTTCTCTTCATTCTCTTTCATCCACATCAGCAAAAATCTTACGTGACAATGACTATAGACGGCTGACATAAGTCCATTGTACATGCTCTAATTGCATTGTGCCACTCCTAGTCCTAGCTGGTCTAGTCTAGTAGCAAGTAGCAGTAGTTTGTTCGATGAGTGAATTTAGAGCGTAACACTCAAGGGTACATCGGTCATTTGGCATGCATGGTGAAAAGTTCCATTATACATATGCCCTGGGGACTGGACTGGGTCGTTGAATCAAAGCCACTAGCTAGGAAATCGAAGCGAATGCAATACCTCTTGTTGCATGCGCCAGCTCGATCGATCTCAATAGTAATACCTCTTGTTACTCTACTAGAACACATAAGTAGAGGCAGAGCTAGCTGACACAATTAAGCTTCTAGGACCAGCTAGCTTGCCTTGGAAGCAAGGAGGGAGGGGCATGGAGGAGCTGGACGAGAGCAGGTACTGGCACGACGACTTCGGGGAGGAGCTCATGAGGGAGCTCCTCGACGAGACCGCGGCGGCGCCGTCAGTGGATGCGGATTCCAAGGACGAGGAGGCGGAGGGGCCTCGCCGGATGGAGTCCACGGTGAACAAGCTCATCTCCACGGTCTACTCCGGTCCCACCATCAGCGACATAGAGAGCGCGCTCTCCTTGACCGGCGGCGAACAGCAGCTCGTCGACGGCCGCAAGTACCACAACTCTAGCCCAGTGTATGTGTATATATAATATATGCTGTGCCGTGAGAAATCCTGAATTCATTAATTCTTCCGACGGCAGCCAAATAATTAAGCGTTAGTTGTTTAATCAGCAGCACCTTAATTTTCCTTACTTGCGTGGATTAGTAATTCCTTCCTTCCGGCGTCATATGATATGATTCAGGGTTTTCTCTCCTGAGAAGGTTTTGAGCAAGATGGAGAACAGATACACGCTGAAGATGAAAACTTGCGGGGATGGGCTTGCCGACGATGGATACAAATGGAGGAAGTATGGGCAGAAATCCATCAAGAATAGCGCCAACCCAAGGTATATACACACACAGGCCCTCGCACACTTTATCTTAATTAATTTCGTCTAGCTAGAGAATAGAAACGAACGAATCGTCGTCTATCATGCACATTCACATCGATATGATAGGCATATATATATATGGCATGGCATCCCGATCGACACTCCAGTCCAGAGCCTGCTGCTTCTGCTTGCTTGCCGATGAATGAATTATACGATCGAATCGAATCGAATTGATTTGTGGATCGGGGGACGTGGTGCAGGAGCTACTACCGGTGCACGAACCCTCGGTGCAACGCCAAGAAGCAGGTGGAGCGCGCGTCGGACGACCCGGGGACGCTCGTCGTCACCTACGAGGGCCTCCACCTCCACTACACCTACTCCCACTTCCTGCACCAGGGCCCACCCGTCAGCCTCCCCAAGAAGCCCAGGCTGCACCCTCGCGGCCCGACCTCGCTGCTGGACGGCCCATCCTCCGTGGCCCAAGAGAGCCCACTGCCCCACGCCAGTACTGCCGCCATGGCCCAGGCCGGAGACCACAGTAACAGCGGTACTGTCGTCGATGGCTTCTTGTTCGAGCACGCCCTAGTGCCCTGTTCGTCGTCCTACTCGTATTCGTATCTTGGTGAGGCAGCAGCCGGTAATTTACTACACGCCGGCTTTGCCGATCACGAGGAGCAGATCATCACGAGCTCGGACGGCGGGCTTCTCGAGGACGTGGTGCCGCTGCTGGTCCGGCGGCCGTGCAACTCGGCGGCCACCACCGCGACCTCGTCGCCGTCCCCCTCCACGTCCTCCGTCTCCTAGACCCCGACGTCGCCCTACATAATCGATATGTGGCCATGCTCTCCAACATCTTCTAGCTAGATCTAGCTAGCTAGGACGTTGAACAAGAT
Organism: Phyllostachys edulis; assembly: GCA_036346405.1. NCBI lineage: Eukaryota > Viridiplantae > Streptophyta > Magnoliopsida > Poales > Poaceae > Phyllostachys > Phyllostachys edulis. The sequence goes on from CM070555.1 coordinate 78,674,523, forward strand.
CAACTCTGCTAAGGCCGGCGTTTATTGATCGATTCTCTTTAAGCGCTAATTAGGAGGTTGGTTACCTATACACACTAGCTTAATTAGTATGCACGCAGACGCAGACGCAGACGCAGGCGCAGACGCAGGCGTCAAGTGTGTACGTAATAGTAATAGTATAGTGCTACCTAGTAGCCAATAGTTGTCGCTTCCAGTTCCAGAAAGATGGGATTTATGTGTGAGTATATTCATACGCGTGGTGTCTGCAATGTACGTACGTACGTTACTATATAGAGTATGGTGCATTAATTAATACAATGTACATGCATGCAGCAGATTAAATAAATAAATAAAAAAGGCATGAAGCGACACGATCCTCTTGTTGAGACGTCAGAGCTGGATGATTCGTGCATATTGATTGTTCAGTTATTCTTTGATGAATAGATATATAGTTCAATATCAAATGTGCCAGCTAATTTCACATCCTTGAAAGAAAAAGGATCAAAGAATTGCAACTAGTTTTTGGGCCAAGAAACTGTGTTGGGCATTTTGTTAGTTAGAACGGATGAGGGCCTAAATCCAAACACCAAACGCAGACATAGGATGAGGGAAGGGAGCGTGGCATGGGCCCGCATGGCATAGGCAGCTAGCTACAACGGCTACTTGGGTCAGGCCTAGAAAAAGGCGAGTTAATAATGAGCCAAGTGACCGTTGCACCTTCCCGTCTGAGCCGTCTCCCTCCCTCCCGCCCCTTGTTGTCGCCTCGCCCAACACGCAGCGGCAGCGGCACGCCGGAGAGAGAGAGACGGAGGGGACAGCGACCACCGACAAAGACAACAGCGAGAGGGATTTTTTCGAGGGATGGCTACGAACGCGTCCGCCAAGCCGCCGGCGCCGCGGCTCAACGTGCCGCCGGCCATGGCGGGCGCGCTCCGCCTCGACCCCGTCGCCTCCCCTCCCGCCTCCTCGAGATCCCCAAGACGCCCTCCCCCTCCAAGACCACCTACAGCGACCGCTTCATCCCCTGCCGCTCCTCCTCCCGCCTCCACAACTTCGCCCTCCTCGACCGCCCATCCCCCTCAAAGGATGCCGATGCCCCGGACACCCCCTACTCCCGCCTCCTCCGCGCGGAGCTCTTCGGCCCTGACTCCCCAGCCCCCGCCGCCGCAGGCGCTCCCTCCTCACCCAACACCAACCTCTTCCGCTTCAAGACCGATCACTCCGCGCCCTTCGCCACCGCCGCCACCGCGGGCCAGCAGGACTGTTCCGCGGGATCCGGAGAGGCTTCCACTCCGCACAAGCCGCCCAGGAAGGTCCCCAAGACACCACACAAGGTGGCGATTCTTTGCTTCTTCTTGCTTGGGCAATTCCACAAACACCTCGTCGGCGCGGTAGAATGTTAAAACTAATCGTCTTGTGTGCGCGTGCCCGCAGGTGCTGGACGCGCCGTCGCTGCAGGACGATTTCTACCTGAATCTCGTCGACTGGTCGTCGCAGAACATGCTCGCCGTCGGCCTCGGGACTTGCGTGTACCTGTGGTCGGCTTCCAATAGCAAGGTGGAGAGGAATAGATTGCTGCTATTTCTTGCATGCAGTGAGAGCTATGCGGATGTGTCATGCTAATGGTGCGCCGTAATTAACATCCAGGTGACCAAGCTGTGTGATCTGGGGCCGAGGGACAGTGTCTGCGCCGTGCAGTGGACGCGTGAAGGCTCCTATCTTGCCATTGGCACCGGCCTTGGAGATGTCCAGGTTTGCTCTCTCACCATGCTAGTGCATTACCTGCGTGATCGGTTCAAAAACATGGTCTTTGTGTCGTCAACTCTGTGGATACGATCAATGCAATTAAGAATCTTGTGCCAAATGGAAATGTAGTTAATGTATCTAGAACTCTGGACTGATGCAGCTTGTTTGGCTCACAACTTCACATAATACACTAATTCGGAATTGAAACACATGGTATATTACAACGCATAATTGTTTCTTTCAATGTGTGACATCTAAGCTTACAGTTTGAAATTTCAAACTATTTTCTACTTGTATTAGCTTAGAGTTTTACTGAACACTGTGAACTTGGGACTTTGGTATCGAGAATATGACATATAAATATACCTCGACAGATTTGGGATAGCTCTCGCTGTAAACGGATTAGGAACATGGGAGGTCACCAAACACGGGCTGGGGTATTAGCGTGGAGCTCGTGCATCTTGTCCTCCGGTAGCAGGGACAAGAGCATATTGCAGCATGACATCCGTGTCCCCAGTGACTACATCAGCAAGTTTTCCGGTCACAGATCAGAGGTGAGACTTCCAAGACATACCACCCTGGAAATTAAAAGCATCCTGTGTAACACTTGGATCTCAGAACTGAACATGAAGTGACAAATTTTGTCAGGTCTGTGGGCTAAAATGGTCGCATGACGACCGTGAGCTTGCGTCTGGTGGAAATGACAACCAGCTACTTGTATGGAACCAACGTTCGCAACAGCCGGTGTTGAGACTGACAGAACATACAGCTGCGGTTAAAGCAATAACCTGGTCACCGCATCAGCAAGGCCTCCTGGCATCAGGAGGTGGAACAGCCGATAGGTGTATCAGGTTCTGGAACACGGCTAATGGAAACATGCTGAATTCAATTGACACAGGCAGCCAGGCAAGTCATAGTTCTGAACAAAACACTAGCCTTTAGGTCGTGTTGTCTCTAAATTTATACTGCTCTCATCATCAACTGCTTTCTATTTCAGGTTTGCAATCTCGCCTGGTGTAAAAATGTGAATGAAATTGTGAGCACCCATGGGTATTCCGAAAACCAAATCATGGTGTGGAAGTATCCATCTATGTCAAAGGTATGTGGATCTCAGCACTTTACATCATCTCATGATACGACAGTCAGACAATTGTACATTATAAAATCACGTTGTTTGGATAAAGCCCTGCAAGGACTTCATTCTGCAAGCTATGTAACTAGGTTTCCTTGGCTTGCTTCTGAAAAATCTCATTTTCTTTCTGTGGGCTGAGACATTGACTTAAGGATTGCTTAAAACACCAGATATATGTAAATATAAGCAATCAAATCCATCTTCCATGGCACCGTCCATAATGGGCATGCAACGCTTAAAAACAACATTATCGATTAAATATTCTGCAAGGGGCTATCCCATTTGCTTTTGCCAATTTGGAGGTTAGGAGTAGATGAGTTCCTTTGAACTTTTAATATCTGTACACTTTCCATTGGTTACCACTGAATATTTTTGAAAAACAGGTCGCAACTCTTACCGGACATACATTGCGTGTGCTTTACCTTGCAATGTCACCTGATGGACAGGTAACTCCTCTTCCAAATTACACATCGTTCCATCCAGAAGTATGTTCTTGGGAATAGGGGATGTAATGTGCGTTTTTCATTTGTAGACAATAGTGACAGGAGCTGGCGATGAAACCCTCAGATTTTGGAACATTTTCCCTTCAGTGAAGACGCAGGTAGGCCTTAAGCTCCTGAAGCATTCAGTATGTCACATCTTTGAATTCTTTTTACCGCTTCTAACTTTTACTGTCATATTGTTTGCATTCAGGCTCCTGTCCGTGATATTGGGCTCTGGTCATTTTCAAGAAGCCACATCCGGTGACGCTCAAGAGGAACCAAAGAAGATACATATGTTTGTGTGAAACATATTTTCCTTACTTGTGCAGTTGTTGAGTGATTTGTAAATTGTGAGGCCTAATTATTCTGTGTGTGGGAGAGAGAGAGAGAGAGAGAGTCAAAATTAACTTAACCAATTCTTTGTAGTAGAAACTCGTAAGTCGGCTAGTCTATTTGATTTGACGTTACATTACAGAGAAACCAGGGCCTTGTACTTTAACATAGACTTGTGCCTTGTATTCTCACCAGTTACTTGTGCTTTTCAGACTTCAAAATGAATCAAACTTGTGAGGCCCTTTGTTATTTAAATGCCAGCCCTTGCTTAATCTTTTTTCATTACGACTTGAGTTGTAAGAGCGACTTATTACAGAATGCTGCAAGCTGCATTCATAGTGGTCGGTAAAATTCTGTTCCTGTTCCTCTGTGGGCTCCAACTGCTCTGCATACGACGTGTATGTAGGAAATATGAACAATATTTTAATTTTAGATTTTAATATGGTGTTAACATCATATAAAACTAGAGATGTATAAAGCAATACTAACAACAGATAACTCATTGCATTTCTAAATATACACAATAATAGGATTATTACAGAATAGTTTGGTCATACAACCAACTTATAGTCGAACTTGATAAAGAACAGGAAGTAGCACATGCTTGAAGCAGTATAGAACGTAGATGAAGTAGTGAACGAGCGATCAGCAGAATCTGCTGCCGAAACCTTATTGCGATCCGTGCGGTGAACTCTGCGACAATGGTTCGAAAATACCCACTCACTCTCCTTCCCGGTGCACGCCGAGGAGAAGGGCCGGCTTGGTTCGACAACATAACTCTTCAGCACAGTAGAACAGAGAGGAAGAAGAAGAAAATAAAAGTGAATCAATCGATCTCAGATCTTTTAAAGGTCGAGATAATTATTCTCTAGTAACTGTATAGTAAAGCACATATTAAACCACTGATAACTGCTAATTCAAAACCAATTAATGGTATTTAAGCAGTGTTTATCAGATCCTGATTACACACTGGTTTACAACTTCGACCACACTAGTCTATGGATCCGACCACTATTTTTTGACCACTGTGTTTCGACCACTTTATTTCGATCACATTGTTTCAACCACTTTATTTCGATCACATTGTTTCAACCACTTTATTTTGATCACATTGTTTCGACCACTTTATTTCAACCATACTGGTATATAGCTTCAACCACATTACTTCGACCACTGTGTTTCGACCACATTGGTATATGGTTTCGACCGCATTATTTCGACAGAGCGAAATGCACAGTTAGCAAAAGAAAAGTAGACTAGATTCACGACATGTTCATGTTCGCGCATCACAAGTCATAACTCATGCGATTGCCACGCGAAAATACGTGCATACGTGCGTGCGTGTGACTTTAGCTATAGTTCTCCTCATGTCACCCTATATCATGTATCACATGTTTTAAGGGATGGCAAGGACTCCACATTATAAATTGCTCTCCGCCCATTTGGTTAGGCAATATGGGACTAAATCATGCATGCTTTGGAATTTCAGGAATGAATGAATCTTTACACTTATGGGTCCAATTCCAACAATCCCCCACCAATTCAAAGGCAATCAGCAAAAACGATGATAAAGACTATTGTGTTGAAGTGTTGTTGATATACTAGTCTTTTAGTACAAGTCCCGTATGGATTGAATTTGCACATAGAATAACAAGATTCATCTTTGCATAGCTGATGAATAGACTATGCATTGAATTCATAGCTTTTCGTGGTTATATTTCACTTGAAATCTCAACTAATACTAGGCTGCCAAAGAACCACGTCTAAACGAAGTATTATTTGGTTATGCTCCTTTATCTGCTCATGAGCTTTCTAGAGAATGTCTTATTCTCGTGAACTGTGACCTCACAGGTAAGCTCAAGTTGGTGTATTCATTTTAGGTATCCTATAGTCTAATAACGTTTTTCCTCATTGGATACTAGAATACATTAAGACTTTAAGCCACCCTTCCATACAGTTGAGAATACTTTGTCTATTAGGACACATGTACAGATATTATTAATTGTACTCTCTTGTTACAATTTTAACTTGTTTTTTCCATTACCTAAGTCACAGGATCTCCGATCAAGAAGGTGTGGGTTACGGTTGAGTTGTAACTCCAATGTGCTTCATTCACATGTCCATAGACGCAACAGAAAGTGTCTTCTGTGCTAGCCTCTTTGTAAAAGGGTCTGCCAAATTCTCCTCGGTGTGAATATAATTCACAGTAATAACTCCGAAGTTCCTCTGTTTTCTGACAGATTTAAGCCTACACTTTACGTGTCTAGAGGACTTCATGTTATCCGTAGTACCAGTAACCTTAATCAACACTGTTTGTTTATCACAGTACAGTAGGATTGCCGGTATTGGTTTCTCAACAGTCTAACAATAGTTCTCTAAGCCATTCAACCTCAACAGTGCCTATATCTAATTCTACAGGTTCTATTTCTGTGGTTAACGTCGCCAAAATAATCTGTTTACATGACCTCCATGAGCTACAGCACCTGCTGGGTTGAACGAATGAAGATGCTGCCTGAGATGCTTCTCGAGAAAGAAGATTCTTTCAGCCGGCATAAAGGAAGGAATACTAGACCAGTGTGGACGGTGCCGCCATAATCCAGGCTTGGTCCAAACTTATTGCTGATCAATTCTGAATTCTTGGCCAAGAAGAGAACTTTTTTTATTAATTAACCTGTTTTTTTATTTTTTTTATTGTTAATCTCTCACCAACTTTATTTATAATTCTAGACAAAACAATTGCTATGTTAGCACCATAGTGTGGTCAAATCCTGTCACTCCACCAGCAGTGACGTAACAGTGTTGTTTGATCACGTCACTACAAGTAGTGTGATAAGAAGTGCAATTTAGTTAGACTTACCTTATGACGACGTGACAGTGTTGTGATGCCATGTCACAGGCGGTGGCATGATCATAAAGGTCATATTTGAAAGTAAAGTTAACGAGATGTTAGTAATAAAAATAAGTTAAAGATTAGGTTAATTAATATAAAAAAATTCCCAAGAAGACGACCTTCTGGTGTGGATAAGTTTATTTTATTTTATTTTATGAAACTGCAGTATAAAACTATTCCATACAAAAGTCGGTTCTAATGCTCGCTCGAGGTACACGCGGCGGCATGCAGTGAAGCTGAAGCACCATAGGGCGGGTGCGCGTGGATAGAACAGAACAGAACAGACTAGCGCTGTCTGCTGTGCACGTCCAGCAAACGCAGTGGCTGACGATGACACTTACAATAACAGGCTAAATCATGCAGGTAGATGCTCAAAGTTAAAACCCGTACTACTGTGTTTAGGAAGCAGACTAGACAATTTGCAAGAAAGCAGGAAATTTCTTCTATTTACATTGAGAATAACCGATCCTTGTAGCAAGAGAAAGACCTGCAATTTTAATGCATAAGATGTTTCTTGCTGTTCCTTTCTTGATCAAGGAGGAAAGGCTTACCGGTTAGGCAATACAATTTTGTTTTTGTTTTCTGAAATTGCTAATTCAACTATCCGTGTATTTCTGAGCATTCATTATATATATATATATATATATTGTCCTTTTGGATATGAACTAATTAATAGTTCTGGTGGCGCGGAGGAAGAAATGAGGTGGTTATGACCTGACTCCTTAACCAATTGTCCAATTGAATGGCCTTTTGGGCAGTGGTCTGTTGAGCGATTCGGACAGATAACTGCTCACAGCGATCAACTAGAAAACATTGACTTTTCCCGATCAACTGGAAGGAATTTAACATCTTCTAATTTGGCTCTTCACTGTTTCCGAGCATTAGGTTTGGTGAGTACATTATCATTATTTGGATGGGTGATCAAATAGAAATATCTGCAGAGCCCAGAAATAAGTCTTAAAGCCATTGACATGTATGTATCTGTATGTTTTTTCTTTGATTTTGCATTCCAAATTACACAGACACTTCAATGTTTTACCAATTTTTTAAAAAAAATTACAAAAATTAAATAACCCTGCTATAGATAAATTAAAAAAATAAATACACAGTCCTCTGTCTCATTTTGAATTCACCTATCAATTCAAATGTCAAAATTCGTTCACTTCTCCCCACAGGCCACGGCGACGCGCCGACGCCTCCAGTCCCTCGCTCGTCTCTAATAAATAGCGAAATGCCCAACACCTCCCCTACCCCCCCACTCAACTCCTTCCGTAATCTCAATTCTTCTCCAAGATTTCCTGTCTATCCCTTCCCTCCGCCGCGGAAACTAACCTGGTACGTGCTAGTTTAACATAATCCGGATTTTATCTTCTTTTTGGGCCAAAAATCTTTTCTTTTAGATGACGATTAGAATGCCAAAGATGTCGCGAGTTCATTTGGGATCCTAGTTTTAGACTATCATATCGAGCAGAACAGGTCAAATCTTGTAGCTCTCTATGTGCATACGCTGGGTCTGTAACGCCAAAGATTAGATCTAATGAATCACATCCCTGTTTGTGAGGTTGGGTTCTATTTGTATTGTTTGATTGGGGAGTAAGTTTTGAGTGTGAGGGCTTTTGTTCTTGCATTAGTTGCAGATCGAAATGGAGTACGAGGGCAAGTACAGGAAGGATCAGAGGCTCAAGTGCGACTGCCTCCTGTTCGGTATGTGACTGCTTAGTTGACTAATTTCTTCTTGTTGCTGCCTTCATTTTGCTCCAAAGAAATACTAGCAAGTTTGAGACCATCTTGACATGAAAAAATCTTCTCTTTTTAGACCTTGATGATACGCTGTATCCCGTGACCTCCGGCATTGGAGCCGACGTCATGAAGAACATCCAAGGTACACAGCTGCACAACATATTACCACCGACTTCCCGTTTGCTGGAAGAGATGACTGGTTATGTGCTGATGAGTTCATGTTGTTGTTTGGCTGTTTCAGATTATATGGTGGAGAAGCTTGGTGTTGAGGAGATCATAAGCTTGGAGCTATGCATCCTCCTCTACAAGCAGTACGGAACCACCATGGCCGGTTTGAGGGTGTGTAGGACTAAATCACAAATAAAGTTCTTTCTTTTGTATATGCTTCTTGACGCTTTCTAGTCTTAATTCTATATGTTTCTTATGATCCGATGATGTAGGCTGTTGGGTACCAATTTGATTATGATGATTACCACAGGTACTGGCTTGTCTCCAAAGTTGGTGTCTGTTGTTTTTGCCAGTAATTTGGGAAAAGGAATGACAGATTCTTAATGGATTTATTTGTTTTGCAGCTTTGTTCATGGAAGGTTGGCTTATGAGAAAATCAAGCCTGACCCTGTACTTAGGAACATTCTCCTGAGCTTACCGATCCGCAAAGTTGTATGTATCGCAAACTCAAATCTATAAACCAAACACAAGTATTTGATTGTAATTATAATTTTGTAACTGTGTGACTAGGTGTTCACAAATGGTGATAAAATCCATGCCTCAAGGGCCCTAAAGAGGCTTGGAATTGAAGACTGCTTCGAAGGAGTTGTGTGTTTTGAGACATTAAACTCAACATCTCCTGATCCTGTACCAGCCAATGAGGTTGAAATCTTTGATATAATGAAGCATCTGTCTCATCCAGAGCCTGGGGCTGAACTACCAAAATCACCGATCCTATGCAAGCCATCAATAGATGCCATGCTGCATGCCCTCAAGGTTGCCTCCGTCAATGCACAGACAACTGTAAGAACCTAACTACTCATTTGTCATGCTCACAAATTGATGAGTGCCTCACATGGTGTACTAACTGATTGTCATGCTTGAAAAATCTGTCAGATATTTTTTGATGACAGCATCAGGAACATCCAAGCTGCAAAGCAAATCGGAATGCATACTGTCCTGGTAAATCTCCCCTTCTGGTTGATAGTGCACAAGTTTTATGCATAGCAAGTAGATAACATTCAGGTAAGCAACTAACACGCAATGCGAATGTGGCCAATCAATGATCCAGGTTGGAACTTCTGAAAGAACAAAAGGTGCTGACCATGCCTTGGAAACCCTCCACAACACGAAGGAAGCATTGCCTGAGCTATGGGAGGAAGCTGAGAAGGATGAGGATGTGAGGAACTCAAGCAAAGTTGGAACCGAGACATCTGTGATTGCGTAATTTTTTTCATGAATGCCCCTTTTGTTTTCTGTGGAGAACAGCATGAGTTGAGTGGAACCCATCTCTGCACTATCTGTAGCCTGAAAAAGTATATCTACTAATTAGAACGAGAAATCATGTTGTAATCCTCCTTCGAGGGGAATGAATGATACCACAGATGTTACTTCAGTAAGAAATAAATGTTCTCCATGCCAGTGTAATACATTTCTCGATGAATTTGGCTTTAGCTTTTTCCTTTAAAACATGTGGCAAGCAGCCAAGCACGGTAATCACCCTTTTTCTCTCACCTAGCCACTCATGTGGCCGAGAGCCTCCTGGCCACACATTCATGCTTTCACCTTTTGTCCTCATCTCACTTTCTCTTCCTTCTATATGCTGTGGCCGAAGCCTCTGGTCCCATCTTCTTCCTCGTGCCTCCTCTTTCTCCTCATATCCTCTTCTCTTTCTTTCTTTGCCTTGGCCGGTGGAGCTCCTGGCTATTTTTCCTCAGCGCCTCCTCTTGCTCTTGGGTTTCCCCACGGTGCCGCCTCCGGCTCCCTATGCTGCTGTCCCCGCAAGCCCCGGTGTCAGGACCGAGTGACTGAAGAACTGAAGTTAGCTGAAATTCTGGACTGAGGAGACCAGAAACTGAAGTCGGCACCAAACTCACCGTTTTGTCGATTCCACTTGGTCTGTATGAGCGGCCAGGATGTGCGTTAGATCAAGGAGGGAAGATCCGACGATCTGGAATGCTGCTAATAATTACTGTTGTGTCATCCTTGTGTCGTTGCTATAGACTCTGTAACTCTGAAGTTTACTTTCATACTTTACCTCAAAGCTGTAATCGGTTAATCCCGGGCTACTTGTGCCGTGGAGATGGAAGCACAAGATATCGAACAGCATATTCCTCTACTTTAGTTGTAGCTTGTAGAACCCTAGAATACTTTCCTCTCCTCCAAAACCCGATCTGTTTTTCTGAAATTCGCTGTGTAGTTCTCTGAAATTGCCGACTCTGTCACTGGTATCAGAGCACATACCTGATCCTCGGCGTGTATCTGGTTGAACAAAGGTTGGGGCAATCGGAAGATTTGCTACCATAAAATCCCTGAGTTCAACCAGATCTGGTTATCGGTGAAGTAAATGGTGGTAAGAACTCGATCACGGATCGATTGAAGAGAAAACCTCGAGATGGAAAAATTTGAAATAGTGAAGATCCGGAGAGGTTGAATGAGTTGGATACGTTGAAGTCGACGTTCTTGAGATCAAGTCCTGTTATTTCCGGTTCGGACCTCTGGCCGCCAGATCTTGAGAGCGTGAACTCCGGAAGGAATGGCCGACGCTAGCGGATGCAGGTATGGGAACGCAATCTCGGTCTAAACGTATAGATATACCTGGCAATACATCCCTTCTAATGGTCCCCGGATATGCGCAAATCGGGAGGAATGTGACTTGGAATCAGGAGCTGCAACGTGGGGCTGAGCCTTCGACCACCTTCTTTGTGGAGCCGAATACGGTAATACCAAACCAACCCTCGATTTTCTCTCATGCAATCAGAACTACTTCTCAAGTAGATTTGGGGGAAGGGTCTGGAGAACCTCATAGGAGAATGTGGCAGTCGTCTGTGGCGATGCTTGAATTATTTCAGCATGGGGTAAACCAGGTCCCGAATCCCAATGCACCACCATGGTCGAGGCGAGAATATCAATATGGCGTACCGCAATGCGATCTTATTACCACCCAAATCACGAATCTTGATTTATATAATGATAACCAGCTGCCACATACCAGTTGGACTTACAATCCTAACCATTCGGGAGTGAATCGTGCATCATATAGGGAAACCCGAATCGAGCGAAATGGTGGGGACACCGATATCGCGGATCACGATTATCGAGGCGAAATTGGAAATACCATTATTCACTGGTGATGATCCGAACGGGTGGCTTGAACAATGCGAAAAGTTCTTTGAAATGGCTGGGACACCCAGAGATCAATGGGTTAACATCGCTTCGGGACACTTCACTAGAAGGGCTCACACTTGGTTTAAGGGAATTGGAATTGCCTGGCAAGTGCTTCACTGGCAGCAATTGTGTGCTATGATATGTGACAGATTCGCCAAGGCCAATGCGCATGAGGTGGTCGAAAAACTTCAGACAATGAACCATATTGGGAATGTTGGCAAGTATATCGACTATTTTGAAAAATGTGTGGAGTTGGTGAGAAGGGATCACCCATACTTGCAAGAAGCTTACTTATTGAGTTGTTTCATTGGTGGCTTGAAGGATGAAATCAAGTTTAGGGTGAGCATGCATCAGCCGAAGGGCTTGCTTGAGGCATATTGGTATGCGAAGTTAGAAGAAAAGGCTGTTCAGGCTAAAAGGGGTGGATATTCTGGGGGAGCTAACATGAACCGGATGGGAATCTTGTTTTGCAAGGGACAGTTAAAGGGGTATCTGAGAGGTGAATGAAAGGAAGAATTCAGACTCAAGAAGGAAACAAAAGAAATTGTTGGCATCAGTAATGAACCATGGGTTCTGGGCATAACTCAAGTGCAAAGTTAAGAAAGCCCCGCACACAATCTTGATGCAAGGGAGGAGGAGAGTGGATCGGATATTGATGACAAGGAAGCGAAGGAGCTCGGTTTTCTAACCGCTCACAGGAGTCTGAGAGCTAGCAGAGAATCAAGAGAATGCACAACCATCGATAATTTCAGCCAAGCCATTTCAGGAGCAACAGGACCTGCAACCTTTTCTTTGAGAACAATAATTGGGGGAAAATCTGCAGTACTATTGGTCGATAGCGGCGGTACTCATTCCTTCATGGATTATGAATTCGCAGTCAGGAGTGAATGCAAGCTTCTTTATCAACCGGTTAAGAAGGTCACTGTTGCAGGGGGTGGCGAGCTATGCACTGAAGCTAGAACAGAGAAGATCTCTTATATGGTACAAGGTTGTTCTTTTGATACTTCATTTCAATTACTGAATCTCAAAAGTTATGCCATCATTCTTGGGGCTGATTGGATATCTGAACATAGTCCAATTGAAATGAATCTTAAGTCGAGGAGTCGACCATCTGAAGGAGGAAAAAATTGTGACTTTCAAGGATTATACATACGGATAAACATTATTTAGTTGGAGTGAACAGATTTGAGAAAATCATGAGAAAGGAGGTGTTGGGTTGCCTGATTCAAGTAAATTGGGCTCAAGAGGAAGAAAACTTAGAGGTAAGGGAATTACCTAAAGAGGTGCAAGAATTATTGCAGCAGTACTCTGATATATTCAAGGAACCTAAAGGGTTGCCTCCAAAAAGAGAATGGGATCATGGTATACCTCTTAAGGGCAATGCAGATCCTCCTAATATAAGACCCTATAGGACTCCACATCATCAAAGGGAAGCCATGGAGAGTATTATCAAAGAATTACTAGATTCTGAAGAAATCAAGGTTAGTGTGAGTCTTTATTCCTTACCGGCTATTATGGTTAGAAAAAAAATGGCTCTTGGAGATTGTGTGTGGACTATAAGCAACTCAATTCAATGACAATCAAAAACAAGTACCCAATGCCAATAATAGAGGATTTGTTGGATGAATTACATGGGGCCACTATTTTCTCTAAGTTGGATCTCAGGTTCGACTACCATCAAATCAGAATGGCAGAGGAAGATATATCTAAGACGGCTTTCAGAACTCACTCAGGCCATTATAAGTATACTGTTATGCCATTTGGGTTAACTAATGCCCCAGCTACATTCCAATTTCTTATGAATCATATCTTCAGTGCTCAGTTGGGGAAGTCTATACTTGTATTCTTTGATGACATTCTAGTGTTCAGTAAGACTCTCCCAGACCATGTAAAACATTTGTAGCAAGCTTTTCAAATACTAAGACAGAATCAATTATTTGCTAAGAGAAGTAAATGCAGTTTTGCTGTTGCTGAAATTGGGTATTTGGGTCATATTATCAGTGGTTCTGGAGTGGCAACTGATCCAATGAAGATAGCTGATGTAGTGAAATGGCCTACACCAAATCTGATATCAAACCGAGGGATTCTTAGGTTTAACGGGATATTATAGAAGATTTGTGAGTGGTTATGGAAAGATTTGCCAACCACTCTTTGACATATTGAAGAAGGACTCTTTTGTTTGGGGAGAAACACAGGCCATAGCTTTTGAAACCCTCAAAAGAGCTATGACTACTTGTCCAGTTTTAGCATTGCCCGATTTTGCTCAACCATTCATATTAGAAACTGATGCCTGTAGTTCTGGATTGGGAGCAGTTCGGATGCAAGGTAAGAAACCTATTGCTTATTATAGCAAAACCTTGGGTATGAGGACAGCAGCACAGTCAATATATGAAAAGGAAGCAATGGCAATTCTAGTGGCTTTGAAGAAATGGAGACATTATTTATTAGGCAATCAGTTGATGATCAGAACCGACCAAAAAAGTTTGAAATTCATAACAACCCAAAGAGTAGCAGAGGGAATCCAACACAAATTACTTCTCAAGTTACTGGAATTTGATTATAAAGTGGAGTATAAAAAGGGGAAAGAGAATCTAGCTGCAGATGCCTTGTCAAGAAGGGATGTCAATCTTCAAGAGGGTGAAGATAGTTGTCATGCCATAGTTACCATTTTGCCTGAATGGGTGGAAGATGTGAAAAGAAGCTATATTAACGATCCTCTTTATGAGAAAATGGTAATTGATAACCATCTTCAAGCTGGAATTGATAGTGGCTATATTCTGGAGTCAGGATTGGTAAGGTATAAAGGGAGAATCTATGTGGGAATTGGAAATGATAGCAGAACCAAAATCCTAGACTCTTTTCACTCCTCAGCAATTGGAGGGCAATCGGGAAGGAGAGCCACATATCATAGAATAAAAAAACTATTTTATTGGCCTAAGCTCAAAAGAAATGTGGAGGCGCTAGTTGCGGAATGCCCGGTTTGTCAAGTTACCAAATCTGAACACATTCTTATTCCTGGATTGCCCTTAGTTGGAGAAGACGGCAAGATCAAAACTGAGCCCATTCTTTGCTTCGGACCGGCGATAATTCCCAAAAAACGAACCGGTGGCGCAATGTTAATCCAAAGGTTAAACACGGTTCGAAGATGCTACAGGAAGACTTGACCTTCATCCAGAAGACGTTTCCACATTTTACTCCTTGAGGACAAGTTCGATTTCAAACCGGGGGAATTGTCAGGACCCGAAAGGATCAAGAACTGGTTAGTGAAATTCGGGTGAGGAGACCAGAACTGAAGTCGGCACCAAACTCACCGTTTGCCGATTCCACTTGGTCCGTATGAGCGGCGGGATGTGTGTTAGATCAAGGAGGAAGATCCGACGATCCGAATCTCGCTAATAATTCTTGTTGTGTCATCCTTGTGTCGTTGCTATAGACTCAGTAACTCAAGTTTACTTTCATACTTTACCTCAAAGCTGTAATCGGTTAATCCCGGGCTACTTGTGCCGTGGAGATGGAAGCAAAAGATATCGAACAACATATTCCTCTACTTTAGTTGTAGCTTGTAGAACCCTAGCATACTTTCCTCTCCTCCAAAACCCGATCTGTTTTTCTGAAATTCGCTGTGTAGTTCTTTGAAATTGCCGACCACACCACCGGCTTGGCTCGATGCTGGCACGGCGTCGCCGCCTGCTTGCGCCGCCTGTCCCGCTCACTCTCATGCTCCTGCTGGCCACGCCTTGCCCCGGCTCGGTGTGGCCTCGGCTCAAGACTCGACCCAGCCCGTGCCGTGCTGTCAGCCCCTCGGGCCCATCGCACCTCCCTCTGCGGCTGAAGTTCGGCCTGTGGGCTTCTTTCCAGCCGTATCGGAGTATCGGAACGGATGGGGCCGTATCAGGCAGTATTTCTTTTTTTTTAAAACGAAAAGAATTCTGATACTTTTCAATACGTGGGCCGTACAGATACGTATCGGGCTACTGGTACGACGCCTTAGGCGTATCGGAGTATCAGAGACTCTGTAAGACTTCAGGGTTGGTGGTATGACTGACCCGAAGCAGCCTCGAGAGACCAAGCATTTCATCAGATTTGGGACATGTGATTTCTTTGAACCAGGAGAACGCTCAATGTTGTTTTCTTCAACTACCAGAATCCAGATGGTTTGGAGTTTGGACACGAGGATGCTTATGTCTCTTGATGTTTTGTACAACTAACTGGATGTTTTGACTGCATGCATCCGCATGGCAATGGCTCTGCTACTCATGCTTATGAATGAACTGTTGTCCATGAACACCTGAACCTCACAATTGGTTGTGTGCACCCGTATATGTATTGCGTCATGCTTAGAAGTTAGAGAACTCTGCCATAGTGGCATCAAAGCATGAAACAAATGTATCCATCTCAGGTTTCGATCATACATCATTGTGGAACGGCTACTGTACCTGATCGAAACAGTTCACATACATATTAAAACAACATGTAGCCCCCAAAAGTGTGCATACTACTTCATTAGGTAGTTTATTCCTCCCACCAGCCACGAAGGAAGTAGAGACGATCGGAGCACATAAAAACCGAGATATTCCGTGCAAGATAAGACATGACCATCTTGACAAAGTGGAGTAAATGCAGAGCAAACACACCCGCCGAATTTGCGCTTGAGTTCTCCAAATTAATACCGCCGCACCATCTCTAAGCCTGTCCCTTCACCGCCGCGGCACATGATCAAATTGGTAGCAACAAACAAGAATATCTGAATATGCATGTATGGGGAAAGAAGAGAAGAGGAGAGGAGCTATGGTCTATGGCCTATGGCGGTGTGATTCTGTGAACCCTATTAAGGAACGGGAGGCATCGGGAAAGAAGCCACCACCACAGCCTGCGCGACGGCTCTAGCGAACCCTGGTATCACCACTTGCTCAGCAGTTTCGTCGACGGTAAGCCCACTTTCTTCAGCATAAAAACGCTAGCTAGTTTGCAGGGATGATCTACTTTGAAGCTATGGCTGTTGCTTGTGCTAGCAGAACCTTTCGCTGCTATCTGATTCCCATATTTGTACTCTACTAGTGCTGTCCTTGTGTAATGCAACACCTCGCGCGGCTGATTCAAACGCACAAAAGAAGGGCACAATTAGCACTTGGACGTACGGCCCAAGCGCCGGTGCCGTATGCCCGAGCGTCAATATTGCTATGTGCTATACGCAATAAAAATATAGACAGTACGCAATGTATCAAAAATTCGTATGTACATTTCAGAGAAGAGGAACAAAACATCTGGAAAGGATAAAAACTCATATTGCAATCATCACACGTAACAAAATTAAGAACATATTGAAAAAAGTACGTACATTTTTTTTTCACTTGATGCAACATATCAAAAAAGATGATGCAACATTTTTTTTCACATGATGCAACATATCAAAAAAGAGGGTGCATAATCAGAAAAAGGACGCAACTTGCAACATCACGCGCTGCAACAAAAATTTTCAACACCTGCAACAAAAATTTACAACGCCGCAACAAAAAAATTCAATGGTTGCAACAAAAATTTCCAACAGTTGCAACACAAACACACGCGCTACTCCCGCACACCGCAGTCCACTTCCTACCGCGCGCCTCGTAGCTAGCTTAACCTTGCCATCGTGACGCGTTTCACCCACGCGCATCACGTCGAGCGGCCTCCCTCCATCTTCTTTGCTCCGGTGGCGTGCGCGTGCGGGCGAGTAGACGTGCGCGCCTTCGGCTCGCGTCCGACCGTTGCCTCCCTGGTTGTGGTGCGCTGTGGTGGTAGTGTTTGAGAGAGATGAGAGGGAGAGGGAGGTGGAAGGGGAAGACATTGAATGGCATTAAATAGTAGCTATGCTGTGGTGCGAGTGTTGCAGTTAGAGTAGGTGGGGACTGGGAGGGCGGATGGGAATCGAATGTTGGTGTGTGTTTGTGTGCTGGATGGATGCGGAAGAGGCAAGGCAATAAAGCAAAAGTGAAACGAATGGCTGTGGTAGCTCAGCGAAAAAGGTGAAATGGATACGAGTGTCGGACGCTAACAGATAGCTCCAGACATCCTCATCCTATCATTTTCCACAAAAGAAACATTTCTGTTTGGGAAATGCTATGCAGCATACGTCGGATGCCCCACGGCCCACGGCAATGGAGAAAAAAAATTGGCCCACATATCCTTGCATATCGCCCACAAAGAATGGAAAAAAAATCTTTTGTTTACGGTCAAGTGTAGGAGATAAGCTAGAGTACATGCTTGAATAGTAGTGATGGTGCTAATCATATCCTTATCATGTCAATAGTCTTCTTTGCACGCACTTGACAATAGCAAGGTGTTGCGTCAGATGGGCTGTAGCATAAATTAGAAAAAGTATTAGAGAAACGATCCAACACATACGTCCGATTAGGACGCTGCGTTGATTTGTGATATTGCAACTGTTGTCCGGGGATGTTGTAACCATTGTCCTATGATATTGCAACCGTTGTTCAAAGTTGTTGCAACCGTTGTCCGGTGATGTTGCAACCATTGTTCTAAAATGTTGCAACCGTTGTCCAAAATTATTGTAACCGTTGTCCAGTGATGTTGTAACCGTTGTCCAAACTTGTTGCAACCGTTGTCCGGGGATGTTGCAACCATTGTCCTAGAATTGTTGCAACTGTTGTCCGGGGATGTTGCAACCATTGTCCTAGAATGTTGCAACCGTTGTCCAGTGATGTTGCAACTATTTTCTTAGGATGCTGCAACCATTGTCCGGGGATGTTGCAACCATTGTCCGAGGATATTGCAACCATTGTCCGGAGATGTTGCAAGTATTTTCCTAAGATGTTGCAACCATTGTCCAGGGATATTGCAACCGTTGTCCGGGGATATTGCAACCATTGTCCGGGGATGTTGCAACCATTGTCCGGAGATGTTGCAACTATTTTTTCTAGGATGTTGCAACCGTTGTCCGAGAATATTGCAACCATTGTCCGGAGATGTTGCAACTATTTTCCTATGATATTGCAACCGTTGTCCTAGGATGTTGCAACCATTATGCGGGGATGTTGCAACTATTGTCCTAGGATGTTACATGCCTAGTAGTTTTGTGATTTTGTTTATACTAAAATCTTTTATGGTGCTTACTCGTATAAGTTACAACTGCGATGTGTACATGTACATGTATGTGCAGTTCCTCATGTGTTCCATATATATGTCCTTGTGTCTTGTGTATCATACACATGCACCTTTTAATAGTGGAACGGATTACATTTTGTACGTAAGACTACATGTTGTAGATGACGTAATTAAGTCCACCTTTGCTTAGCTCTCCGCTAGTGACGTGCGCGTAGACTGAGACCGGTGCTTGTTATCATTTGGAGTGCACACGAGGGCTCTCTTCAGCACACCAGCCGTTTCAGTGGATCTTCACGAATACTCAGCATGGGCGTACGGGTGGGAGTTCCCACCCGTACGTCCGA
The DNA here is from genome assembly GCA_036346405.1 of Phyllostachys edulis. Taxonomy (NCBI): domain Eukaryota; kingdom Viridiplantae; phylum Streptophyta; class Magnoliopsida; order Poales; family Poaceae; genus Phyllostachys; species Phyllostachys edulis. The sequence continues at coordinate 78,693,648 of CM070555.1, forward strand.
CTGCTAGTCCCTCCCTTTCTGTTTTGCGCTTGCCTTGTTTGCCTGTCGCAAACTTTACCTTCTTATGTTAGAGCAATGCTAAGATACAGATCGAGGCTTGTTCTTCTTGTTTCTTTTCCTTTTCTTTTCGGGTACATGTTTGGTCTGATATGGTGTTGGAAGGATGGAGGTGGAAGATTGAACGGGAAGGATAACTAGCGAAGTGCGCGGCAGCGTTGAGCCGGCGGCGCAAGGGCTCTGTCCCTGCTGAAACTAGGTGAGGAAAACTTTAGTTTATTTATTGCTTAAGTCTCTCTACATCCGCTACCTTTATAGACTAAGCATGTAGAATTTTCATAATAACAATAAGGAAAGTACCAGCCGAATCGAGTACGAAAACTAACATATTCTCTAATTCAATCTCTTAGGGAGAATCTAATTCTATCTCATCTCATAAGGAAACTACTCTATCTCTTAATTAATGGGGTCTTCTCCCCTTCCGAAAGCCCCGCTGCTATATCGGCAACAATAGCCGAGTCGGCTAGTATTCCCGAGTCTGACACGACCACTGTTCCTTCGTCCAAAACTACTGTAGCAGCCTTGCGTCTACCCATCTGATAAGTTTTACCAACAAAAACGTCCACAACAGGTCACTCTAGGAACCGGATGAAGAGGTGAACAATGATCTGTGAGTGAGTAAACATAACTCGGCAGTGTGGTACCACAAGAAGTACGGTACAAACACTGATTATTTTACTGTAGCAAAACAATGTAGCAATCGATATGAGCCTTTGTTTTTCGATCGGATGGTGAAGATCATCTTCTAATACATAACACAGTAGATCATCTCCATTGAACCATTCAATGCAAATGATACATTTCCGTCACTCTACGGACGACATTCACTTAGCATGTAGTAACGTTTAACCAGTATGTCAAGGCAGACGTAACATCCTTTTGGTTTGCCGTCCTATTTAGTTACCTGAACAAATTAGCAAGCAGCAACTGTTTTTTTTTCCTCCCACAGCGATCAGTGTCTTAACATGGGTTTGATTGATGCACGCAAAAGCTGAACGTTTAAAACAAGCCAGTTACTCTTTAATCAGAGTAGTTTTGCGTCATTGCTCCATAACATCGCAGCGCAAGCTTACTCATGGAATATAAAGAAAACACCAACATTTTTTCTGCATTCTGAGTTTCAGATAGGCAATGTGGTGAAGATTCCACATGTAAAGCTCTACCGTCTACACCATACAGGATTCAATCAAGAAAGCTATCAAAATTACAATGAGTGCGAGCAATTTAGACGTGGTACAGGAATAGCTCGATGCAGTGCTGTTCTATAGTACTGTAACCTACACCATCTGGTACATCCGTAATAACCAATTCTACATAATGGTAAATAACATGAACAACGAAAATCCCATGGCATATTTCAGTAGATGGGCTTCTCAGAAGTGAGCCAAACTGTATACTAGAATCCATGAAAGCTGCAACCAAGAGAAGCTTTTGTTAGTAATTACTATCACTCATTATTGAATGAGAACGCAAAGAGGCAATAATCTAAGTTGTTATGTTACAAACTTGTGCCGTTGTACGTTAGATAGTTCCTATGTAAAAGTAAAATCACACTGTAGTGCTAGTTCCATGCGGGTCATCACTAACAGGACGGGGGCTGGTGTGGCGAAATGAGTTTGACATGGGTGCAACTAGGGAAGCAACGACGGAACAAAAAAAAGGACAATGACCAGATATTTACCAGGAAAAGGGTGAATGAGGCAAAGAGCCCCTCCTGAAGTAGGGCGCCATGGCCTCCAAAGTCTTCCTCATCGATCTTCAGCAAGTATGCATAGTACCAATAAACGATACCAGTAGAAATAGTAAAAAATCTGTCACATAACAAAGAAAGATATGTTACTGGACCATATCAAGAGGTTGCACCAAAAAAATCGTACATATTACGAACAATTTGGGTGAGCATCTAAAGAAGACTAAAATTAGCCACAAAAGGAATGAACACAAGAAATATCGGCTACTTGATACAACAGCATAAATATCCCAGTTCATTGATGCGAAAACTATCCTAAGATGGCATGCAGCTTTCCAAATTAGGCATCATGGTACTAAATTCTTAATTCTCTACATGACTTGCAAGAAACCATCTAAGCATAATCAACAAAAATTGGGTCAAGATAATCAATCTTGAATTGTTGATACCAAAATACAATTAGAATCCATCACACCACATAACTATAGATAGGAATACAGGCATCCTGTAGGCCATCAGATTAGTTGAGTCATGATTTTAAATAGTGCGAATAGAATAACACGAAGACAACGCTCAATTGTTTAACAAAGATCAACCATCAGGCAGTGTCACAACTCACCATGCAATTGCACACCATAATTGATCCCCTGCTGAGGGAAGCGAATGCATATATTGTCCAGAGACACGCATGGAATGAATGCTACTATTCCAGTCCAGCAGTCAAGAAAAGACACTTCATATTTGCATGTCAGAGTTTGCATTTGATTTCAGAAGGGTAATCTTTCCAAGGAACTCTAGCAAGACAAACAAAACCCACCAACCATACATCAGCCCTTCGCTATTTTTTTTCTTCACTAATGAGCACCTAGAAACTGAGAATAGTTCCTATCCCATTATACGGTAATTTACTCTGCTACTGTGCTAATGGCTATGTCAACCAAATTGCTGCATCAACAGCCAAATATTGAACGGCTCAAAATGCATCTAATACGGGGGAAAGAAAGCGTCTTTCAACAGTGCGCACAGATCAAGCGAACAACCAATGCAATGCTTGTTTCCTAGCTGGTGGTCAGCCCTCAGGAAACAAGACTGAATGCGCAAAGTCTCAAATTCGCAGTACTTGTAAAGCTCACTTCACCCTCCTTTGATCTTGAGTCATAAATCTTAATCACCACAACAACCGAACAAAGTTGGCGCGCTTTCTAGTTGTTTGGTTGATCATTATGGCGAAATCATTCAGTCATAAGAGACAAGATCGCGAAACTCACTAGTGCATCTGTGACTGGCATTCATATCACATAATGCGAAAAAGATGTTGAATTCAGTGCCAGACAAGCGGAGCCTAAGTACTAATGAGCACGTCCTATCTATACCAACTAAACGGATCAGGTATACGCGGGAAATATTGGAGATATGAGAACTCACATGGCGATCCAGACAGCGCCGACGAGGGGGACGGCTCCCCAGAGCAGACCGCACACAATCCCCACCACCTGCCGGATCCAGTGCACGGCGTCGAGCAATTGATCCTACCAAGGCAGCAGCAATGAATCTAGAAGCCAACAAGCTGCGGTGGTTCGTTAGGACTAGGAGCCAGGGGGGCAGTAGTGGTTGTACCTTGTCCCAGGAGGCGTCGGGGTCGAGGTACTTGGCGAGCTTGGAGGGGAGGACGTGCCCGTTCTGCGCGTGCGACAGCCTCGCAGACGACGCCGCCGCCGACTTGGTCTTCTTCATGGCTCCCTCTAGTCTCTACCACGGCCGCGGTGTCTCGGCGCAGTTCTTGTCTTCTTGAGGAGGAGGAGGAGGCGGCGGGATGAGATGAGATGAAGGGGAGGAGGAGAAGATGGAACTGGACTTGGTCGTTTTCAGAGAGAGATCGCAAGGTCGCTTACGAGCGGGGCCCGTTTGGCGTCTGGACCCGCTCGTAAGTGACAGCCATGAATCTGTCTGATAGTACAAGGACGCTTCTGCCTATCTGAGTCCGCAGGCCGCACTCGACCATTGGCTATCGCTAGGGCTGGCCAAAAGGGCCGCCCGGCCCGGCCATGGCACGACCCATCTTGGTACGATTGTTTTGGCCCAGCTAATAGATGGTCGTGTCGTGTCGATCCACGTGGCTGGGAGACGGTCCAGACATGGTTATTCGTGCCGTGCTAGGTCGGCACAAACCTGTTTAGTCTGTCTGGCTTGACAGAACAGAAAAATTTAAAAAAAATTAGAAAAATATGTAGACCCACGAGACCACTTGGCAGCGCTGCCTGTGCCCCTGCCCGCGTCACAGCGCGTGCGCGCTGGCGATGTCGCTTTCTGACCTCTCCGCTGCTCACGCCTCCTCCGCGCCACCGTCTCCTCGGCTCCTCCCTTCAGCCATGTGCACACAGCCGCCTCACGCGCCTCCTCCACGCTCCGCGTCGGCGTCGCCTCTTCCATTCCATGTGACCTTGTAGCACCGCCGCCTCGGCTCCTCCCTCTCAGTGGTGGCGCCACACGCCCGCACCTCCATGCCACCTGCCTCTTCCTGTCCTCCCTAGGCCTCGGCCACAAGGCGTCGACCGAGCCGCGCCTCGCCTCCTCAGCCTCCTCGCTTCATCCATGTGCACACCCACTGTCTCTTCCTCTCCTCCTCACCTCGGCCAAGTGCCCATCAAGACTCTCGCCTCCTCCTCCCCCACATGGCCGCAGCAGTGCCACTCCACCGATGTCTCTGGCCTCTGCCTCGTTCTCTCGATGGCGAGCCAAATGGGCCGTCTTAGGAGCTAGCCCAATGTGCTGCAGTGGCGGCTCAAGTACGTCATGGACTGTCGTGGCGGACCGGCACAGGCAATGAACAGCGTGGGTTATGCTGTGTCTAGGTCAGACCTATAGTGCCTTGCCGCCAGCCGGCTCGGCTGGCACGGCCCATCTAGCCGGCACTAGCCTACCGCCTTTGCTGGCTGTTTACGTATCCCAAGTTTTCCGTTTTGAGTCGGCAGTATGTGGCTGTGCACCGGCCGATTAAAGCCTCCAAAATAGTAAAAGCTAAATGGCTAAATGTGTGGCGTCACAGGGGAAGAAACTCTAGTTAACCATAAAGAAATGATAAGAGAAGTGGGATCGGATGGCTAGAAACGATCGAGCTTGTTGGATCAGATAAATGGATCATCTTGTATGGGATGCCAATGGAAATGGGACAGGTTGTCTATCGTGGATTCGTGGTGTGGTCTCTCTTCTCCGGCTGGCCCACTAGCTAATACTTAGTTCTCTTGTCTACATCGTCTTCTCCCCCACCGGCCACGACACACCGCAATTAATATGCTAAATTGCTAGCTAACGCTATATATGCAGCTCTTCTTCTTCGATTCTTCATCTCCCTCGCGTCGCACTGCAGCACTCTTTCTTTCTTTCTGTTGGATTTGGATCGGCCGTTTAGGCTAGCTATTCATGCATTTTTTCCAAAAGCACTTGGCAGAGTAAGCAACGATGAAGTCTATTTCCAAAGCACTTTATCCGTTTGATCCTCCTGCAACAGAATTCTTGAGAGTTTTTTTTCCAAACAACCAGGTATTCTCTGATGGCAGCGATGATTGATATGCCTCCCCTGATATCACTAACCCAATTGTTATTGTCAAGAGCTTCTTTCACCGTTCTTCTCCTTTTCAGATTTTTGCTGACTAAAAGAATTAGGTTTGGCGCTAAAATGGCTATGCAATTGTCGTCCAACCAATAGTCTGACCAAAACAAAGTAGAAGTTTCATTACCCAAATCATTTTTTGTTTAGCCCTGAAACATAGCATGTACTACATTTTCACACGGCAAAGGTATGTCAGACCACGTTCTACTACTATCAGTCTTCTACTACTATCATGCATACATACATACATACATACCTACATGCGTCTAGAAATCAAGTGGCAACCAACCACTCGGCTAGCTACCATGCATTTCATTTCTCCTCTCCATCCATCCATCCATAATATAGAGTATACTAGTGCATCAATATCTCTTAACTAATTCGTGCATTTTGTTTTGGTTGGTTGGTTAACTGAATGCTACTCCAGTCCAGTACCACGTACTACGACTGACTAGCGCAATACTACTAGGTACATACATGCGCCCCCAATTTAGCGAGTTAGCTATATCCATCCCAAAATTATATTGTACTGCTACATACAGACATACAGTACCTTTCTTAGGATCACTGTACCAATTAAAACTAGCAGCTCGATCTCTGCAGTACACATACAGATAGATCGATAGATAGGGTCACACTCGTGCGACAACACAACACTGCCTTACCTTAGCTTGTTTCTTTCTTTCTTATGTTTGGTAATGATTCTACATTTCTACCAAGGCAGTAATGTCAATCAGTAGCATATGAATTTTTGGCCGTATTGGCATGGCTCCCGGACGTATTAATGAAAATAGCTCTCGTTGCACTGAATTTGTAAAAATAAAGTCTCGTCCGTACGGCCACCGTACAGTTTTCCCAATAAACTGGCGCGTACCTATATCCACACTGTTACTGTACGAACTAGCACCAATCGCATAGCCACCGTGCGGTCGAGCTAGGTACCACATGGCCACGGTGCACCTCCCCTTGTACATGCTGTAATGTCACGAAATATTAATTCGCGTGTCTGATATTTACGAACTCTATCAGAAACACGTATCAAACCATGGGTCCCTCTTTCATTAGATGCACTTATGACGTGCTATCAAGCAAGAATTTGCAAGCACATAGAAACTAATTCAAAATAAAAAGATTATGTAGGACCGGAAAGGCGACTAGAGGGGGGGTGAATAGGAGCACTATCTATTTTTCGCTTTGCTGATCAGATTCAAACATGATATTGACTCCAATAGCTATAAGAACTATGAAGATCAATATATATAAGCATAGCGGAAGTCTTGAATTGAATCTCCTTCAAATCCCCAAAAGAAACGACCAAAAACACAAAAATCGGCCTAATGAGCAGTCTTGATGAACAAGATACCGATCGAACCGGATGAATGATTGTCGGTCGTTCGATTTTCGTTACAACGAGATTTAACAATGTCGGTCGTTCGCATGAACAATAAATCGGTGAATGAGCGATGCTTGACAAAAACGAAAACAAAAATCGACGTAACTTTTGATCCGCTTGGCCAAACTCCACCAAATTTGAAACACATCTTCCTAATGATGTCAGGAACCTATTCCAAGCAACGATCGTCCAGATCTACGTCAAAGTTTTGATCTTTTTCCAATTTACCGAAGGAGGGTTCAAACATGAGCAAAAATGAAAAACTTGATCCAAAACTTGCTCGTGGGAGATTGATGATCTAGATGATCTTAGATATGTTCCCACATGTCCCAAAGAAGGAGTAAGAGGGCACGAAATCAACCAAAAACTACAGGATCAAGGAAGCACTCAAAATCATCAAAATAAGGTGCAAGAACAAGAAAAGAACGAAGAGAGCTCATCTCAAAGAACTTGCAAGGATTGATTGATGATTGATGATTTGTGGTTACAACCACTCCCTCAAGGAGGACAAGAGCTTAATCCATGAGCACACACACAATCCATCTCTCTAGAGCCTAAGCCTCTCTTTTCTTCCCTAAACCCTAACACCAAACTAGGGTTTGCAAATGAAGTGCTTGAGCTGCTGTGAATAGCACCCTCTCTATTTATATGAGGCCTAGAGCTTCTAGAAGACTTAACCCTAATGGGCTCCGTTAGGCCCAATAACAAGCGGACACACACGCACGCATTTTAAAGCGCGTCTTCACTTTTCTTAACCTAATCCACTTCTTGACGCACCATCTTGCGCCGCTGGTTGGCATTAGGTCACCAAGGCGATTTGGTGAAATTACCAAAATACCCTTCTCGATCCTTCTCCATGGACCGAGTCCAACTCTGTCAAGCAATCGCTCGCTTTCATGCGTGTAAGTTGATCAACGGCTCTCATCATGTCGGCAAGTTTCTCCCGTCCAATCCCCCGGAACCTCCAAGGCACTTGCACCGACCCCGCCGCTTGATCCAACCAATCGCATCGAATCGCCTGCTCGATCAACCTCGCCCATTTTGCGCCATGCTTGAGTCACTGACCTCACCCGCATCCATGATCGATTACGGACCTCGGCTCTCCAAGCTTAGTCCCGATCCTCCTCGCCGCTTGACCGTCGTTGACCTCTAAGCCACCGCACAAAGAATAGACCAAGAAATCGTCTCCGGAACAAGTTCTTCACAACTTGACCCACGTTAGCTCAAAACATGCAATATGCAACACATATACAAAGATAAACATGGATATGACCTATCCCAAAGCCAAAACTCCAAAATAGCCGACAATCTCAACACAATCGGTACAACCGCCGTGTTACCAATGCAGATACTACGACCTGCGGTCGTCATCGCTCAATAATCGATCGTTCGATTTCCAATGAAGACCGAACTCCCAAAACACCTTCTCGGAATTAAGCTACCGCCATCTACTAATCGGTATAATCACGATCCGGTATTACCGCCACACAACTTAAGGTCGTCAGATTCTGTGTCGTCTTATCACTTTTAAACGCCGGTTCTTCCGATTATCCTAACACTTTGTTTGAAACTTTCGAAAACAAGAATTCCAACAAACCTTCAACCAAATTGCCAATTGTAACATCACCTAGGATCATGAGCATATCCTCATGATGTTCACAATCTCCCCTTGATGAACACATTGGCAATTTCCAAAAATGAATGTTTTGAGGTTTGAAAGAAAAGGAAATCGCCAAGACAAAGGCACAACTTGGTCCTAAAAGCAAATGAATGCAAGGAAATGACCAAGTTGGCTTCAAAAGGCTTCAAAAAGTGAGATAAAGGCGATGAAAGCAAAGAGAGCTTCAAATTCGTAAAATCTCACTCAAGATCCATAAGAAAGAACAAGTGTTCTAATTGACCTTCGAAAAATGCACAGAGAGCATCCAAAACAGCATTTTTGTCCCATTTTTCTCCCCCTTTGACAATGAATTCATCAAGGTGCATGGAGAAGATAGAGCATGAAATTGTTGTTGACGCGCACTTTGCCCTTTGCTGTCACGGTCCCGGTAGAAGCATCCCCAAATGTGATCAATTCATTGCCGGATGCTCGTGTGAGGGAGGAGAACCATTTAGAATCCCCAGTCATATGTCGAGAACATCCGGAGTCAACAATCCATATGTCCTCCTTCCTCGCACGCCGAACCTAATGAGCACGAACAGGAAACATATGTGCCTCAGTACTGGGGTTAGTGATAAAAGACTTGGGAATCCAGTACTGAGTCACATGATGCTTAGGCAAAATAGTAGAAGCAGCAGTAAAACGGTTAGGAACAAAATCATAAGAATGCACATGTGAACCACCTAGACCTCTCCGAAACGATCTACCAAAAGATCGGTACTCCCCCTGTCTAGATGCTACCTGTGGTCTCTCCTCACGATATCCTAAACCAGAGCGCTGCCTAGAGCCACTAAAAGAGTTAAAGAAGTCATCTACAAACCTAGGTCCGTGTCTAGAAGGAAGGACAGGCTGCCTGGCTCTAGAGATTACAGTAGGTGCAAAAACTCCTCTAATGGACCTCAAAGCACTCATCCTCTCCTTTATCTCAATTTTGACTCTACGGAAGCAGAACTCAACAATATGGCCATTCTTCTTGCAGAAGGTGCAATGGTACTTGACCTTTTGAGGGGTCTGACCTGATGAAGTCGAAGCACCTATCTTGCTAGAAGTGGTTTGGGCAAAACCAGCAGATTTGAAGATTATTTTGGATGGCTTAGAGGATTCTACCTCAAACAGGCCACTCTCAACAGCTCTAACAACCTTAGGTGGATGATTCTTGGAATGCTCTAGGGAATCAAAACCTAGGCCACTATTATTCACACTCACCTTAGATTTGTCTAGAATCATGTTGAGTTTCTTCTTCCCACCAACAAATCTCTCAAGAGATCCTCTGAGATAGTCATTTTGATTGGCTAGTTCAACACAAGAAACACACTTATTTGACTTGCTAGCCCTATCAGACTTTTCCTTATAGTGAGCTACCTCGGCTTTCAAAGCCTCACAAGACACACAATAGTGATCCCTAATATTATTCAACTGCTCTTTGAACTTAACTCTAAACGCTTCTTGTATCCTATCTACATTATGCCCAAGTTCAATACAAAGAGTACAAGAATCAGAATCAACAACTTTCTTGGAAGCAGTCATGGACATGGATTGTTCAATTTTAGCCTTTTCTTCTAGTGTCTTGTTTAAAGCATCATTCTCAAGTGTGAGTTTAACACGCTTTTACATGAAGCGCTTTTAGAGTACGTAATCATTTCGACATCTCCTTCATTTTAATCTTATTTTTCTCACAATGAGAGCGAGTGTGACTAGCATCAAATTTACTCAATTCTTTTGTAGCACTATCCAATTTTAGTTCAAGCAAAGCACAATTTGAACAAGGCAAAGGGATAGCATCAACAAGAGTCACATCTAAAGCAATGGCATTCATGCAAGCGTGACTAGACTTGAGAGTTTTAGTTCATCAAGAGCATCTTTTAATTGATTTGTAACAGAGGAATGAGCAAGTCTTAGAGTTACCAATTCATCATACATTCCGAACAAGCATCACAAACATCTTCGTGATTTAATCGATTTGAGTGTAGCAACTTCTAGTTTCAAGTTATCAATCATGATGTCCTCGATTCTTAAGCATTCTAGCTTGCTTATCTAATTTTCGTTCGAAATGACCAAAGCACGTTTCATCCGGCGGTGAGGGACATACCTCATCGGGATCGCTGAAAAGGTCATCGTCATTGGAGGAGTCGACGTTGTGGCTGTCCTTGGCCATGAAGCACATGCCAGTGAAGTCTTGATCCTTCTTCTTGCCATGAGAATCGTCGTCGTCCTCCGTCCCCGAGTCCACATCGCTCATGTCAACAGACTCAAGAGCGGTAAGGACCATGCTGACGAACTTGCGATAGTTCGGCTTCTTGGGCTTCACATCCTTAGCTTGAGGACGCCTCCGAAAGTCCTTCTCCATCTTGCCCTTCAGCTTGGGGCAACTGGAGCGAATGTGGTTTGGCTCACCACACTCAAAGCAAGTAACAGGGCCACCTCTCCTTCTGTTCCTCACTTTGTTGAAGACTCTCGAGAATTTGGTGGTTAGGAGGGTTAAATCATCCTCAGGTATTTTCTCTAGCTGCTCATCGCTCAAAGAATGCAAAGCGGACAAAGAAAGACCAGATGAGCCAAAGTCCAAAGAATCAGAAGAGCTACCCTGAGATGGGTCAACCACTAAAGCCATCGACTCTGTCTTGGGGAGTCGCGAGATGAAATCAATCTCATGCGACTTCAACCTCGAGTAAAGCTTATCCATGGTAAGCTCACTCATGACAGTGTTGTCATTGATGGATGTGATCTTCATTCCCCAGACTCTCACATCAAGAGCACCCAAGAACTGGCGTGCATTCTCAGACTCAGTAAATGTGAGACCTACAGCACGTAAATTATGAAGAATCTTGGAAAACCTTCCCAATAACTCATCCAAAGATTCACCAGGCTTTTGTTTGATCTTTGAGTATTCTTTCTTGAGTTGGTTCTGTCTCACTTCCTTGATAGTCAGAGAGCCCTCGTGGTAATCACAGAGAGGTCTTCCAGATCTCATGAGCAGACTTCAGATGAGACACACGCTCAAACTCAGATCGACTAAGCCCTTGAATCAAGAAGTTCCGAGCCTTGCTGTTAGCCTCTACATCAGGATTGATTACATCTTCATCGGTAGGCCACGACATAAGCATTTTTGACCTTAAGCCAAATTATGTGCCCTTGAGCCTCGATGTAGGCTTGCATGCGAGCCTTCCAAGAAGCAAAATCAACTCCATCAAAAATATGAGGTTTGAGTGAATACTTGTCGACGCCATGGCTCCAAAGATTGGTTAAGATCTATGAGAAGAGCTAACCGAGCTCGATACCAATTGTAGGACCTAAAGGCGACTAGAGGGGGTGAATAGGAGCACTATCTATTTTTCGCTTTGTCGATCGATTCAAACATGATATTGACTCCAATAGCTATAAGAACTATGAAGATCAATATATATAAGCATAGCGGAAGTCTTGAATTGAATCTCCTTCAAATCCCCAAAAGAAACGACCAAAAAACAAAAATCGACAATGAGCAGTCTTGATGAACAAGACGGCCGAACCGGATGAACAGTGTCGGTCGTTGTAACGACCCAACTCTAGGGCACCGAGAGATCCTCCATGACCTCTGGAAAGTCCACCAGGACCTCCCAGGGGGTCCATAAAGGACCTCTCGGGTAGTCCACCAAGACCTCCCAGGAGGTCCAACGAGACCTCCTGGAGGTCCAGGAGAACGTGACCCGAGAGTGAGCCTAGGAACCAGGGAGCACCCACGGCCTACCATAGCCACACTTAGGAACAAACGAGGAGGTCCGAGGGCTCACCAAGACCACCCACGACCCTCCAGAGGAGGTCGTGGAGATCTGGGACCACCCCGGTACCTCCTGTATTCACTCCACTGTGTGGACATGGAGGTCCAAGCATACTCGTGGTTCCTGTGAAACCCGAGCTAGTCCCAAGGATCATGGCTAGCTCTTCACAAAGAACAACAAGTGATAACATAGCAACAACATAAGCTTTATTAATAACCAAAGGAGTTGTTTACTAGAGATCTTACAAGCCGCCAGCAAAACATAACAAAATGAACACAGAGCCACCCGATACACCACAGTAACCTACCGAGGCGCAATCCTAGTCGATCTGGACCATTTGGTCCACCGAAAGCGATCACCTTAAAGCTCTCAATTCTCGCTAAAAGATAGCATCAAGCAAGAGTGAGCACAACAACCGTGCTCGCAAGTTACACCGCCGATAACAAGATGACATGCATAATGGATATCACAATGGAAGGCTTAACATGGTTGATTTGCATAAAGCCATGTTTCTTTCAAATACATGTATTAAGTTCTAAAGGCGATAATACAATAATAAAAATTCATTTCATCAAATCAGTTTTTCGGTTGGATAACATTCATCATAAGATGGTGAAGGATACCCTCGACATTAGGCTCCTGCCCAAACCCATGGGACGGCGGTCCCAAAACAGATTTGAAAATCATTTCGAAATTCCCAAAGTCAACAACTAACTTCAAGTGGCCTTTGCCAAGACGTCCATGACCGCGGACACGGCTATTGAATAGATTTAACTGCGCAGAGGTTGTGCACTTTACCCACACGACATGAGTACTCTAGTTTGTTTGGCATCTTGAAAGTGCCATCTCTCACTCTTGAAGGTAAGAGGTCTAGAGCTCATGACAAGGCCTTTACAATGCATTACTCCACCACGCCTTTCCTTGCTAAGGTTTCACCCCTGTGGATCGCAATCCGTGGAAGCCCCTCTTGCACCAAAGGGGAACGATGGGTTATAAAGACCATTGGCCAAACAAGACCTCCCACACCTCCAATGGAGCAGCATATGGTAGAGTTTTGCAAATTAATCAGCCAGGTCCCACGCCCCACACTGGAGACATGTGGTTGCACGGTTTTGGCATAGCCCATTATAGGCATGGCATTGGTCGCTCAAAGACCGGTCCTCAAATGACTAGGGCGACTTCCACAAACCCAAGGGCATCGATCTATCATAACGACACGATCCCGTGCATAAACTTGCACCAACCAAGCCAACCAATTTCGCCCGAGTCTAAATCCATTTCCTTTTCTTTGCTTCCCCAATACTTTCATACCTCCATGACAACCCAATGTCATGGTTAAAACATTCAAAAGCAGTTCTTGGTCATGTTGGTAAAGATTTCCCCAAAACAACAATTTTGGTCTAAGCTTAACTAAGCATGGGTTTTCAAATGATTCTTGGTTCACATTATTGTGTCAACCAGATTTTGCCTAAGGTGACAACAAATTTGGTTCAATGTCAAAGTTGGCCATATGAGAGAAAGTGGTATAACTATGTGTTTAAAGGCGGTATTGAAATAACTTGGTAGAAATAGGCATGCAGGATACTTTGAAGCAGAACATAAATAAATTGAAATCTTGGGTGCAATATGATCAAAAGTGTAACTTGCCTCTTGCTTGATAGCTTAAGATTTTACTCACTCTCACGGCTCGGCTCTCTGAAGCGTCAAGATCTACGGTAAGAAAACATATTCGCACCCGGCTCAAATAAAGAACCAAAAGAACTCGGAGGAACCTCAAAACTCAATTAATGTAAGAGCATTGTATTTAGAAGGATTCTTTGGAGGTGGTTCCAACTTCTTGAGAGGAAGTGGTCTTTTTGACAAAGGACTTCAAAGGAGTGATCTTGACCAAGGAACAGAGGGACCTGGAAGGTAATCCTTGCGCCGGCCAAGAAGGTCCAGAAGATACTCTATGTGCAGAGACCACAGAGGAGGTCCTCACATAGAAGCTCTGAAGTCCGGCGAAATCCAAGAAAAGGGTCTGGGAAGGATACACCGTTTATTATGGCAACAAGAACAAGAACTGAGGGAGTTGAAATGGTGGCGTGGTAAACACAGAATGGAGCAGTTACCAAAGGAACTTACCAGGGACAAGAAGTCTTGGATGGAAGGGAAGGTTGTGAGAGCCAAGTCTTCCTCGATGACCATCGGACGAAAGCCAGATGGTGAATGTGAAAAAGGTAAAATGGTAGAACTCCCTGGACTAATTATAGACAAAAAGGGGTGAAGAAAACTAGAAATACATATGTCAAGGATAAGTATGGAAGTAGGTCAAAGATGGGTGAGTGGCGGAAGCGGTGTCACTACCACCCCGTTAAGAAGTACGAGAAAGGACGACTTATGTTGCTTTGTGAAGGACTAGGAAAAATGTCGAGTGCGGTTAAGTGACCCAATTCAAAGTAGAACACCACGTATATGGATGCATTTAATGTGACAAGACCGCATTAAATGCTCAATATAATAACGTATGGCGGAGGAATTGAGAATGGTTAAGACCGGCGGTGGGGCGGTCAAATTAGAAATAGTCGGGTCAAAGGGAGGTCTTGCCCAAGAAGAGGTCCTCGAGGAGGTCTAAGAAACTAAGAGGTCTGATATACACCAAGGAGGTCCGAACATGGGAGGTCCAAATACACATGGAGGAGGTCCAAGTGACTAAGGTTCTGGACAACCAGACTTCATCAAAGGAGGTCTCATGACTCAAGGAGGTCTGAAGTGGAGGAGGTCGAGAGATGCGGAGGAGGTCTCGACATGGGAGGTCTGACGGTCGGGATCTCTTCAAGAGAGGTCTCAGCGAGGAGGTCCCAAGCCAGCTCTAAAGGCCACGGAGAGGTCTGGGACAGAGGTCTAAAGAACTACCAAGAGGTCCCGTGGTTAAGATTAAGGACAAGTTGAGGTCCCAAGGTTGGATCTCAAGAGGAGGTCCAACGGCCAAGATCAAACGTGAAGGTGAGGTTCCAAGGAGAGTAATGCACTGGGAGGTGCGGACCTTAGGATTCAAAGTAAAGGAGGTCCAAACCGTTAGATTGAGAACAAGGGGAGGTCCCGAGGATTAAGATTAGGACAAAGAGTTCAGGATGGTTCGAGATCCACGCATGGGAGGTCGAGCGGAGGAGATCAAAGGAATACAAGGAGGTCTCAAGCGATAAGAGGTCTGGCATAAGAGAGTGCCCGAGGCAACAAGGGGTCTAGACTAAGAAGAGGTCTAGATAGGAAGGAGGTCTGAATCAAAGAGATCCAAACCAACAAAGAGATCTAAAGTGATCCAAACCGAAGGGAAGGTCAGCTAGATCAACCCGGAGGAGAATGCAGGCATAAGAATATGCCCAATCGAAGAATGTGGTCTAGGATCAAAGAGATCCAGGACATCAAAGAGGTCAAGACAAGGAAGAGGTCCGAACCACAGGAGGGGTCCCAGTGGTAAGGAAGTTTGGGCACACAAAGGGGCTAGAACACAAGGAAAGTCTAGACCTAGGGGGGTGCCCAAACACAAGAGAAATGTCAAATCCGCAAGGATTGTCTAGTCCTCAAAGGAGGTCTAGATACAAGGAAAAATCTAAACCTCGGAGGAGGTTTAAACTACAAAAGAGAGATTAAGAGAGAGGTCCCGACCCAAAGGTGGTGCGGACCCAAGAGGTGAACTAGAAAAAGGGTCTCAATAGAGATTTCGGGGAGAGGAAAGATCCAGAAAAGACAAGGAGGATGACCACAACGGAGGTCAAACAAGAGGGACGATCTGGACATATAAGAATGTCCAAATATAGGATATAGGAAAGGAAATCCTATCAAGAAAGGGAGTTAGCTCGAGAGCTAGGGCTACATCAAAAGAACCAAACTTTGATTTAGTTGAAGTTTAGCTTAGTCATTTTAAACAATCCGGATCCCGAAATTCTCAAGTTAAGCTTTGAATTATCATCAAAATAAAATGGTTCTTTTATTTGAAATTTTTAAAAGGCTCTAAAAATCGTGGTGTTACTGATCGTTCGATTTTCGGTACAACCGAATGAACGATGTCGGTCGTTCGCATGAGCAATAAAATCGGGCGAATGAGCGATGCTTGACTGAAAACGAAAACAAAAATCGGCGTAACTTTTGATCCGCTTGGCCAAACTCCACCAAATTTGAAACACATCTTCCTAATGATGTCGGGAACCTATTCCAAGCAACGATCGTCCAGATCTACGTCAAAGTTTTGATCTTTTCAAATTTACGAAGGAGGGTTCAAACATGAGCAAAATGAAAAACTTGATCCAAAACTTGCTCGTGGGAGATTGATGATCTAGATGATCTTAGATATGTTCCCACATGTCCCAGCAAGGAGTAAGAGGGCACGAAATCAACCAAAAACTACAGGATCAAAGAAGCACTCAAAATCATCAAAATAAGGTGCAAGAACAAGAAAAGAACGAAGAGAGCTCATCTCAAAGAACTTGCAAGGATTGATTGATGATTGATGATTAGTGGTTCTGACCACTCCCTCAAGGAGGACAAGAGCTCAATCCATGAGCACACACACAATCCATCTCTAGAGCCTAAGCCTCTCTTTTCTTCCTAAACCCTAACACCAAACTAGGGTTTGCAAATGAAGTGCTTGAGCTGCTGTGAGCAGCACCTCTCTATTTATATGAGGCCTAGAGCTTCTAGAAGACTTAACCTAATGGGCTCCCGTTAGGCCCAATAACAAACGGACACACACGCACGCATTTTAAAGCGCCGTCTTCACTTTTCTTGACCTAATCCACTTCTTGACGCACCATCTTGCGCCGCTGGTTGGCATTAGGTCACCAAAGGCGTATTTGGTGAAATTACCAAAATACCCTTCTCGATCCTTCTCCATGGACCGAGTCCAATCTGTCGAAGCAATCGCCGCTTTCGCCATGCGTGTAAGTTGATCAACGGCTCTCATCATGTCGGCAAGTCTCTCCCGTCCGAATCCGCCGGAACCTCCAAGGCACTTGCACCCACACCCCGCCGCTTGATCCAACCAACATCGAATCGCCTGCTTCGATCAACCTCGTCCATTCTGCGCCATGCTTGAGTCACCGACCTCCCGGCATCCATGATCGATTACGGACCTCGGCTCTCCAAGCTTAGTCCCGATCCTCCTCGCTGATTGACCGTCGTTGACCTCCAAGCCACCTGCACAGCAATAGACCAAGAAATCGTCTCCGGGAACAAGTTCTTCACAACTTGACCCACGTTAGCTCAAAACATGCAATATGCAACACATATACAAAGATAAACATGGATATGACCTATCCCAAAGCCAAAACTCCAAAATGGCCGACAATCTCAACACAATCGGTACAACCGCCGTGTTACCGGTGAGAGTACTACCGATCTGCGATCATCTTGCTCAATAATCTATGATCGTTCAGATTTCCAATGAAGACCGAACTCCCAAAACACCTTCTGCGGAATTAAGCTACCGCCATCTACCAATCGGTATAACGCGATCCCAGACTACCGCCACACAACTTAAGCGGTCGTCTTAGTTCTCTGATCGTCTTAGCCTTTAAACGCCGGTTCTTAGATTATCGACACTTTCTTTGAAACTTTACGAAAAACAAGAATTTCAACAAACCTTCAACCAAATTGCCAATTGTAACATCACCTAGGATCATGAGCATATCCTCATGATGTTCACAGATTATTACTCAGAAATGTTACATCATGATAGATCAACGTGCTGCAGTGCTAAGGACGAGTTGTAGATCCATAGCTAGATCTCCATTCATTTAAATCAGGTCCTAATTCCACCGTGGTTGCACGTATACGAATTCGCGCGATACACAGTACTAATGTTTGCACTGATGACAAATTCAGTACTAGTTGACACTTGACAAACCTTACAGGGAATGATAATTGGATTTGAATGGTCGTCCGCACGGTGATCATGCGGTATCCAGCTCGAGCTCGATCGTATGGTGGCCGTGCGGCATCCCCTCGATCGCACGGTGGCCGTGCGGTTGTTGCTAGTCTGCACAGTGACAGTGTAGACATAGGTACGTGTCAGTCTATTGGAAAAACCACACGGTGACCGTGTGAATAAGGCTATATTTCTGTAAATCCAGCGCGACAAGAGCTATTTTCGCTAATACATCCGAAAACAATGCGAACACAGCCAAAAATCCGTAGTATATAGTATGTACTCTGCAAGATGAGACAGTACAATTTTAGGAAGGGGCGGACTGACTGACTGACTGACTCAGTCTCAAGAGGCATGCATATATACCAGCAGTGTCAGATGAGCTGCAATATCTGCTCTGCTCGTTTCTTTCTTTCTTTCTTTGTTCCTTGATCATACTCCAATGGTGATTGGTGCTAGCTGCTTCTGCCTAATATAATTTCCCCTTTTTCCCCCGTTGGTCCAGCTCCAATCCATTCCTAGATGGGCAAGGCATGAGAAGGGAACAGACCGGCCCAGGAGCTGTTAGTTAGATGTTAGCTGTGCAAGCTGTGGCACCCCTGCCTGCCCTTGTTGCTGGCTTGTTGGCGAGTGAAATGAATGGATGGTTGGCATTCACAGGAATTTGATATGGACCAGTGAGATTGCCATGGCCACATGTATGCAATATATGCAGTTAGATCTCACTGTTCTTCGCTAGTTTATTTGCGCTTTTTAGCTAGTGGTTCGTTGTCGTGGGTGTGTGTAATCACTCGGTGGCGTTAGCTGCAGCCTCATCCTCATCATCACTTCACTATCAATTTTTCAGCCTACCTTCGATTGAACATGCATGTCACACCAGTTGAACACTTGCGCATAGACAATTGATTATACATACACATATGAATACAAGATGTGGATTGAGTTGACGTGAAGCCAACCAGAAATGTATACTGTGGCGTGTACTGTATGTAGGATGTGATGACAGGCTTATTTATTCTAGAAATGTCATTTGATAAGATACATAGCTCTCTCTTGATTTTTTTATTATAATAAACTATTTTTAATTATTTTATACAAATAACTCTAAGTCGTTGGCCCTCTAGGTGACTAGACGAATCACGCTGATGGACCAATGATTTGAGCTCAGCCGGCCCACAATCACAGACTTGTTGCGTGACTACGGCCTGTGGACACTCAATCGCACGACGAGTGAACGACGTTGAGCCACAACGCTTTTCGGTGGCGCGACTGGCAGGCCCTTGACACCAGTCACGCCTCCGTCGTGTGGCACTAGCCACGACAACATGGCGCACGTTGCCGCGCGACTGAGAGCTATATATCTGGTTCCTGAGTCCGTCCACGCGACACAAAGAGGGAAGGGAGGAGCACCGGCGGCGAAGAAGAAGAATCCTGCGCAAGGCATGAGGTGGAGGGGTATTTATACCCCCCACAAATAAATACGGTAGTACCGCTATGTAGTGGCCGGTACCACCGCACCTCACCTAACCGCACAGAACGGCTATAATAGACGCATTAACTGCTCTGACATAGCCATTGGAAAATTCAGCGCGGTACAACCGCCATGCAACATGCGGTAGTTCCGCTGGCCGGTCATACCAAAAAATATGAGCAGTACTACCGCTTCACCTTAGAATCCAAAAAGGGCGCTCTCTGAAAAATACGTACCACTGATTTTTCGATAACACCGGGGTGCGGTAGTTCCGCTGAACAAGTACGGTCATACCGTGATGCGGTAGTACCGCCGAGGAAACTCCAGAACTACCGCGCTTAGGGTGAGCCACCAAACCAAAATGGTGTCACTCTGGAAATAACGTACCGCCAATATTTTTTCGGTACAACCGAGTTGCGGTAGTACCGCACCACCATCCCGGTCATACCACTGAGCGGTAGTATCACATACATAACGTCGGTACTACCGATTATCCTGACAGATGCGGTAGTACCGCCGAGGAAACTCCAGAATTACCGCACTTAGGGTGAACCACCAAACCAAAATGGTGTCACTCTGGAAATAACGTACCGCCAACAATTTTTCGGTACAACCGAGTTGCGGTAGTATCGCACCACCATCCCGGTCATACCGCTGAGCGGTAGTATCGCAGACATAACGTTGGTACTACCGATTATCCTGACAAAGCATAGTTGGCTTCCAAATCAAATTCTAAGTGCATGCATGATCCTAAATTGATCCAAATGGCACAAGAACATGCTATCAAGCTACTGGCCATGATCCCTCTTAATAGTATGATATTTAACCTAAAATCCGGTCTTCCATCCTTTTCTCCTAAGAGCGGTAAACATAAAAAGTATTGGACCATGGGGCATGGTCGTGGTTTTTACTGTTGAATAATTGACCTTTGGATTGCACTAGAATTTGCGGTTGTTGGAAGGTTCCGTTGTTCCCATTGGGTGTTTTGTTTAAGGTCCTTTCAGGTTTGCTGGAAGTCTTCAAGGTCCTTATAAGAAGCACTCGTGTGGACGCATCAAGACCATCCAGGACCTCCCCAAGGAATATCAGCGCGCATCAACTCGACCACTCAGGTCCTCCCTCAGGAGAACCAACGCGCATCAATCTAGATCGTCCAGGACCTCCCCAGGGAAACCAACGCGCCTCAATCGCAACTGTCCAAGAGAACTAATGCGCATCAATCGCAACCGTCCAGGAGAACTAATGCGCATCCATCGCAACCATCCAGGACCTCTCCAGGTGAACTAACGCACATCAATCGTGTCCGTCTAGGACCTCTCCAGGTGAACTAACGCGCATCAATCGCGTCCGTCCAGGACCTTCCCAGGATCAATCTGATCCAGCCAGGTCTTTTCCCAAGGAGCGCCAACGCGCGTCAATCGCGACCATCCAGGACCTCCTCAGGATTAATCTGGTCCATCCAGGACGTCTTCCAGGAGAATCAACGTGGAGAAATCTCGTCCATCCAGGACCTCCCCTGATCAATCTGGACCACTCAGACCTCCCCATGGGCACCAACGTGGATATATCTGGACCACACAGGACCTCTCCCTGTAGTTATCTGAATCGTCCAAGAGGTCTTTCAAGGTACTGTAGCAAGGAGGTCTTCCAGTTACTGTTCATCACGAGCACTGAAGTAAGGAGGTCTTCCGAGGTACTGTTCTCTCTAGAGTTACTGTAGCAAGGAGGCCTTCGAGTTACTATAGCGAGGAGGTCTCCAAGTACTGTAACACGGAGGTCTTCCGAGATACTGTAGCACAGAGGTCTTCCGAGCAACTGTAGCACGAAGGTCTTCCGAGGTACTATAGCAAGGAGGTGGTCTTTGCAAAAAGACGACCATGGAGATTTACAAAGACGACTCTGGATATTTACAAAGTCGACCCTGGAGATTTACAAAGACGACCCTAGATGTTTTCAAAGACGACCCTGGATGTTTTTCAGAGAGCACTCCAGAGGTCTTTAAAGAGGTCCTCCAGGACCTCCCAAGACGTCTTCACAGAAACTTCCAAGAGGTCTTTCAGGACCTCTCAGGACATTTTCACAGGTCCTCTCAGGAGATCTTTCAGGATGTTTTTCCAGGACCACTCACGAGGTTTTCTAGGACTTCTCAGGAGGTCTTTTACGAGGTCTTGCAGGACCATCCGGAGGTCTTCACAGGACCTCCCGGAGGTCTCCACAAGACCACCCTATTCATTCCAACACTGTTTGCTTTAAGTGCTACGGTGCAGGTGAGTGATCGTAGACTTGATGGAAGTGGTCGTAGACATCGTGGACGTCTTGGAGGTGGTCGTAGACTACTGGAACTGATCGTAGACGTCTTGGAGGTGTTTGTAGATCTACTGGAATTGGTCGCGGACTCTGTTGAAGTGGTCGTAGACTTCAAGGTTGATCTGGTTAGTGTTTATTGATGATTGAGAGTATGTGATATGCGTGTGTGAACTAATATTGGTCAAGTTGGAGAACTTGTGCTGGGATATATTCTTTGGTCTTTGCATGTGCAGGTTGAGCGTGAAGACGACCATGGTCAATGACAAGGAGGACCCGGACTAGGATGGGGAAATCTGAGGTTCAGGTGGTCTAGGATGTCACAAGGTGGTCGGGCTTGCGCTGGATCACATGGAGATCAAAGGTGGTTGCTGATGCACGGAGAAGCTTCAGGAGGTGGAGTCCTGAAGGCTTACGACGTGTGAGAAGATATGGAAGGCGTTCAAATATCTGGAAGGTTTAGAGATATTAAAAAATGTGAGAACCCACGTAATTAAGTTAAACTAAACAACAGTAATCTGTAATTAACGTTAATTAAAAATCCATCAAACAGTGATCAACGCATAATTAACACGCAAGATTGTATAAATTTTTGCTATCAACAATTTAAAACAACAAAGTATACAAATAGTTTCAACCTCCAAGATTTTATAACAGTCCGTTTACAAAGCAGAATTAAAATATTACAAACCAAATTCTCGTTACAAAATTTATTTTACAACCTAATAATGGATACATGATTAATTTTACAAAACAATTACAATGTTAACTACAAAAGAAAATTAAATTACAAATCATGTAGTTGCATTCATCTCATTGAATCCTTTCTTGCCATCTCATTTCGTCATCCTTCGCCTCTCCGTCCCATGCAACCAAAAAGCTTAGAAAATAGTTAGCCAAACAAAAAGAAGGCAGTAATATCTAGTTAGAAGGGAGAAAGGTTGCCGTCAGAATTTCCCGAAGTACAATAGGATTGCCATATCAACCTAGGTCAACCGGTCCCTCGATCACCAAAGGTACCCTGACCAACCTGAGTTAGTCGGCTCCTTTAGTAATCAAGATATCCAGATCAACCAGAGTCAATAGGCACCATTTACTTCCAGGGGTCTCCTCATCCGACATCAGTAGAATCCAACACCCACCTTTTGCATTACCGCAATCGTAGTGTAATCCCACAAGGCACATCCCATTAAATCCTACCCTCAGCTGGAGCATCATAGGGTCCCACAAGCCCACATTTCACATTCCATTAAACCCCACCCTCAGCCAAGCATCATCGGGTATACCGAAACCAGCATGCCACAAGAGAGCCAACATAAACCCACATGTAGCATTCTCCTCATTCCATCCCAACCGAAGGCAACACAAACCCATTCAACAATGCATCCACATCTAGCAACCAATGGACCGACAGGTCCTTGTCCCAATAGTGTTATGAGAGGGCAATAGAGTTAAGGCAAGGGGCATAGTGGTCACCATCATGCCGCAAGAAAGCCAGCCAAGATACATCCCTCTAATAAGCCTCAATTCTCACCAGCAGCACATAAGTACCCTTATTCAAAGCCACTGCCAAGCAAAGGCTTTAGCATAGTACCACCAAAGCAAATGCATAAGCAGCCCATAAGAGTTCACAGAGCCAGACGGCATCACTCATTCTTATCACCAATGCCTCCCCAGGAGCTCAAGCATGCATCACAAGTGAGCACAGGAGATAAAATGAGGCACAAGGATGAAGAAAGACCTAGAGATAGGGTCATGGTAATAAAAAGAATAGGAAATGGTAAAAAGGAATATGCACAGTGCTGAGGGATGCACAATTAAAAGATAACCCAGAGCACAGACTGCATGCACAGGAAGGAGATAGCACAAGAAGGAGATAACTCAGAGTGTAGAATAGGGATAAGCCAACAGCCACAGGGAAAGGATAACCCAGTCGAAACCCTCCCCAGCGATGCATCCCCCTGAAAAGGCTCCCTTCCCTTCTTTCTTCACAAAAACGCATACAAACACAGCCCAAGCCTAGCAGCCGAAGGCATCCCTCACATGCCACTCCCTACACATAAACCATATCCACTTCACAAGCCTCACAGAACCAACACATCCAACCATCTCTCAAACCCAGTTGAAGACAGGAAGGCACAAGCATTCCACTGCCATCCACAGGATCAAGCCACAAGACATCAAGGCAGCCCGGAGGTGAAGCAAGCTCAACACCCCTATCATCACAGCTTGCAAGCCCCAACCCGCAAAGGAGAAGAGGAGAGCACCAGCTCGAAGCCGGCACTACAATCCTCTTCACCATCCCAGAATCCAACAAGAGGTAACTCAGTTACACCCCAGTTTGCTACACCTACACATCATCCACATCTAGATCATCTCACAGTAGTAACATCCCAAGCGGCTCGATTCATCACATCACGGCAAGAGAGGGGAAAGAGTAGAGAAATGAGGTAGGGAGGTAGTACCTCGGTGCAACCAGCCAAGCCACCACCATCAATTCCTTAAGCATAATGTGGATATCATGGGGATATGCACGAGATCTTAGGATGATGTTACAATTGGCAATGTCGTTGACGGTTTGTCGAATCACGTGTTTTCGGCAAAGTTTCAGTTCTGTCAAGCTTCTGGCGGTCTGACCGGCCATGGTGGCGGTCAGACCGGCCATGCTTTGACTTGGTTTCTCTGAAATGAGTCCTCGGGCGGTCGATCGCCAAAGTGGCGGTCGAGGCCAAACAAGTGGAAGCGATCGGCTTTGCTTTGCTTGGGTCAGACCGGCCATTGTAATCACTGTGGATTTTGAAGCTGGGCCAAAAATAGAAGGTGTAGGCAAGTGAGAAGGTGCTTCTGCACTTGGTCTCATAATTTTTGGAGCTTCCAGGCAAAAGTTCTATTGGTTTGAAAATTCCAGTAGGTTTTGGTTTTCCAGGATGGATTTTTGGTTAAGTCATGGACTGGCGGTCAGACCGGCCTTTGGCTGGCGGTCTGACCGGCAGGGGGAGCGGTCAGACCGGCCAAGGTGGCGGTCTGACCGGTTTTGATGTGTTTCGTCGTCCTTCGTGGCGGCGATGGTTGCTTGTTAGGTCAAGTTCATGGGTTTCATGGCATATGTGTTGCATGATGTATGTTTTAACTAACGTGGGTCAAGTTGTTAAGAACTTGTTCCCGGATTCGTTTGCTTGTCTATTGCTGTGCAGGTTGCTTGGTGGTCAACGACGGTCAACGGCGAGGATGATCGAGACTAGGCTTGGAGAGTGAGGTCCGAACAATCGGCGATCTTTGGGTGAGGTCAATGAACTCAAGTGTGGTGCGAATGGACAAGGGTAACCGAATCAGGGCGATTGGTCGATCGGTTTGATCAAGCTGGCGGGGTGGTGCAAGTGCCATGGTGGTTTCGGTGGGGCCGGATGGGAGAGACTTGTCGACATGAAGAGAGCATTGGATCAACCTAAGCGTGGCGAAGCATGGAGGTGCTTCACGAAGATGGGACTCGGTCTTTGCAAAAGATCGAGAAGGGTATTTTGGTAATTTTACCAAAATACTGACTTTAGCGACCTTTTGCCAATTCACGGCGCAAAGATGGTGCAAGGTGAAGTGGATTAGGTCAAGAGATGAAGGCGGCGCTTTAAAACGCAGCGTGCGTATGTGTCCCGTTTGTTTTGGGCCTTAACGGAGCCCATTAGGGTTACTCTTCTAGAAGGTCTAAGTCTCCACTATAAATAGAGGAGGAGGTGGTGCACCCCTCAACTCTTTCATTGTGTTTGAAACCCTAGTTTTGCTTAGGGAGAGGATTAGTGGAGATTAGGGTTCTAGAGAGTTGGATTTGATTCGTACTCATGTATTGAGTCTTTGTCCTCCATTGATGGAGTAGTCAGTAAACTAATACCATATCAAATCAATCCAAAAGATTTCTCTCAAGATGAATCTATTCTCTCTTTTCTCTCTATTTGGTGATTTGGGGTCTTTCTTTGATCCATGAGTTTTTGCTTGGTTTCTTGTCGTGATCTAACTTGCTGTGACATGTGGGAACTCATCTAGGATCATCTTGATCATCAATCACCCACGAGCAAGTCTCTAGATCATATTTTGCATTTGGCTCGGTTTTGAACCTCCTTCACTCAAACTGAAAAAGATAGGAACTTTGGCATGGATCTCTGAAATCTTTGATTGGAATAGGTTCATAATATCTTTAGGAAGGTGTGGTTCAAATTTAGTGAAGTTTGGCCTTCAGATCAAAAGTTAGGTCGTTTTTCGTTTGGATTGTCGGGCTGATTTTGCTGATTTTCTGTTCACCGTTAGGAGCGGTCGACCGCCCATTCGAGGTCGAACCGCTAGGCAAACCGGTCGAGACCGCCCTGTGAGAGGTCGACCGCCCAACACTTTGAGATTTGAGTTTTTGGTTGTTTTTGGGTGTTTTGCTTTGGGGTTTGATTGGATTCAATACTAGTCTTCCATTTGTCTTGGTATATTGATCTTCATAGCTTCCATAGCTATTGGAGTGACATTTGTGTTGAATCCATCTTTTGTGAAAAAGTGAGCGTGCTCCTATTCACCCCCCCTCTAGTCGCCTTTTCGGTCCAACAATAACCATCTAGCAGCCGAACCACCATCACCAAGCATGTGCATCAACCATGCATCTAAAGCAAAACAAGTAAAAATAAATCAATCCATTTTGAAGAACATCAGTAAGCATAAGTAAATGAAGCAACCAAATCATGTAATCCTGATTCATCAAAGTGGGGGTTAGGGGAGGAAGGGAACCGGGCCGGGCTAGGGCGAGTTGCATGGTAGCAGCGGCGGCCGTAGGCCAGGCCGTAGAGAGAGAGAGAGAGAGCCGAGGCGGCGGCTCCATGGTGAAGGAGGAGTGGAGCCGACGGCGACGACTCATAGGCGGGCTGGGAAAATACGTTCCGCTGGCCTGTCATACCAAAAAATACGAGCGGTACTACCGCTTCACCTTAGAATCCAAAAAGGGCACTCTCTGAAAAATACGTACCGCTGATTTTTTTTTGTAACACCGGGGTGCGGTAGTTTCACTGAACAAATCACGGTCATCTGCGATCTTGTACCTGCGAGGAAACTCGAAACTACAGCGCTTAGGGTGAGCCACCAAACCAAAATGGTGTCACTCTGGAAATAACGTACTGCTAATAAATTTTAAATTTTACCGGGTTCTTGATAATACCGCGCCACCATCCGGTCATCTGGTTGAGTGGTAGTACCGCAGACATAACGTCGGTACTACCGATTATCCTGACAAAGCATAGTTGGCTTCCAAATCAAATTCTAAGTGCATGCATGATCCTAAATTGATCCAAATGGCACAAGAACATACTATCAAGCTATTGGTCATGATCACTCTTAATAGTACATCATTTAACCTAAAATCCGGTCTTCCATCCTTTTCTCCTAAGACCGGTAAACATAAAAAGGATCCTAGACTACTTGTACCTTGTCTTTGAACCATATTGATCTTCATGTTGTCCTTTAGCATACATCTCCAACTTGTCATATTCACCATTTGGACTTAACCTTATAAATACTCAATAAAAATGTTAGTCACATATTCACGTATTGTCATTAATTACCAAAACAATTTTTAGGGGCCCAGATGCTTTTAGACAGGCGACGGCTATGGGATCTGCGGCCGACGACAGAGACCGGATCTTGGGCTGCGGGACCGGTAGGGACAGGCTCTGAGGCCAGCGGCGGGGAAGGGCTACGGGACTGGCGGTGAGGGAGTTAGATCCACACATTCCAAATAGGAGGGATGACAATAGATTCTAAACATATCTGCAAACGTGTTGGACTGCTCGGGTACCGGTGATTCCATAGATGATCTGTCACCAGTAAATCCACATCGGAGAGCAAAAGTCTAGGAGCACTTTGAACAGAATTTGTTAGTTGTTGGTGGTGTCCCAAATGCTGTGTGCAAATACTGCCAATTGAGGTTGTCATGTAACCCTAAATCTAGAACAAGTAGTCTTAGAAATCATATCGTTGAATCGTGCTCAACAATTAAGAATTCTGATTGAAAGAGGTTTCTAACAACTATCAAGAAACAACCACCACATGGTTCATTTGTCTTTGATGCCCAAAAAACCCGTGAGCTAATTACTAAGTTTTGTATACATGCGGAGGCTCCATTTCAGAAATTTGAGGATCCATACTTTAAGGACTAGATGGCATCCATGCAACCAACCTTTAAAGTCTTTGGGCGTCAAACAGTTCATAGTGATTGCTTTAGTTTGTATGAGCGAATGAAGCAAGAGTTACGCGTTGAGATTCAAAGCCTTGATTCTCAGATCTGCCTCACCTCTGACTTGTGGACCACAGTCCAAAACTTAGGCTACATGTGCGTCACTGCTCATTTTATTAATGCCAACTTCAACCTCAAAAAGAAAATAATAGCATTCAAAGATACCAAGTATCCACATACAGGTTTAGCTATTGAGGAGGCTATTACCAAGTGCCTCATGGAGTGGGGTATAAAGGGTAAACTGTTTACTCTAACCCTAGACAATGCAAGCAACAACAATGCAACATGTAGATTATTAGAAGAGAACCAAGAACATGACTTGTTGTTTGATGGTCAGCATTTTCATATCAAATGTTGTGCATACATACTAAATATCTTGGTTCAGGATGGAATGAAACCAATACATGTGACAATTAGAAAGATACGCCACTTGCTTAGGCATATTGAGTCTTCACCCTCATGACTTCAAGCATTTAATGGGATTGCTGCTAGGATGGGTCTTCCCGCAAAATCTGGACTAATTCTTGATGTCCCAAATCGTTGGAATTCCACATTCCATATGATTGGAGAAACTTTAGAGTATAAAGTTGTACTGAATAGATACGCCATCGAGAAATTTGAACCTTCACAGATGATCAAGAGTGGACAAACGCTGTGGCAATATGGGACTTCCTCAAAGCTTTTGAAGAGGCTACAAAGGTAGTATCAGCTGATAGGACACCAACTTCACATCTCTTCTTACACATTGTCTTATGTATTAGTCATGCTTTCGAAGGTAGGGAGTGGCAAATCAATGATGCATTAAAGGCATTGGCTGGTGCTATGCATACAAAGCTTGTCAAGTATTGGGACAACAACTTCAATATTGCCCTTGTTATTGCCACCGTATTAGACCCATAAAAAAAACTGGACTACTTGGATTTCTTTTATGAGAAGGTGTGTGAAAACATGGATGACATTGATAGAAATGTGGAATCAGCTAAGGGTTGGACGAAAAAGTACTTCCAAAAATATGTACCAGCGATACTGGTCATAGTTTTGGCTCACTAGTTCTTGGGAAAAGGAAAATTGAAGAAGAGTTTGCTCAGTATAGGTCACAGAGGAGAAGATGGTGTGAGCCTTGTTAGAGCTTGACTCGTACTTGGAAGATGAGTTTGAGAAGAGCATCGATAGGTTTAATGTTTTGTCTTGGTGCAAGCAACATGCTGAAAAGTACCTAGTGTTATCAGTTATGGCCCGGGATTTTCTTGCAATATCACTGTCCACCGTGTCTTCTAAGTCTGCCTTCAGCTGTAGTGGTAGGATTCTCAGGGACACTCGAAGCTCATTAACACCTAAAATGCTTGAAGCTTTGGTTTGCGGAAAAGATTGGCTAACCAAAGTTCCAATTAGCGAAGGTATAATTGTTATTTTTCTATAGATGTTCTATATATCACAAATTTATATGAACTAACTTGTGTTTTCTTATGCAGATGAGAATGAAGCGTGATCATAAGGTACTTTGTGCTGTTTAAGCATTTAACTTATGGATACAAAGATTAGTTGTCCTATATAGGTGTTTTAGATCATTATACTATCGTTGTGTTATGTCTTGTCGGTGTTTTAGAACCGAACTTACGTAAAGATTGTTTGATTCGGGGTCTCCTAGAATAGAATCATGCGAGAGATTGACACGGAATTTTTATACTGAGTTCGGCCTTCTCCGGAGAGAATAACAACCCTACTCCTGTGTGTGTATGGTATTGAGTGTATCTTGAACAATCGGGAAAAACTAAGACTATTACAGATAGTGCTTGTATTCTGATGGCTCGGTCCTCTCTCCTTTCTCTAGTTGCCGCTTTTATAGTGCGTGAAGGAGGCGGCGATTACTCCAGTAAAGCGGCGCCTCATCACCTCTATGTAATTCGCGCATGTTGGTAGTAATTACCGTGTATTAATTCCTCCACGTCGCTCATGACTATATACCGAGAGATAATGGGGTATTACGTGCCATTATTACGTAGAATAACAACATATGATGATTGTTTGAATCCTTAATCAATAAGACCCACTTGTCTGCGGGTTCATTTGATTATAAGGTGGTCGTGGCTGACCTAGTCGTAGAGGAATCTACGACTATGAGGTAGTCGTAGCAAGACTTACGACTATGGGATAGTCGTAGCATAACTTACGACTATGGGGGTGGTCGTAGAAGAACTTACGACCATCCATTTGGTTCTTCCTTCATAACATTAAGGGGTACACTCAGGGTTCACATGACGTCATATTTACCTATAATAAAAATTATAGATAAAAGGTAAAATGAGGATTATTATATCCTCGTCATGTACCAACCTTTGAAATTCTTGTCGTAGTGCATTATGCCCTTGGGTTTACAACCCTGTTTGTTTATAATTAGTAGCTTAAATGCATTTACATCCCTATTTGTTTGCGATGAGAGTCTTCATGGTTAGATTACAAGGAGATTGGCATCAAGCCCTCCTTTTCCATATTGATGCATTCATAATTTTGTGTTTGATATGCATTTTCACTGGAAACAAGTTATATGTTCTTCACCCTTTGGTATTCACTTCACTTATGCATGGGCAAAGTACTTCTGGAGTGGTCAGCATGGCTAATGCTGGACCAAACACCAACGACAACCAGTTCTTCATCTTGACTTGTGCATGGTATCTGCACATGGTGGGATTATGAATACCATTTTGTTTACAGTTTACCTTAATGGTTGCTTTGATCAAGGCAATCCCCATAGTATCATGAAAATACGCTAGAGGAGATTATTCTACTAGCAACTAAAAGTGCACAAAGAATCTGATTGATCAGCAACCTTCATAGATTGTAGTAGTAGAATCAAGGGGAGTTTTTTTTTGTTGGTTGTATCTAGTATGTAATTTCCTTTACCTCCTAGACATTTAATCCCATGATTTGGTTGCCTCTTACTTCTGGAGCTTCTATATATTACAAATTTATTACCTTGTGCAGGTGAAAATGGAGCGCGATCAAAGCCACAAAGCTTAAATATGTAACTCCAAAAACTGAAATCTTGTGCAAGTGAAGGTCTTCCCTTGCTTGTTCTGCTTGTGCATGGTAGTTCTACTTGAAACTGATGTTATGTGATACCTAACTGAGCCAATGAGGCAATGACATTGTTTTACTTCAAGTGGTGTTGCATAGTATTATTTTGAACTCTGGTGTTTTTCTTGTCTTCTCAATGTTCGCAATAGAAAATTTGTAATGGGGTCGATTACTTACATCAAGTACAGTACTTAATAGCCAGGCCCATATGGGAAACATGTCCGATAAATCAATGTAACATTGCATGACTGAACACCATATTGCAGATTAACATGTATGCTAAAATCCCGGTGTTGAATCTTTTACTAGAAGTGCTATATATCTGTTTCCTTTCATGTTGTTTTTGTTACCATATTGTAGATTAATATGTATGCTAAAACATCGTAAATTTCATACTCATTCTTCTTACTATACCTACTCATCATGTTGACAGTAAGGATAGTTGTCTAAATTGCTTCGTTTTTTTACTGCTATCTAAATTGCTTCATGATTTTATGACAAGGCTAACTTTAACAATCTCCACGTGCCATGGTGTGCATGAACAATGACAATGTTCTGGTTTGCTATGGCTCCAACTCCAAGTTCCATGCATGAACAGTGAAAATGTTCCAATTTGCTATGGCTCCAACTCCAAGTTCCATGCTCCTCTGTTCCTGGACCTTTCTTACCATCATCCATGTTTCAAGAGGACTATTTTTGTGTCTTGATGTGAGATTGTCAAGCAAAAGTTGCATCAGGATTTCGTAGGAAGAATTGCTTTATTTAGAAGAGTTCCCAGCCAATGTAATTGTTGTTTATCCAAAACTTTTAGATATTATGAATTATGAAGATGCAGCCTAATGTAATCTTGTAGATATACCTTAATTTGTGTTAACTTTTTTGTTTTTTAATCATTTTTTGAAATTTATGGAAATTCTCTAATCTATTTAATTTTTTTAATTTTGTAAATGTGATTTTAGCTCGTTTTCCATATTTATTGATTTTTTTTTGAAATAGTTTTCCATGAAAAACTTAGTTGGAGACATATGCACTATAAGGGCAATGAACATGATAACTTTGGTGTGCATCTAGTACGTGATCACTTTGGTGTGCTCTAGCCTAACATGAATGCTTGAACCCATATCAAGCAAATGGTTTGAGTTGGTTTGGATTGAATTACCATGTGGGTTGGTTTGGGTTGGACCCTAAGGGATGCAAATTGGTCTGGTTTAGGTTGAAAAAGTGGATTGCGTTGTTGTGGATTGGGTTAGAAATGAGTTGGTTTCTCCCCCATTACTAGGCTTAGTTATATCCAATGGCCCTCAACTCGAGGGGCATTTTGGTAACCAGGTTGTCTGATTCTTGCGGGGAGCCGGCCCAAGGTCGCTCCACATTTTCTACTACGATGCTGCTCCGATTATGAGGGATCCCGATTCTTAAAAAAAGGAGTCGTCGGTGTGTTTGGTTGTGCTCCCGCTGCTCCAATTGAGAATCTGAGAGCATAAGCCCTACCAAATAGGTCACTAGTGCCGACGATTGAGACTCAGGGTCTCTTATCGAGCTTATGGAAAATAAAAATAAATGGATAGAATGAGTGTTTACAAGTTTGCGAATGAATATGAATGTCTCCTTGGGGCACATAGACCACCCTATTTATATCTATCTAAGAGGTGGCAGTTAATGCCGTCAGAAACGTCTCTTGTTGTCACGCTTGTGTCTTGAATCGTTGTGTCTTTTTCCAATCGTCGTAAGTTGTCGGGAGTGCTAATAACCGCCCTGACGTGTTTAAGGAGTCACGTGGAAAAACCGTCATGATCTCCGACCAATTATTCACGAAACATGTTCTTTCCTGGTCGGTAATCGCGTATAGTTGGTCATCATTGTCCATAGCTAGCGGTCTTCTTAAACAAAACTGGTCGTCTATTGGTTTCCGACCAGTTTATTGTTATCAAAGGGAATAACCTCCTTTATTTCGTGGTCGTAGACATAACTGTTATATTAAGTGAATCCTACATGATATGATATGTGGGTCTAGGTCTAATGGGCCCACTTTTTGGGGGATTTATCTTTGACTTATTCTTAATCGAAAAATGTTGACCTGATCGGTATCCTTACTTCGTATTGTTCATGTTAAACGAGATGCAAACTTGGCGGCTCATCTTTGCACCAAGCAAGCGTCTCCATCTAGTTTAGGAGGAAGATGATCCTCCGCATTACAAACTAAGTAATGCAGAGAGCTACAGTTGCCTGCATCAGGAGAATTTCTGGAGTGTTTGCTAGGATTGGACTGCTACAACATCAAATATGAAAAGTGATTAGTACAATGACCGCTAAGTACCCCTTATGAAATATGGACCTTTCGCCTCCAATCCAATGCCTAATAAGAAAATGCAAATACTGTAGCAAGTACATTTACTAGACTAATGCAGAGGATCCGAATCTATTTTAGGCTGTGTTTGGTTAAACTATGGCCCATATTTCTTATTGTACTGCGTACAGCACGATTGTACTCCTGTGGAGTAATATAATGCAAGCTCTTTGTCTCAAAAAGAAAAGAAAAAACCTGCTAATATGAACTAGGTTACAATTAACTTTGATTGGTGACATAGGAGGCATCCATGACAAAGAGGATTAAACCAACCCGGTGTGTACGTATGCAAAGGCAAGGGATAGAAATATGGGAGACTAGTGGGAGCCTTGGTCTTTATGGTTGATAAAGTTCTCTATATAGATCTTAGTTTATTTATGTGAAATAGTAAAATATTTATACTTAGCATCTTTCGATATTTAGTTTTTACTGTATGATCTCTTGGATAAACATGTTTTTGGCTCCGAGTGTAGGTGGTTAGGACGTTGGTGCACGGACCCACATAACAGTGCCTCCAACAAATTACATGGTACAAAGAAGTCGGGAGTCTAATCCACAAATCCTTATCCACATCTCTCCTCTCCTGATCTGTCCCTAAACAGGGAGAGCCTCCTACTCTCCTCTCACCCATCATAATCCATGGAAAGCATCTGCATCTCTCGAGTCATCTTATCTAATCCCACTAGCTTATTTCCTTGCAATATCAACAAAGAAATTATACAAAATTGAGACCAAAATGTACATGTTTATGCTTCTTCCCTATGAATTAGCTTAGGTTTAGATAGATAATGCCATACTACCATTTCAAGTTTGACCAAGGAAATGTATCAGCCAATATGTCCAATTAAATAGACAAGCTCCCCTGCACCGCTGTGCTGGTAAAAAAACGAATTTATATAGAATACAAATTACAGTATAATTATTTATTTAAAAAATAGCTGACAAGAATCTAGCTGTACACCACGTACAAAAATAGGTGCTCGTGTTTGCTCTAATGGAGTTGTTTGCAGCAATCCTTGTTGGTATGGCATTGCTATAGACATATTTGACGCATTGCAAACATGCGACGCTCAATAATTTGACTCATAAAAAAAATACTTGACCACAAGAACAGATATTAAGATCGATCTTAGCATTTATTTTGAGAAGAATTAGGAGATTCCTTGCTTAGAAAGCGATATGTTACCCTTCACATAGACATTGTGTACACCTTAAGGGAAGTACAAGAAAGTTGTTACTTATAAGAAAAGAGTGTACAAGAAAGTTGCAACAGATCTGTTTTGTTCCAAGTGTATTTCCCTCTTATTTTCCTATGTTCCTTCGGTTAATACCAAAGCCTTTGCTTGGAACTTTGTTTATTTTCAGATCTTCATACGTATCACTAATTACTCGTTTGACAATTAACTGATACTAATGCTCTAAATCGGTGTTGCTGGATCTTCTGATGCACAACCTGTATTGTTCTAAAAGAAAATTAGCACAACTTGTCTGCTTGTACAGTATGATATCATCGTTTAGTTAAGAATATCATTCTGACCAATCTTGGATTTTTATACGCTTACAACCGATGACATCTGAGAAAATATTTAATCAACAAAATGTTTTTGTCCCATGTAATGTGTAAGCCAGCTTCTGCATTCCATGAGCAAGCAAGAAAATCCTACCCACCTTCAGTTGTCGTATAAAACAAAACGAAAAATATAATCTAAATATTGAATCATACTATGCACACACGACAACGTCAAAATAAACAAAGTTGAAAATATGGTTTAACTAGCCAAGTGCCCATACCATACTATAAATGCATCAAATTGCAACCATACCATACTATGCTCACCATCAAATGCAACAAAAAAGAGACAATTCACTATATGCCACTGAATAATTTCGGATCTTCACAATATGTTACTGGTCTCACTGACATATGAGCCCTAGGCTCGCATAACAGTCTCACAATGAGTGATATCTTGTGAATCATTTAGTTATTTAGTGGCATATTGTAAATTTTCTATAAAAAGTATACCTCTGCTCACTCTAATCTACCCGGCCTAACGACACTACAAGGGTCTTTTTTATTTTATATTGCGGACTTATAACCCCACATGACCATAAATAAGACGTATCAAATCTGATTGAGCTTAAACCAAACAACAGTTTAGAGAATACAAAATGCATTTGAGCATCACCAAATGTAGATCCAGATCATGTCAACACCATCTATAAGCAATGGCAGATCTACTTGCACTGAACACTGGCAAGCAATTAGTAGACTTTTGGCTCAAACCACTTTACCCAGCCTATATATTAAATGGCAGATCTTGTACTTACTGCACTGCAAATCCTCTAAATGGGTCGAGGTATACTATTAGCAGTTCAGAATAACTTCAGTAAAAACGCGATACATAATTTTTAGCGCATTTTATCCCATGACAATCACTAACAATATTATTAGTTAAAAAAGAAAGAGAGAAGAAACTTCAAAAAAAATTGTTGGGTTTAGTTATCTTCTTGATGCAGCCAATAGCTCAACTGTCCAAGAAAACCATTACCATCCTCTCAAAAAAGGGAAAGAAAAGAAAACCATTAGGGGGGGGGGGGGTGGCAGTGGTATAAAGAAACACAAAAGGGTAGTTGGGGTTTAAGCGAGGAGAGAGAGGAATACAGGGGTGGTGGTTTTGAGGGGGGTTTTCTTCCATCGACCAAGGAAACTGCAAGGGTATGGCACCGCACCGGCATAGATCAAAGTAAAAACAGAAAAAAAAAGATGAGATTTTTATTGCTTTTACCAATCTTCTCCTACTTGTGCGAATTATTCTTGGATCTTCTTGTTTGGTTGGGTTCTTGCCTTCTTGGTGGTTTGGTGTGGGGTTGCTTGATCCGGTGGGTTTCTTGAAATTCACACGAATTGAGCGCCTTTCTTGGGCGCGGTTCGGATTCCGTCGGGTGTCTGGTGAGTGGGTTGGGCTTCTGCTCCCAGATTTGTGCTTTGAGCTGCGAGTTTGTGTCTGTTGGGTCTGAATTCCGTAGAACACTTGCTATTTCAGACTAGCTGAGTTCAATTTTATAATATTCTCAGATGTTTGTGATAGTATTTTCGATATGATTGGAGTCATGATGCGTCGTTCCGTCGTTTGCATCTTTCAGCAAAAGATTGTTGTTGCTCTCCTCAATCAGGATCGTGTTTAGTGTGGCTTCTTTATGTGATGTCGTTCGGATTTGGGTTTCTTGATTGATAATTGGCTTACTATGATTCATGTATTATCTGCTTTGGATATGCAAACTTGCCTTTTGATTCACGTGCATTTGTACTTTGTCTTGATCACCAAATTTTTTAATGCGAGTCTGACTTTTCTCTTTCTCTTATCCTTTTGATTCTTACACTGAAAAAACTTTGTATTTCTTGTCCTGAATTTGTTCACAGAAACCGATGAAAAAGATTCATGCGTAGGTGCTCAATCTGGATGACCCATTTCAGATGCTCCTTGGAGGTGATCCCTCTTCTTTAAATATACCATTTCTTGCTATGGCAAGTTCTACCGCATCGAACTATCCAACCTCAGGTTGCTCTGGTGTATTATATATGTATAATTTCAATAAATACAAGCCATCTTTTAAAATGTTATTGCTTTGCTGGAATTGACCTAAAGATGCCCTCTTTCCCATTTAAGGCATAGAGAATTAAGTCTTTATTCTTGTTGTGATAGAGTGGTTCCAACTTTGTTGTTTGAGCAATCAGTAATGGGTGAATGTTCACTAAATTCGAGTTAATTTGATGCAGATAAAGATGATCGATGTGGTATTTGTATTCCTTCGCTATCAGTGAAAGCCGTTCTTTTAAGTGAGATCAAGATATGGTGGTGCGAAAGAGGTTGGATTATGGATCCCGTGGCCACCAAGTTCCCACTATGCCACGTGTTCCAAGTTCAGCTCGGGTACATATTTGATTCTGTGGCCATCTTTAACCACAATTCGCATATTGGATGATTGGATCTGTATTAATAATCAATGATAATCCAGGGGAAACGCTCTACAAGAAGAAAGAAAGATGAGATGCGTGCATTTGATTTGCTTGTGACCGTTGCAGGAACATTATTGGCAGATCAGGAGAATTCATCTAATGTTCCTAACACTAATAAAGCAGCAGCAAGATATGCCAAAAACAGGAAATCAATTAAAGCCGAACAGTTTGATGAAGCCCTACCACTCCAAAGCATGGCTGCGGAGAAATGTATAGTGGGTTCTGGTAGTGCCTGTGCCTTTTCTAGGCAAGCTAACATCTGCTTGGCAGAAAACTCGTCGATACGAAATGAAGCTGATTCAGTATTAGAGTCACTAAGTGCGAATATGTTGGTTAAGGACTCGTTGTTTAGTTGTACAAAATCATGTGAACTTGGTCGTGGTCTTGGCAGAATTCCAGAGTACGGAGCTAATGGAGTATGCCATCCTGGATCCACAAGATCACCAGAGGCTAACCAGGTACAGCAAGCTAAACCAGACGGCGACACCACAGCTATGTACAGTTTAGCTGGCTTTGTGGATTTGAATGCCATACCTCCTGCTTTGGTTAGCTCTGACAGTAGCTCAGTAATGCCTTTGCGCAGCCATGACAAGGACCATGACACCTCTCCCTTGTGTCAGGCTGAAGTGCAGCATGCTGCAGATAGAGATGATGACGAAAATTCCTCTGGGTGCACTCATCCAAGCACCCCTGGAAATAAGGGTTACGTGCCACATTATATAGGTGATAATAGGATAAGGAAATTGTTTGCCTCGAAGTTAATGAAGGCAGCTCATAATAAGATATGTGAAGAGATGTCCAATAAAGGTATGGAGTTAATCTTTATTTCATCTACAGGCTCCATAGCTGCCATAGAGAGAAGCATCTTTCTTTTACTTCTCTCTACCATTATGGCACTAATTATTTCAGGAATTGGACTAACTAAGTGCTATCGATTGTTTCATCCAACTAGGTAGCAAGCTAAACTTCTGCAGAAATAAGATATCCACCACATGTCAAAAGGCACAAAGAGCAATGTTCAAGAGGAAAAAACTAGTGCGACGTCATTTTACACCATCATCTGCTAAAGGGATTCTAACTGAAGGTATGTTACGTTGTCAATTCACTTTTGCCTGGTAGGATGATACAGTTGTTACATTGTACAGACTTGTTGCAACTCGCCTTCTATATGGCATTGGATGGCCTCAATCATTATTTTGGTACACTTCATAAAAGAAAATGCCGCTTGCCATTTCAGCCAGCAGGACATCATTCTCAATGGAAGGTCAAAATCCATTGTGCGGATCTGAGGATTACCATGGTATTCTTAGATATATATATTTTAACTTTATTCATGAACACGATTGCTTATCATATCTTCCTCTTTTCAGTAAAGCTAAGAATCAAGTCATTCAACATCCCAGAACTATTCATTGATATCCCTGAAAATGCAACGGTTGGTTCATTGAAGGTAAACACTATATGGGCATCTAGAAGTTAATTGATTAGCAACATTGCATTCATATGTGCTGCCTAATATTCTCTTTCAACTAGCCATGTATAACTTAGTATTATTGATGAAATCTGCAACAGTTGTTTGTTAAACTCTAAGGAGTATTTTCATTACTCTGTTATGTACATAATTAAGAAATACCTAAAATACTTGCTATAATTGTTGAGCGGAACAGTCGTTGTTAGATTTCTAAAGTTGAGCAATATACTGTGAAATTTGGCTTTTCACGATAGTTTTGATGTTATCCAGTACCATGCATTTTTCTATCTGGAACTTCTTGCGTGTCATTGATTTCCAACTGCGGATAAATATTACCTTCTTATGAGTGTTCCCCAGTAACATTTTTCATTTTGGCTATAGAGAACTATAATGGATGTTGTCACTAGTATAATTGAAGGCGGCCTCCGGGTCGGTGTTCTTCTTCAAGGAAAGAATATTCAAGATGACAACAAGACACTTCGTCAGGCTGGGATTTGCCATGGTGAAAAGCTAGATAACATAGACTTTACACTGGAATGTGAAGCTGGGCATAATCCCCCCCCTGGGGTCATAATACCAGAGGAAATGGATTTCCTTGGTGCAGACGTTGTGGAACCATTAGCTAGGTAAGTGACAATAAAGTTGTTTGTTGTGTTATTATACATGAGATTTTGATTTAGGCATAATGATCAGAAAATTGTTGTCAAGATGCATCTGGTGTCTATGGTAGCATTGTTGTTTTACTGAAGTTTTTGAAACTAAACATCCATTGATACCTGCTGTTTATAGTACATATTCTGGAGCATAACCAAATCTGTAGATCATCTACGGATTTTAATATTTCATGACTTGTAGGATGAAGTGCGAAGAGCCTTTTCCTGACATTAAGGTCAGTGACGACAACCATCGGCTTGTGCAGGCTTCTCCAAACCGCCTTCTCAGTGATCCTTGTTCTGTTCATTCTCTTGTTGAAATGCCCGTGCAAGAAACATCAGCAAGCTCCCAAGCCATCGTCCCTGTTGCCTCACCAAACTTAGAAGCTCTAGCCATTGTGCCTCTTTGTAAGTCAAAGCAGTCCGATATTGGGCAAAGACGCATAAGGAGGCCCTTCTCTGTTGCTGAGGTGGAGGCGCTAGTGGAAGCCGTTGAACATCTCGGAACTGGAAGGTCTCTGCCCAAATATATTCTTCTAATTGGCACAAGGTCACTGCAGTACACATGTTGTCTTACATCGGCCTCTTTATCTCTTTGTTCAGGTGGAGAGATGTTAAAATGCGTGCATTTGATAATGCTGATCACAGGACCTATGTTGACCTTAAGGTAGTTCAGTAACCATAGTCTCGCCTTTCTGCTACAGTTCATTTTGAGCTGTATTTGAAAATCTACGATGGCAGCTTGGCGCACATGCTTCAAGTTCCAACCATCATTGTCATTTGATCCTCACACTGTTGTATTGCATTGTTCATTACCTAAGGCTGCTACTTTTAATTTCTTTCTGTTAACATAGATTATATTGAGGATTTCAGATCTGCTACTTTGTATGATATCTCAATGGGTTACACTATTTCTGTGGTTTTGTAACAAACTGTGAAATATTTATTGATGAACCAGGACAAGTGGAAGACCTTGGTGCACACTGCAAGTATATCCCCACAACAAAGGAGAGGTGAGCCAGTTCCACAGGAACTGCTGGACCGTGTGCTCTCAGCACAGGCCTACTAGTCCCAGCAGCAGGCAAAGCTTCAGGACAAACTTCCTGGCAAGGCTCCAGTTATTGAAATTTGCCTTGCCTAGAAAGGCAAACTGATCCTTCTGTAAAAAGTGTGCCTAATAGAAACAAGGAAGAGATGTCCAAAGGAATTTGACTAATTTGTGTATAATTCCAAACTCACAACTTAGTTTTTCAAGTCCTCCCTTCTTTCTTTGATCACCGTTCAAGCCAGGGGTTCTCTTTCCTTTGTGGATTAATAAGGGAAAGAACCTTGTTTGGCCCATGTAAATGATTTTTAAAGACTATTTGCATATTTCAACATGATCAGATGCTGGCAAGAAAACCTGCACATTACAGCTTGTTGCACATTTACTTGCACGTGATCATACAAATTTTCATTATAAACATAGTATCTTACAAACTTTTGCCGGCAAAGGCAAGCTACATGTAATATATTGATACAGAAGCAGCTATCACCCTAAAAAGGCTTCCTTTGCTAACTTTATTTTGGTCTCTCGTAATACGACTGCACGTAGCATCCACATTGCCAACCTGGTTGAAAATATTCAGCAGATGCCCCCGCCCCCCTCTCTCTTTTTGATTCGTTTGTACTAGCCTCTCTTCATCGAGCTTGATCGCTATCTCTTGGGCATGGCTCTTTTCAGAAACACCATCACTACGCAACGCACCTTCACTACACTGGTGGAGTATCTGTCACTGCATAATACGAGCAAATAATTTCAGAAATTCAAGATAAGGAAAGTTGGGTAACAGAATAATGGAATTGAGGATCTGGCATTGTTTAGTTAAATGACCTGTTTTTTATTTATGCGCACTTATACAGGACATGCTCACATCAACAGAAATCATGAAGAATACCAGTGTATCAACGAGGCATGCGTACAGAGAAATGATGATCTCTGAATATTTCAAGGGGTTCCAGGCAGAGTATGCTTAATCTGCCATATCATGTGAAAGTATACTCCAGTCAGAAGAAAAAATTGTAGCAAGATAGTAAAGCAGATTAACATAAGCTGCCAACTGATCGATAATACAGATTGAGCCAACAACCAACCATTCAGAGTAGAATACAGCACACCGCATACAGACCAGAAGAAATTGGTCGGATAGAGGGAAAGGGCAGAACGCACTTAATGAGAAATTGGCATCAGAAACTGCACTCATCTACTGCGTCTAATTCTTGTCACAATATCAGTTACCACTTGGTATTCGGTGTCAGAAAGAGAGGAGCAGACAGCACGGTGCTAGTTTTGCTGCAATGCAATACTACTGAATGTTTCACCACTCGCAGCCACATAGCCCAACCAGCCCACTCACTCTCAACCTGGCCCATTAGGCCAACAGCCAACAGTCGAAGAGACACTTGCCCCCATCCCTTCCTTCTCACTTCTCAGCGTCAGCGCGCCTCCACCAGTACGAGGACTCCGGTCCGGCTCGCGCCTCCGCTCCGCCCCGCCCCGCCCCGCCCCGGTGGAGCATGCAATTCCTGGACCCTCTTGCTCGTGCGGCTTCCTCCCGCCCCATCCAAAGCCACAGCCTAGCCCAATTCCTCCTCTCATGCCTCGCCGGCGACCGCCCATGCCCGCTCCGTCGTCACGGCAAGTCTCCGCATCCTCTTCCTCACCAACCTCCTCCTCCGTGGCTACTCCAAGCTCGGCCGCCTCGCGACGCCCGCCACCTGTTCGATCGAATGCCCCACCGGAACCTTGTCTCCTGGGCCTCGACCATCTTCCCTGTACCCGCAGCACGGGGTCGACGATGACACGATTTCCCTCTTCGCATACTTCCGTAAGGCCTCTGATGAGGGGCCTAATGAGTTCTTGCTCGCTAGCACCCTGCGGGCATGCACACAGTCGAGGGCCGTTTCCTTTGGTGAGCAAGTGCATGGCATTGCCGTCAAGCTTGACCTGGCTGCTAATGTCTACGTTGGGGCTGCGCTGGTCAACTTGTATGCAAAGGCTGGCTGCATGGATGCGGCCATGTTGGTGTTTGACGCACAACCTGCAAAGAACCCGGTTACTTGGACTTGGACTGCAGTGATCACGGGCTACTCTCAGATTGGGCAGCTGTTTGGAGGAGCTTGCTGAGTGCCTGCCATCTGTTTGGTAATGTTGAAATTGGGAGGTATGCTGTTGAAATGGCACACTCGGCGGATCCTACAGACAGAATATTTATGCTTCTAAGGGCATCTCCTATAGTGTATTTATTGTCGTCTCTTAGCTATATCACGTCAGTAAAATCCTACGTGGAGGAGAGATGGGAAGGAGGGAGCACATGTCGTCTCTTCCTGAAGAGACGGTCGTGCACGTGAAACAAGATATGATACATTAATTTAC
The DNA here is from genome assembly GCA_036346405.1 of Phyllostachys edulis. Classification (NCBI taxonomy): domain Eukaryota; kingdom Viridiplantae; phylum Streptophyta; class Magnoliopsida; order Poales; family Poaceae; genus Phyllostachys; species Phyllostachys edulis. The sequence continues at coordinate 78,736,731 of CM070555.1, forward strand.
TCTAGTTGACATGTAGGATCATTTCAAAGAAAAATTATAAAATACAAATGTTGGAGAGTGTGCTAGAGACTATCTATTGGAGATGTTGTCTCTAAAGATGATGTAGCATATGTTAGAAACAATGTTATCTTTAACTATTGGAGATGTTCTAAATGACTGTGGGCTGATGTGCATAGGCTAAGGTAGGGGATGCGTTGTGCCGGCACAATGAAGGAACCAGGGTATAGTTGGATTGAGGCGACGAAGGAGGTTCATACATTCATTGCAAGGGGAAGAGAGCACCCAGAGGCAGAAATGATATATTCAGTACTGGATGAGCTGACAAGTGTACTTCAAGATTCTGGCTCTCTCCCTGATACCTCTGAACTTACTTTGCTTGCTGAGAATGGTTAATGCTACTTGTTGAATGGTAGGTAGCTCTTGTTCAGTCTATAAGACAAACTCCAATGTTGTGATTTAACCTGTTCAAATGAGAAGAGAGAATGCATTGAATCGATTCAATGCATTGGAGGGGTCGATTCTAAAAAAAAGTGTATGGAACCGGACTCTACTTAGGAGTCGATTCAAAACATTCAACAACTCATATTAGCATTAAACAACTACATAGTAAAGAGTGCAGTTGAGAGAGGATATTATTATTTTATGGTTTTTTAATGTAACATGGGTCCCAGTTATTAGTAGGAATCGGTTCAATACATTGGAGAAAAATAAGCTCAGTTCCTAGAATGCCTACGTGGCATGACTTTAAATCGACATCGATTCAATACACTAAAGATGCTCTAAAACGCATAGCCTGAGATGGACTATGTTTGGTCAGTGCTCACATTCTCAAGGATGATAAGGCTATGTTCTGAGCTGTATTCATTGAGACAAGTGTGTTACGACAATCTGTCCAACAATTATCTGACTAGTCCCTACTTATTGGAAAAGACAGGAGTGTGATGAATGATTAGATCAAATGAGAAAAGTCCATGCATGCTTATAGTGGGATTGGAGATATACAAGTACAACTGCATTAAGCAATTGTTGACTTTGGCATTGAAGCTTCAGTAATGTATACAAACTAGTAGGCCTGCGGCGTGCGCGCGCCGTAAGCGGGAGCGACTGCCCGGTGGGGCCCGCGGCATGAGGCAACGGGACAAAAAGCACGGGTGAGCGCCCCTTCGCGCGCGGAAAAGGGCAGTAGGTCATGCGTGGAGCCCACGCGTGGTTCGGCCGCACGAAGGAAAAATTCAGCTTGATCGAACGGCCGAGAAAGAAAACAACGACGATCGAACGACAAAAAAAAAATTCGATGTGGCCCTCTGTTCTACGCTGAAACTTCCCTTCATTTAATACCGGAGGATCCTTCTATATAAAAGCGGGCTCGATTGGGGCGCAACGAGGCTGTCACGTCGACGTTTTTTTTGGGGCCGTCCGATTCTGCCCCCAGAATCTTTGCTCCATGCGCTCGCTTGCGTCGCTGGATGCTGCTCTCGTTTTTTCACGACGTTCGATCGAATTGGATTGGATCGGATCGGATCTGCTCTGCTCTTTCTTCGGCATGCGCTCACTCCGCTTGCCATGTGCGGTCGTCGTGTCAAGCCGTCTTCCCCACCACGCCTCTTCCTCGCGCCCCACGCCCTCTCCCATTTACTCTTCTCGTTCCCCTCCCTCGCCTCCCACGACGGCCACCTCCGTCCTCATCATCCTCCCTAATACAACACGCCAGAGAGATGAGAGAGATCATTGGAGGCAACGGAGCCATGAGGAGCGGCGGCGATATGAAGTCCTTCTTCCGGCAACAGAAGGCGCACACCAATGCCGCCACTAAGCCCACCGACGGTGTCTCCAAGAAGGCGGTGCGCCACCACCAGAAGCCAGCAGTCACAGCCATGCATCTCCACCCTTCGATGCCAGGTACGCCTCTGTCTCTCCCACTCGATCCCAACCGATCGAGTTGATTCGATTCCGTCCCCACAAAGTGATCGATCCATCCATCTGCTCTGCTATCATGGCAGGCAACGACGTCGATGCAAGGAGGAGGCAGGAGAGGGAGGAGGGTCGGGAGAGGGCAGCTCGGGACTGTGACATGGACATGCGCTACGGGGAATGACCTTTTTTTAAGGCTGGCAAGTTTGTCTCAGTGATTATTGCTGAAAACCATCTACCGCTTTGGCGATGCCCGTAGCCTGTTCGATGGAACGCCACGCCGACACTGACGCAGAGCTTTGCCACGGATCGGCCTCCGGTACGTGCCTCGCAATATATATCCAAAACCTTGCTCTCTGCGGCTCGGTCGCCAATCTGAACCCTGACTAGAACTTTGATGATCTTGCTTCTAGGGAGCCTCTTCTCGGACTTTTCTCGGTGTGCTTTTATTTCTTTGGGCCGACGTTTGCATTTTGGGCTTCACGAGAATGTCTGACACCGCTTGCTGCTCAAAATCCTCAAAATTTGGTAAGGATTTATTGCATCTTGTTTGAATTTCACCGATCTTTGCGTCTGTCTTGTTTTCTACCAATCGTTGATCAAGAAGCGAAAGTAATCACGCTGAAGTAACCCTGAATTTATTTTATTACTTAGATACTTGCATTTAAAAGTATAAACACAAACAAAGGTTTAGCTATCCTTAGGTGTGTTAGGTTGATCTCTAACCTATCTGGACCCAACGGCCCAGTTGGGCCTTTGATTCAGCATACGATCGGGCGCCTAGCCCACCATGGTGGAGGGCCCTGTCACCTAGCTATAAAAAGAGGTGGGGGCGGTGGCTCTTATCACGAGGTTGACTGAGCCGACCTCCCCACCGACAAAGCCTAAACCCGATCTAAGTGAGGCGCACCCGATGATGAGAAGCCACCGGCCAGCGCCGCTTCTTTGCATCGGCGTCGGCGTCTTCATCGCCTCTTCACCGACCGTCATTGCCGTCGCAGACTTCACCAACGAACCCGATGGCGGCCTCTGAACCCTTCCTCCGCGGTGTCGGGTTCGTCACACCTCAACCACCCTCTCTCGTCTCTCTATTCTTTGCACTAGAACGTATCCTAGGTCTTTGATTCATCAAGCACCCGGCTAGATCTACTCTAGGCGATCCGAAAGAAACATAACAATGGTATCGAGCATAACTAGGTATAGATCTAGCCTAACAGACTAGATCCGTTTGGATCGAGAAAAAACGAGGTTCATCCGAACCGTAACCCGTCGAGGATGAAGAACAGTACCCTAACCCGTCGGGGAAGATGAACAGTGAACGAAACCCTAACCCTAACCAAACCCCAATCTCGATCCTAACCCCATCCCCAACCCTAAATCGGATAGATCCGAGAAGAGAAGAAAGGAAAATCAAAGAAAAGAAAAGGGGAAGGGGAAGAGGCCTACCTCGCCAAGACTGCGCGGCCGCCTCGTCGTGGCGTGGTAGTGCTTTCGAAAATGGGCGCCATGCCGACTGGACCGCTCGGCAATGGCCCTCACCACTAGGGAGCCAAGGCCGGCGGAGAGGACAGGCGACGGCGCCATCACCGCTTCGCTCTTGCTTCTCGATTCTTTCTTTATTCTTCTTGGGAGGAGAGAAAGGAGAGCGACGAAGAGAGAGAGAGAGAGCAAAGAAGAGAATGCCTAGGGTTTTCAGGGGCAGCCGCGGCCGCGGGGTGGTTTTGATCCAGCGACATCGTCGCTCGGCCGTCGGATCAACATGGACGCTCCAGATTCACTGGACCACCGCCCGCCCAGCGTGTGTCTTGATCACATGGCTTTGCTTGCCCAGCCCAGTTGCGGCTTTGGTGTGCGGCGTAGCAGCGTGCAAGGGCGCGGCGGCCGATTTCTTGGTCAGACCAAAGGAACAGTCTGATTGGAGCCATTGGATCCATCTGTCGAGACTCGCTTGCCCTAAGCCTCGGCGACAGACCTCACTTCTACGCTCCGTCCGGTGGCCTAATTGATGTAAAGAATTTGGATCACAAATCAACATAGCTTTCATGTTTCATTGCAAAAGTTAATGTTGATTACTCTTTAAATTAAATTCAACCAACAGAGAATTTAATTTTTGAGAATTGTTGTGAATTATGATATTGTTATTTTCGACCAGCGTTGATAATAACGATATTATAATTTTAATTGATGATTTTATGCATTATTTCTATTTACGCCAACGGTGATGTAGATTTAATGTATAGATTAAAATTGTATGTCGTATTTTTGACCAACGTTGGAAATAAGGCATATAATTTTCCTGTTACGTTCTCACTTTATTTGAACTAAATTTTCAGGCGGATACAACTTGATGGGTTGTATCAGAGAGATCCCCACTCTCAAAGGAGATAATTATGGAGAGTGGAAGAAAAAGATAGACTTAGCGTTTATCTTGGCTGAGGTGGACTGGGTCCTCACTACAGCACGTCCCACTGAGCCTATGGCACTGGTGAGGGATCAAAATGAGGATGATACTGCTTGGCAGAAAAGACAGAGGGACCATGCTCCCTTACAGATGTCTTATGACCTTGAGCATAAGAAATGGACCACAGCCAACAAGAAATGTATGGCTGTGATAAAGAACACAATTGAGCACGCACTGCAGGCTCAATCGCAGAGTGTGACAACATCACGAGTACCTTGAGAAAATAAAGAGTCGGTTCTTGGCTCTTCAAAGACTTATGCTACACAGCTAATTAAGCAGCTTGTGACAGAAAGGTACTCTGGTGGTGGCAGTGGCATAAGAGAGCACATACTAAGGATGAGCAATTTGGCATCCAAGCTTAAACCAATGGATTTGGCTCTCAAGGATGAGTTCCTTATTCATTTGATTTTTGCTTCCTTGTTTGGAAAAGTTTGACACCTTTGTTGTCAACTATAACATGCAGCCCGAGAAATGGGACTTAGAAAAGTGCATAGCTATGTGTGTGCAAGAGGAGGAAAGAATTAAATCCTCACATGGTGGTTCTATCAACTATGTGAAGGACAACAAGAAAAAGAACTTCAACAGTAACTTCTCCTCAAAGAACAAGGGAAAAGCCCATGTCCATCAGCCTCAACAAAATAAGTTTGCGATGAGACAAAGATCAGTGTCTTCACTGCAAGAAGACGGGACACTACAAGAAGAAGCTGTCCGATTACTTAAAGATGATAATGGCAAAGAAAGGTGAGAACATTATTACCTTTATAAATGAATGCTGTATGTGCAATATTCAAATCCACTTGGTGGATTGACTCAGAACAACTGTTCATGTTGCTAATTCCTTCTGAGGATTCCGTTCGACGAGGACTACGCAAAAAACGAAAGATGCATTAAAGTTGCAAATGGAGTTCAAGCTTGAAGTTGAAGCCGTTGGCGATCTTTCATTAGAGTTAGCTAATGGCTCCAATCTTTACTTAGAGATGTCCTTTTGTTCCCTCTTCTGAGGAATTTGATTAGTGTTTCAAATTTGGACAAAGATGGTTATGATTGTAATTTTGGAAATGGCAAGTGTGAAATAATGTTTAATAAAGAATGTGTTGGTCTTGCCATCTTACAAAATGAACTTTATTTGTTATCATTATGTGATGATGTGAATGTCGTATGCGATAAAGGAGCGTCGGCGTGCGAAAGTGAATGAATCCTCGTCTCACGAATGTAAGCGAAACGAAAGAGAACTCTAGATCGTCGTCGAAATTATGGCAATTGTCGTTTAGGCCATATTTCGAGGGGAGAATAGAAAGACTAGTTAAGAATGAAATTCTTCCTCTATTAGAGTTCTCGGACTTAGAACAATGCAGAGAATGCATTAAAGGAAAATATGTAAAGAAAATTAAGAAAGACGCCAAAAGAAGCACGTGAGTTCTACAAATTGTTCACACGAGACATTTGTGGTCCTTTTCTGTGAAAAGTGTGGATGGTTATGACTCGTTCATAACATTCACGAGATGATTACTCCGTTTTGGATATATTTATCCAATCAAAGAAAGAAATGAAGCCTTGGATAAATTCAAGATATTTAAGGTGAAGTTGAAAACCAACACGATTTAAAGATTAAGATAGTCCGATCGTACCGTGGGGAGTACTATGGTCGACATACCCCATATGGACAAGTTCTGGACCTTTTGCAAGGTTTTACAGAAAATGGTATAGTAGCCCATATTCTACACCGGCGAACCTCAACAAAATGGAGTAGTGAAAAGACGCAACTGTACTCGATGGATATGGTGCGAAGCATGATGAGCTATTCCACACCGCCATTGAGTCTATGGATGGAGGCGTTGAAAACCGCCATTCATATTCTCAACGAGTGCCTAGTAAGTCGGTGTCCAAAACACCGCATTTGAGTTGTGGACAGGAAGAGTTCCCTCATTAAACCACTTACGTGTGTGGGGGAGTCCTGCTAAGGCTAAAGTATTTAACCCAAACCTTGTTTTGTTAGACAGCATCTAGAGTTCTTCTGAGGCTAATGTAAAGAGATCCCACCTCATTAGAAGAAGCCATGAGAAGCGAAAATTCCTCAAAATGGCTTGAAGCCATGGAAGAGGAAATGAGGTCCATGAAGACTAATAAAGTGCGGGACTTGGAAATTATTCCTAAAGGAGCCAAAAGCAAGAGGGTCGTAAATGGGTCTCCAAGACAAAGCTTGACTCCCAAGGAATGTAGAAAGATACAAAGCGCGACTTGTGGCAAAAGGATTTACGCAAAGAGAGGATTGATTACAATGAGACCTTTTCTCGGTCTCATGTAAAGATTCCTTGAAATCATAATGGCATTAGTAGCACATTATGATTTAGAGTTACATCGATGGATGTAAAGGCGGCATTTCTTAATGGGGATTTGGAGGAAAATGTTTACATGGCACAACCGAAAGGTTTTGTCATGGAAGGAAATGAAGGAATGGGATGCCGCCTAAAGAAATCGATTTATGGGTTAAAGCAAGCTTCAAGGCAGTGGTACTTGAAGTTTGACAAGATCAATAAGAAAATTTGGGTTTAAAGAGAATGTAGAGGACAAGCGTGTTTATGCAAAGTTTAAAGATGGGAAGTTTATCTTCCTAATCACGTATGTGGATGATATCCTCTTGGCTAGTAGTGATGTCGACTGCTCTTCGAGACAAAGAAGTTTTGTCCTCAAACTTTGATATGAAAGATCTTGGTGAAGCTTCGTTCGTTCTAGGGATCGAAATTCATCGGGATAGAAACAAAGGGATATTGGGACTATCACAAAAGACATACATAGAAAAGTCTTAAAGAAATTTGGGATGCATAAATGTAGTCCTTCACCGCTGCACCTATAGTCAAGGCGGCAGATATGGGGATTTTCAATGCCCGAGAACCAAGATGAGATCGATCAAATGAAAGCGGTTCCATATGCTTCAAATTGTCGGAAGCTTACTGATATGCTCAAGTGTGCTGCACGCCTCGACTTAGCGTTTGTTCTGGGTTACTTGGCGATTCGAGCAATCTCGAATAGAACATTGAAATTGATAAAGAAAGTCTTGCGTTATTTGCAAGGAACAAAAGGCCTCATGATGACATCTGAAGATCGATTCACTCCATATGGTGGGGTATCTGATTCGATTATGCGGAGATGATAGAAAGTCGACATCCGGATATGTGTTCACTCTCATTTGGAGGAGTCATATCGTGGAAAAGCTCAAAGCAAACCGTCACTACATCGTCCACAATGTATGCCGAATTTGTAGCATGTTATGAGGCTACAGGCGGTGAACTGCTAAAGAAGTTCATACCCGGTTTAAAAGTGGTTGGCGACATCAATAGACCACTTAAGTTGTCTTGCGATAATGAACCCATGATAATGTATGCCCACAACAATAAGTCAAGTGGTCTTTGCCAAACACATTGACATAAAGTACTATGTTGTGAAAGATAAAGTTCGGGATCAAATTATAAGTCTTGAGCATATAAGTACCGCAAAAATGTTAGCGGATCCACTTACAAAAGGCTTACCACCCAATGTGTTGAGAGAACATGTAGCAGCATGGGTTTAAGGAAAGCCTATAACTCTGGACAAAAGAAGGCCCAAAGATAAGTATCTATTTGAGCAGTAGTGTGTTGTAGTCATTAAATCTATCGGCAATGGACCGTGATGACGAGACATGCTCTATGCGCTAATCTGTAATGGAATGAACAAAAGTAAATGATATGAAAGTGAAAGATGGAAAGAGATCAAGGGGAGATTGTTAGGTTGATCTCTAACCTAATCTGGACCTTGGCCCGATTGGGCCTTTGATTCAGCATACGATCGGGGCGCCTAGCCCACCATGGTGGAGGGCCCTGTCACCTGCGCTATAAAAAGAGGTGGGGGCAGCGGCTCTTATCACGAGGTTGACTGAGCCGACCTCCCACCGACAAAGCCTAAACCCGATCTAAGTGAGGCGCGACCGATGACGAAGCCACCACCAGCGCCCTTTCTTTGCATCGGCGTCGGCGTCTTCATCGCCTCTCTTCACCGATGCGTTGCCGCCTGCGCGCAGACTTCACCAACGAACCCGATGGCGGCCTCTGAACCCTTCCCCTCCGCGGTGTCAGGTTCGTCACACCTCAACCACCCCTCTCTGTCTCTCTATTGCTGCACTAGAACGTATCCTAGGTCTTTGATTCATCAAGCACCCCGGCTAGATCTACTCCTAGACGATCCGAAAGAAACATAACAAGGTGTACTACATTTCATGACTCTTTATGGCGTTCCACCACCTACATTTTAGAATGTGCATATTGTGATCCTCACTGGAAGGAGACACTGTCCTACAAACAAAATCATGTCTTTTATAGCTAGTGAGAAGTTCAATGCCAAAAAAGTACAGCATACATATATCTCCTTCCAACATAAAATAGCTTATTAGTAGCGCTAATCAATCCAGTGCATATCTGCCGCAAGAACCTTGAAATAAGCCGCACGAAGCGATGCAACATTGAGATACAACCTGACATATCATATCTAAAGTCTTGTTTGCTGCACAAATAATTTAGCTCCATGCATGATGAATTTGGTTCCATCCACAAGCCCTGATTATCACAATAACGTGTTAGTCCATCAAGTCACAAGGAGAACATTAGCTGAAAGTTTAACCATTTATGCATATAACAGGTAGACAGCGGTACCTATTCCATTTTAGTGAAGAATGCCATATCACTATGCTGCTTCTGTAATGCCAGATTCACACATGCAAACAGTGACGGTTTCTTTTTCTTGGCTGGAAAGAGGAATAACCGGAGTGGCACCCTTGATTTAGAGAGCGCATTCCTCCAAGTGCTGCTACCTTTGAGCCCAGATAAGCTAGTGCTCTTGAGTATCTTTGCCAAAACCTTTTTGATCTCTGCCTGGAGCCCTTGTACATGATCCAAACCAGCCTGCAGTTCATCAGCAACCTTGTTGTTCTCCTGTTTCATGTTCAGGACCACCCCTTGGAATTTTGCAGCCTAATATGAAGTGAATGGACTCCTTCCTTAGTGTGCACATCCATCTCCATTGCTCCTTTGATTTCCTCTTGTATGCTGCAGAGGGAAGCAAGCCTACACTTGAGCTCTCCTTTCAACATTGCATTCTATTCCAACCATACTTGCAATTCGATCTTGAATTCTGTGAGCCGCTTCTCCGTGGCATCTAATACAGCTTTTGCAGGGCTATCAATTGCACTACCATTGTTTGGCTTGAGCTTGTCCTCATTTATTAGCTCATCAATCTCAGAATGTAGCTGCTCATACTTTGTCTGAAATCCTTGGATCTGTTGGAATGATGTGCTAAACTTCATCCAGAACTCTCGGTTCTCCTCCAGAAGTGCATCGATGTCTCTTCTGAAATTCTCTTCAAGAGGCAAGGCATTCTCCATCTTGACAACATCAATCATTTTGATGCCCTCAAGATTAAGGCTTTCTGGATTGGTAACCGCACCATGTAATGCATCACCTTCCTTAGGGACCTCGAGGTTTAGATTATTTTTCAGGCTAGAATTCTTTACGATTATCCTGGAAATGGAGGATATACTTTGTTTCCTTTTATGAATTGGCAAAAAGCTTGGGGTCCTTCGATGATCCCTGAATGTCCCACTCTTCAAACTTAAGGACATGGTTAGATTCATTTGATGACCATTTTGTGATGCATCCTTGTCAGTAGAAGAGTTCAGGAGTTCACGTAGTGATCGAATCTCCTTGTCCTTCATTGCATTGGCACAACGCAGTTCACTTATCATGGCTGTCATCTCATTCAAACATTCCTGCTTCTTTGTCTCAACTTTTGTAAGTCTTCTCTTTACATTCTTATAATTTCGAAGAATAGACGTATACTCAGTTAATAGTACCTTTTCCTTATCTTGGAGCCCAGTCATGAGCAATTGCTGCGGCTTAATTATGTTTTCCTCTTGATCCCCAACGCCGCCAGCTTTTCCATTACTAAGAGTAGAATTTTCTGTGATATATGAGTCTTCTGCTTTGTTTGTCTTTTGTTCTGAGTCGTCTTGAAATCTTGTGACTTGATGTTGATGAATTTTGCTTGTTGTCCTCTTGTTTCACATTGTGATCGCGTGGTCCATTAGAGGAAATATGTTGTAGTCGTGGTAATGAACCTCTCCCATGGGAATGTACAATATATGGTTGCATGCTGCTTCCAGTGTTACTAACCATTTTAGGATCATGTTCCGCTTCTCTATTGTTATGACCACCAGAGCACATCCCCTTGTCGTCGGTCGAGCCTAGGGGAATGACCTTTTTAAGGCTGGAAAGTTTGTTGAAGCCTCTATAGCCTATGATGAAGGCCTCAAATATAAGCCCTCAAATTCAATATTGCACTGCAATCGAGCAGCTTGCTGGTCGAAGTTAGGTCGGTGGACGAAAGCTGTTGAGGATTGCAATGCGGCCCTGAGAGTTCAACCTAATTACACAAATGCTCTTTTGAGACGTGCATCATCCTATGCAAAGGCAAGTTATTTACATTCATCACCATGTTTCTGATTATTCACCCATTGTGTTATTGACATATCCTCATTAGCATTTAATTAGCTTGAGCATTGGGCTGATTGTGTGCGGGACTATGAGTTGCTTCGCAAGGAGCTTCCTGGCGATACAGATGTTGCAAAGTCATTGTTCCATGCCCAAGTCACATTGAAGACAACCTGTGGTGAGGAGGTATCAAATATGAAGTTTGGAGGAGAGGTTGAGCCAGTTACCAGCCTAGAGCAACTCCGAACTGCTATACATTCAAGTGTCGTGTGTTTCTTGCATTGCTAATTAGGAGCTTAATTTTGACAAGAACTAGAGAGCTTTTCCCGTTTCAAATTCCGCTCCCATGTGTGATGGACTCACTCATGTTAGGTGAGAGGACATGCATTCAATCTACCTATGCCTCTTTTTGATAGATGGCTATTTTTCACTTCTCTATGACTATGATAGAGATGCTTGGTTTCTGAGTACTATTCTATTTTGGTTAATTCTTGGTGTTCCTGTAATTTTTCATGCATTATTGTCTTTAGCTGCCAACTTCAGTTAGCTGTTACTGTATACAATATTCTAAATACTCTAATAGGTATAGCAAACATCAATAGAACAATTTCACTTTTATAATTATAACTATCACCTGCATCTCTATGCATTCTATCGCTTCCTTGATCCTAAACACACTCTCGCGTCTTCGATTCTGCGCGCCAAGGCGCACGAGGGTTTCTAGTAGATAACTAGTCAGCTCCTCATGAGGTAACAGCAAAACATTATTGATTGTTACATAAAAGGCTTAATCTTCTGCACCGATAAATACATTTTTTTTATTACATAGTAGTAAACTATTTCATCAATGTGGTATAGTTCAAATACACTTGTTCCTAAAGAAGTGCTTTAGTAGAAGTGCTTATTTGTTATGGAGCAAGACACGACACACCGCAGCAGGCGTGTGAACGACACCGAGGGTACCACAGCGCCTCGTACTGTAGCAGCTCGTGAACAGTACCCCGTGAATAGACTCGCTCTGATACCTTTGTCAGGACCTTGTGTAGATCCGACCGATTTGGGGGAGAATTTTGACTGGATGAGATGGGGAAAACAAGAGCACGAAAACTAGGGTTCTTGTCTACTTTACTCTACAACTAAATAACACTAAGGATATGCTTTTCGTTATTTCCTTTCATTCTTTCGATCGAGTCTTAAACCCAACCAAGCCAGGCCAAAGTCCAGTACATGCGCTTACAGGTTCAGTAAAGGAAAACAAATTACAATGAACAGTCAAAACTGAAAATGACTCCACTTGATATTTGCCCTTGGATTGCCCGATTGCATGTGCTTCATCGCATCCTAGCCCTCCAGTGCCTTTAAGTGAAGTCGACCGCTAGCTGACTTCTCTGCCGACTCTAACTCTGAATTCTTTCCTGACTTGGTAGTGCTTAGTTCAGAAACTGCATAGCTGAAACTGAACAGCGAGAAGAATCCTGACACAAACGGCGTCGGAGTCGGCAGCAGCGCGAAAGGCCGAGGAGACCGCGGCGGCGCGACAGGCATTGCGCGGCGCGGTACAGGAGATCACTGCGCAGAGGAGCTTCTCTGGTAGGCGCGCGATCTCGTAGGCGGCCGCTGTCTCCATCGATTTCTCCGATTCGGGGCGGCGACGTCACCGGCCACGAGACATTCGTCGTGTCGCTCGCGCAGGGCAAGACCGGGCTTTTCTCTGGTGGTGCGGCGACGGCGCAGTCGGCGAGGCTGTTTCTGCTGGCACGCGGCGCAATCGGCAAAGCTGCTGACAGAGCCAGGCGGCGGAAGACCGCACGGGAGAGCACGGGTAGCGACGAGAGGCCGCCCCCGCGGAGATAGCTCCTCCCGAGGGCAGCTAAGGCGAGTAGAGGCTAGGAGGCGGTGGCAGCTACAGTAACTCTGACCCTAACCTTTGCTCTGAAACAATGTTATGAATATTATGTGTGTATTCAGAGACCCAATGAGCAATATATATAGGGTGTACAAGGAGTGTATATCATATACAGATAAGGCAATACAAAAGGCAGATAAGAAAATACAAAAGAATTCTTATCTCTAACATTTCTCTAACAGATACCACATCGAACAGGAGCAAGGCATGAAAAAGCCGATCCAATTGACGCAACGGTTGCCGAAATAACTGACCTCATTGCAAACGATGCCCTGGTACATAATTATATGATGCTAGCATGTTTCGTTGCCTTGCTGGCGCTGTCTGATGGCTTATCCTCTTTCTCGACTTGTGCTACCTATAGGGTCAACTTTACAGAGTGAACATTGACCTCGCTGGCATAGCACCAAATCAGCCATGGTGATATCTGTCATGCACCTCCTGCTGGAGAAGAACCTTTCCTGACGGTGATGCCTATGAATGTCTGAGGTGCGGTGTAAGAACTGCAGAACCAAGGTAACTATTGTTGCTCTTCTCCCTGTTGTTAGTTCAATCATCTGTAGCACACACATTATCTGAAATTTTTCACAGGTACAAGATTGCCATGCTGGTTGCTGATGCTGATGGCACCAATGAAGAGAACCCAGTTGTGGCACAGTTCATGTTCTTTGGTGACGTAGGCCAGGATTTAGCTGGGGAGGCCTCATATGCTTTTAGTTGCTGGAGCTCGAGGGCAAAGAAACTATGTACTATCAGAGATAAAGGGACTTATCGGTAGAAGATATGTGACAATTGTTGAGATGTCGGAAGGGTCACTGCAAAGAGATAATCCATCATTCCATGTACAATCAATGGTCGCCCTAACAGGGCCTCCATTAATACTAATCCTGCTGCTCAAATGATTTCAGGCTTCAGCAGCCATCACATCCAGGCAGGACAAGAAGCATTACACCAGCAAAATACACCATCCAGTTCTTCTGTGTCAGACAAGGCTGTTCCATCAGTGATAACACCTTTCACACCTCCTACGGCTTCTGCGAGTCCTACTGAGGTAATCAAAGTGCACTTTGATGCTGGTTTGACATATTTGCTATGAGATTTCATACGTCTATTAGCTGTGGCCATTCCTTTGAGTGATAAGAATTTTATGAGTGCATCAAATGGGATACCCTTTTGCAGCCTGCCACAGCTTCGATACCAGCTGAAAAAAGACCAGCCTCAACCCTCACCGCGCAAGATGATACACCCTTACATCCATCTGGAAGAGCTGGTAAGAGGTGGTTCTTAATTATGCACTATTGCCGTTTCATAGTGAACAAATCATTCGCACATTTCGCTTGGATTTAAATATATGCAAATTGCTGTTTCATACTGAGCAAATCATTCGCATTCTGTTTGGATTTGAAGCTGTGCAGAGAGCAGTGTTACAACCTGAGAAAAACCCAGTAGCTAAGGAGCTTTTCCCACCTGCTAGGCTGCTACCGCTGGTTCAGATACTACGAGGTATCCACCGCAAAACACACTAATTTGCTCTATGATATTAGCCTACAGAACCGCATGTGAAGAAAAATAGAGTTCCTCTACACTTGTTTCACCAGCGAACCCGACGAATCTTAGGCTGACGCACCCTACTGATAATGCATGTATAGCTACATGTTACATCTGGTGTATTTTGCAACCGTCATGGCATGATTCTCAGCAGAGCATTGCCATGGCCGCCCCTATATTAGTTGTATTCTACAGTATGCACAATTCAGTACTGTAACAGTTCAAGACAGCCTATTTTTGTGTAAACTGTAAGCCGTCAGCTTCATTTTGTCACAACGGCACTGTAAACTCAGCAGCTTTCCCTGGTAGCTGCCAAGCGCTGTTAGTAGTATGGATAAACCCAAAGATATTCGGATCATAGTAGGCCCTGTGCTGGATGTATCGTGTGCTATCATGCGTGGTGAACTTGATCGTCTCAATGATACTCGTTAGATTGCACTCGCTCAGTTGAATCCTGCTGACGGATGCTACCATCCGTAGATAATTATTTACCACCCGTGTCCGTGTGTTACTGCCTCTGGTTATGCCTTGCCTATCGTCCTCGACGAACATCCATCGTGCTTCATCTGACGTCATCAACCTGTCACAGGTAAATAGATGTCCTTATGCTTTGATTTTGCCACAGCACACCTGTGTATACACCAGATGTAGCATGTAGCTAAACAGAGACGCAACATGTAGCACTGGACTTTATGCTAATCAGCATCGCTATCGTCCGCGTCGAACACAGCCAGACGATCTCCATGTATCGGTTCTCCACAGAAGCGATTAAGCAAAATAGTTAACCAAGAAGGATACACCTATCTCCGCAATTTTTTCCCTCCGATCTACTCCCTCCGTTTTAGAATAGTTGACGTGCTCCTAGGAAAAATCATACTCCAGAACGTCATTCTTTTAAAAATGGAGGGAGTACCATACAAGCATCCTTACAGTACCAAGACTATTAGGAGGATTAGGTCATACAAACAGAAAGGTGCAACGCGAGTTTCCATGAGAAACCGCCAAGCAACAGACAAAATACTATACAGCGTCCAATGTGTCGACACAGCGACATCATAGCAGGGAACAGATCCAAAATACCTACGTTGCTAATGGGAACTTAACTACAAGTACCTCCACCGTTCAAATCAGTTGATACAGATGATTTTATTCGATACATTATCAGCTCAGCGGCAACAGAGAGATACTTTACTGTGCTGTACAGATTCCTGTGAGCCGTTGCTGTTGGGTGGAGAGAACAAGAAGCTATGGCTGGGGAGCTCGAGATGGATCTAACTGAGAGTTTGCTCCATCAGGGCCATCTAACAACTCAGCGGCGTTCCTACAATGATCGTATAAAGTGTGATACATCCATGTTGCATCATAGAGTGCAATTATCATACAACGAACGTTAAAAGCAGCTTGTGCAACTCAAGTGGGTTTTTTTATGTGCCTAGTGCCTAACTGCCTATTGCCTGCATCAGCAGCCTGTGAATGAAAAGTTCGTCTGATAATGTAGCATCAATACTGCTTTGCAACAGCCCTCGCCCGTAATAAAGGATATCAAAATGTCTTTTGACTGCTAGTACATGGTACAACGGTTGAATTTATTAATGCAGGATTGGTTCTCTGTTGGTGTAGTTATCTCTGATGTCAAGTCTATGACAGGAGGTTTTTCCTCGGTTGTTTTTCGTCATGTTAGTCATATGTTGAACGTGGCGGCACATACTATAGCTATATCTTGTGAACACTATGTTAGCTCTTTTATTCGTAATGGTGTATCAGAGTGTATCCGAGAGACTCTTTGTAACGATATTTTGTGATTAATAAATTGCCGGCATTCTCTCAGGAAAAAAATCTGCTTCGCTGCTTTCTCTGTCTATGAAGTAAATAATAATAGCCAGCTAGCAATATACTGAGGATACTTACCGCAATGCGTGGGGAGCGACGTGTGCTAGATAGCGTCGTACGGGGAGATGCTGCTGATCGCGGAGGGGCTCCTCTCTTAGTAGGAATATCTTGATTCTTTGCCCGACTTCGAGAATGACTTTGATTGGTGGTACTTTCACTTCTGGTATAAACTGATAGAGCAGGTGGTGATGCAATTGTTATGGATGACGTATCTGGGCAAAATGAGCTTGCAGGAAGAACCCCTGCAGACAACACAAACAGAACTCTCAATAGATAATATAACTGGAATGGTCGGTGACTCGATGCAATTACAAATTTACATGATAGTGCAAACCAAAGATTTACATAGTTCATAAGAGAGACGACCCAATTTTCAATATATCCACCATAAGCCATGTTCAGTATGTATAACTCCTAAAACTTGGAATTACTGAAAGTAGACAGCCTCCCATCATGCAAGGATAAGCCATATTAATCTCGTTGTGAGGTTTTTGTTTGTTTACATCTTCAACTGATCACACCAACAATGGATTTAATTTTGAAGTGAGCGAATTTACTGTGAAGCATAAACACAACAATCACAGGAGATAAATGTTATGAATATTGTGTGTATATTCAAGAGGGTCCAATGGGCAATATATATAGAGAGTACAAAGGTGGTTGCCATATACAGATAAGGAAATACAAATAGAGTCATATTCTAACACCCCCCTCAAACTCATGGTGGATCACACACACTGAGTTTGGAGAGAAAATACAAATGTTGTGCCCTAGTTTGTGGCTTCGTGAAGAAGTCAGCAACCTGTAACTCTGATGGCACAAACTGTAAAGCAAGTACTCCCTCCTACACCTGTGAGCGAGTATATGAAGCATCCACACCAATATGCTTGGTGAGCTCATGCTTCACTGGGTCGAAACAATCTTGATAGCACTGTCTTGTCGGACAAAAGAGTCGTAAGTCCCATCACAGGCACTCCAAAATCTGCAAGTAGCCACCTCAACCAAGTAACCTCTACTGTCACTGCTGCCATAGCTCTTAACTCTGATGAATAAGTCTCTGTACTTGTTGGATAAGTCTTGTGTGTTTGCTTTTCGCTCCTTCAAGGACAAAGATCTTAGGCTGCTTTTAGGACAAGATCTTAGACGCTTTTAGGACAAAGATCTTAGACTAGCATCTTAGCATATGCTTGGTGATTAGCGACCTATAAATTTGTATCCCCAACCCTCGAAGTTAGCATGGCATTGTGTGAGAAATAAACAAAGAAAAATTACCCCCATCTCCAAGTGTCATCCTCCCGATGAGAGTAAGGATCTTGCTATCACCAAGTGCAAGAGTCCAAATGACTAACAAGTGGTATCGAGCAGACTATCTCGCAACTTTGAGCATCTCTGCTCAATCCCTTCTCCACCCTCGCCTCGGCCCAAGCAGCCCCAACCAAGAGAAGCGGCTCTCTCCACGCAGTTAGCTTCTCGGTGGCACGCCATGTCCGCAGATAGCGATCTCAGCCTTCGATGCGCCTCGAAGAAGCCGAATGTGGCAGAGGAACGCGAGCGAAGGGCGGCAACAGCGGCCGCGGGCGCGGCGAAGGGCGCCGAAAAAGCGGAAGAATGGCCGGGCAGCGGCAGCGGAGAGCGGAGGCGGAAGCGGCGGCGGCGGCAGATGCAAAGGCGGCGCGGCAATGAGGTCGAGGTTCATATGGCAAGAATAAAGAGCTCCATCTCGCCGATGATAAGCGCCGACGCGGACTTTGAGCCGCTAGAGAAGGAGGCGTATGAGGCGAGTGGCGCAATGGGCAACCGCAAGACGCCCACGAGCACGGCGGCGTGCCGAACGGTAGTGAGCGGACGCGCTCTGGAGGCGCTGAGGAGACGCAGCGGCGGCGTCAGACGGTCGACGGAGAGCGCGGCCTTCACAGCGACGCGTTTCTCCCCGGTTGCATCGCGTGGTCACCACGAGTACCAGTCGCCGTCGAGGACGCCGGCCCGGCGGCGGATGGCCTACCTCACCAAGACCAACTACGCCGAGCGGGTCTGCGGTGATGAGGGTAAAGCTCCAGCGCGCATATGTGGGATGCGATCCGTGGAGACGGAGACGCCGACCACGCATCAGATCGACAGCGCCGATGCTCTCATCGCCGCAGCCCCGCCGAGATGCGCTTCGCTACCAACAAGCGGATCGCCAAAGAGGCTTGGGATGCCATCATTGCAAAGACGACGGCAGCCGACCGCGCCGCAAGTCTACATTGCGGGCACTACGCAGGAGCTGGGAGAACCCGCCTTCAAGCCAAAGAGGACGTTGATGACTTTGCTCTCCGCCTCAACACTCAAGCGAAGTTGGTGCGGTTCGGCGACGACACCTACGGCGAGAGAGAGTGGAGAAGCTCTTCCGCTGCGTCCCCGAGAAGTACAAGCAGATGGCTCGCCGACGAGTCTCTGCTAGACCTTCCACGATGACGATTGAGGAGGCGTTGGTCGCCTCAAGGTCGCGGACAACGATGAGCCCGCGTCTCTCGGGACCCGTCACCATTGGCGGGAAGCTCCTCCTCACTGGGAAGCGGTGGGGCTGCCGGCCAAGGTGACAGAAGAAGGGAGCCTTCTTCCACGACAAAGTGCCGCAAGCGTGGCAAGCAAAGCGACGAGACAACTCTTGCTACAATCGCGGCAAGCCCGGTCATTGGGCTAAGGATTGTCGATACCACGAGGTGATGATCGTGGCGCGCCCGGCGGCGGCGGGCAAGCAAAAGCCAAGACGAGACGACTCTTGCCACAATCTGCGGCAAGCTTGGTCATTGGGCCAAGGATTGTCAATACCACGACGCGCCGTGCCCACGTCGCAGCGGAGGAGGAGGAGCGGCTCTGTTCATTGCTCATGCGAGCATCGAACTACCTCCACCGCACCGGCGCGTGCCCTTCCTCCACCTTGACGAGCCAAAGCACATGCCCTCCTCGGCGGCGATTAAAAACGATAAGACCGACGGGTGGTGCTCGACACCGCGCCACCCACCACATGACCGGCGACGGAGTTCTTCTCCGAGCTCGACTCAAACGCTCGAGGCTCCGCTGTTTTTGGGGGCGCCTCGGCGTGAAAATCAAGGGCGCCGGCTCCGTCATCTTCACCGCCGGTGTCTGGAAAGCACGCCGCCACCGCGTCTACTACATCCCCGACCGCAGAACTCCATCATCGACTTTGGGACAAGCTGGATGAGAACGGCTCGCGTGTCGAGATCGAGCACGGTGCCGCGGATTTGGGATCTTCGCCGCCGCCTTCTTGCCAAGGTAACCAGAGGCGCAAATAGACTCTACATCCTTAACGCGGTGGCACAACCCTCTGTCTCGCCGCCGTCGGACGACGAGGCGTGGCAAAGGCACGCGCGCTGGGCACCTTTCACTTCGAGGCCCTGGCGGCCGGTGCCACGGAGATGGTGCGAGGCCCGCCGCCCCTTGACCATGTGGAGCGCTTCTGCGGCGCTGCGTGTTGACGAAGCGAGGCGACTCTTTCCCGGCGAAGTTTAAGCCAAGGAGAGGCTCGAGCTCGTGCACGGGACTTGTGTGGCGGTGACACCGCCACACCGGGAGGACGATGCTACTTCCTGCCGCCGTCGACGACCTCTCCCGCTACATGTGGGTGATGGTCCTCGGCGAAGAAGGAGAGGCTACGGACGCCATCAAGCGCACGCAGTCAGCCGCGAGAGACAGATCGCGTCAGTAGTCATGCAGGTCTTTGCGCAGATTTCACGGCGGCGAATTCACGGCTGGTCGCGTCATCTTTATCAGGCTTGATGAGGGCATTCAACGCCACTACTCAACAGACAAATCTGACCGCGGAATCGGCAGTCGTCGAGCGGCGAACTCAGACGGCTGTGGGATGGCTCGCCCTCTCTCAAGCGAGGGATGCCTACTGCCTTCGGGAGAGGCGGTGGTAGCCTGCCTACATCCTCAACCGCCGCCTACCAGGCACTCGACTACAGACGCTGTACAAGGTTTGGCATGGGCGCAAGCCGGCGGTTTCTCACTTGCGGGTCTTCGGCTCCCTCGCGTTCGCCAAGGAGCTTGGCCACTTCGGCAAGCTCGACGACAGGAGCACTCCGGGAGTGTTCATTGGCTACGCTGAGGGCTCAAGCCTCACCGCATCCTCGACCACGACACACACACGTCGATCTCGCGTGACGTTGTGTTCGACGAAAAACAAGGCCGACATGGGACAAGGCGGTGGACGGCGATTCGACTTCGATTCCTGTGGACTTCGTTGTCGACTCGCCCATTTCGAGAGAGTCGGAGCTAGCAATTGCCTTCACCGAAGCTCGACATCTCGCCGCCACCACTCCGGCGAGTGCTCCACCACCTTCGCACCACCACGCCCCACTCTTCACCACCGCCACCCAAGACCGGCCACCACTCTCGCACCCGGCAGCCACACCACCGGATCGCCCCAACAGCCGGTCCACGGCATTTAGCAACAAGACGGTGGAGTTCGCATTCTCCCGTCCCCACGACGAGGATCGCGTCGACGCCTACCACGACGGCGAGCCTCGCGCTACCGCATTATGGATAATATCTCTCGAAGCCGCCGTCCTCGATCGGCGCAAAGACGACTTCGAGGCGAGCGACTTGGCGTCGACGACGGCGAGCCCCGCCCTTTGCCGAGGCGAGGGAGACGCGGCGGGCGGTCGCGATGAAGCAAGAGATGGACGCCGCCGAGCGGAACCGGACGTGGAGCCGGCGGATCTTCCCGCCGGCCACCACGCGATCACCCTTAAGTGGGTGTTCAACCGAAGCGGAAGCCGGCGCCATCGCTGCACAAGGCTCGCCAGGCACGAGGCTTCATGCGCGAGGAGGATCGACCGACGACGCTTCACCTGCCGCGCGCGCGATGGAGTCCGTTCGCCTTCTCGCACTTGCGCCAGAGGGTTGGCACGCCCATCACATGGACGCTAAGTCCGCCTTCCTCAACGGCGACTTGAAGGAGGAGGTCTACGTCCGTCACCGCCGGATTCGCCATCCCCAAGCAAGGAGGGCAAGGTCCTCCGCCACGCAAGCGTCTTCACGGCTTCTTGGCAGCACCACGAGCCCGAACGCTAAGCCGACTCCACCCTTATGCAAATGGGGTTCCAGCAGAGCGCACACGAGGTCATGCAGGTTCACCGGGCGGGCAAGGGCGGCAACGCTCGCGGGCGGCTTCACGCCGACGACTTGGGATCACCGGCCCAAGGAGGCCGAGGTCGAGCGCCAAGGCGAGATGAAGACCGCCTTCCAGATGAGCGACTTGGGGCTCTCTCCTTCTACCCGGGATCGAGGTCCACCAGATACTCCCAGATCTCCTTCGCCAGACCGCCACGCCAAGCGATCGCTTGAGTGGCGGGCTCGCCGATCGCGAACTCAAACCACACACCCTATGGAGGAGAGGTCGCCGAGCGACAACAAAGACGGCGGAGGAGGCGGACGCGACGCAAGACGGCAAGATTGTGGGCGACCGCCGCTACCTTGTCCACACGCGACCGGACTTGGCGTTGCCCGTCACGCTCGTCGGTCGGTTCATGCAATGATCGACGACGGAGCATCAAGAAGTCGTGAAGAGGATCCTCCGCCACGCTATGCACCTCCGACCACGGCTTGCACTACCCGAGGTGTCCGTGGCAAGACTTCATCTGCATAATGACAATGACCACGCAGCGACATCGACACCAAAGAAGAGCACAAGCGGATTCTTCTTCTTCTCGGCAAGTGCCTCGTTAGCGGGCAATCACCAAGCAAGAAAGTGGTAGCCTGTCGGTGAGACCGAGTACATAGCGCTTCCACCGCCGACTCAGCGCCTAGCTCGCTTGATCGCTGGTGATCTCCTCGTGAAACATCAAGCTGGCGCTTTCGGGGTGGACAAAGAAGTCCGCCTGCTCGCAAAGAACCCCGCTTTCCATGAACGGAGTAAGCACATCCGGGTGAAGTACCACTTCATCCGAGGTCGTTTGGATGAAGGCAAGATCAAGGCGAAGCTACATCAACACCACGGATCGACTTGCGGACTCGCCACCAAGCCTCTTGGAGGGTCAAATTCTCGAGCTCGCCTCCAGATCGGATGGTTCAACTCTCCCACAAGACGACGACAAGACTTAGGGGAGAATGATGAATAAGTCTCAGATTTGTTGGATAAGTCTTGTGTGTTTGCTTTTGCCGCCTTCAAGGACAAAGATCTTAGAGGACAAAGATCTTAGATCGCTTTTAGGACAAAGATCTTAGATCAAGCTTTAGGACAAAGATCTTAGATCGCTTTTAGGACAAAGATCTTAGACGCTTTTAGGACAAAGATCTTAGACTAGCATCTTAGCATATGCTTGGTCAAGTTAGCAGACTTATAATTTGTATCCCCAACCCTCAAAGTTGGCATGGCATTGTGTGAGAAATAAACAAAGAAAAATTACCCCATCTCCAAGTGTCATCCTCCGATGAGAGTAAGGATCTTGCTATCACCAAGTGCAAGAGTCCAACGACTAACAAACTCAACCTCTCAAGCCGAACGAAATCGCACCGCTTCTTAGTCTTCCAGTGCAATCAGTGAGGAGCCAAGAAAACACAATAAGCAAAAAGAGAACGACGATCGAAGGATCACTAGCCTGTGTCGTGACGGAGTACGCTCAAGTCAGAGCGAGGTAGAGCTAGGGAAAAACAAACAACGAGAGATGGTCCCAAGCAAGTAGCTAAGAACACGAAGAAGGTAACTGTAATGAAGATGGGTAGGACGAGCCATGAACTGACTCAATATATGAACAGCATAAGCAATATCAGGACGAGTGCTCACAAGGTACACCAAACTCCCAACAAGATGGCGATATCGAGTAGGATCCTCAAGAAGATCACCATCGGTGGCACGAAGTCAGAGGATAGCTCCATAGGAGTCTCAATGCAGGCGAGTGTCACCAGACTGCATCGATCAAGAAAATCCTCGACATACTTCCATGGGAGAGGTAGTAGCCCTCGTGCATGGAAGAGACCTCAATCCCAAGGAAGTACGAAGAGAACCAAGATCACCATCAAAATCGCCATCGAGATGCTTCTTCACATACGTGATGAATGAGGAATCATCGCCATGATGAGCATATCATCAACATACGTAAGAAGCAAGGTCCTACCCCGAGATGAGATATGGACAAAAGAGCAGGATCATGGGAACCGATAAAGGAAACCGGCAGCAAGAATCATCGAGGTAAAACGCGCAAACCAAGCACAAGGAGCCTGTTTGAGGCCATAAAGAGCATGACTAAGACGCATGACGTGCCCATCGTGAATGTAATACCCTGTGGTGACCGCATGTAGACCTCTCATACAAAAACACCATTAAGGAAGGCATTCTAACATCCACCGAGAGATAGTCCACCGCGTATCGTATAAACCGCAACAAGAGCGCGAACAAAGGGTCATATCGGCAACAGGGCAAAAGTCTCATCGTAGTCACGACCGCATTCTCGCCGAAAGCCACGAGCCACAAGACGAGCCTTGTAGCGCCGATAGTACCATCGATCGAAGTCTTAATCTTGTACACCCACTTGCACGGATCGGACGAGCATGTATAGGTGTTTCAGACAATATCCCAAGTCTCAGACGTCGAAGAGCATCAAGCTCTTCGCCATAGCGAAGCCGCCACTTAATGAGGAGCAATTTCACGAGCAAGAACTAGGCTCAAGATGTAGAGAGCATGCGCTTATCTAACAAATCCAAGACGATCAGAGGTCGGCGGATGTCCTGGCCACGGCAAGGACGAACGAGGAGCATCATCGGCGGATCGATGGGGTGGCGGCAAAACACTAGAGAGGAGACCGTGGAGAACAAGGACGCTCGGAGAAGTGAACACCAGAGAAACGAGACGCGGTGCCAAGAAGAAGAGACGGTTGCCGCAGAGGCAAAGACCAGTGGAGGAGGTATGTATGAACCATCGAGACAAACCAGGGGAAGACTGTGATAGTGGAGAAATAGGTGAAGAGTCGAAGAGACAACCATGAAAGAGACTCAACGGTGGGGTGGAGGAGCCAATCTTGATAGAAGAAAGGTCGAGATTCGCCAAAGACAACGCTCGTGAAATCTCGATCCGCCGAAAGGTATGATCCCAAAGAACGATAACCCTTATGCTCGAATCAGAATTCAAGAAACACGACTCAATCGATCGGGCCGATAGTTTTGTGCGCGCTCACGAGCTCGCAGCAGAACAAAACAAGTACAAACCAAAAACACGAAGATGAGTGTAATCGGGGCTCGAGAGTAGAGACGCCTATAGGATCGACATCCTTAAGAGTAGCGGAAGGTCGATATTGATGAGATATGCAACAGAGAAATGTTTCAAATTTCGTAACTGTAGGAACGTGAGAGGCAAGGAGAAGAGCGCGGCGCCTCAATCGATGACGATGTTTGCGCCAAGAACCCCATTTTGAGCATGGGCACCGTGACGAGAAGATCGGTAAACAGAGCCTCGCCGTAAAGAAACCGTTTAAAAGCGCCGTAATAAGATTTCGCCAAAGAATCACAAATAAAAGTACGGATGAGAATCAAATCAGTAATCGAACCATCGCTAAAGTTACGATAGTGTAACGTCTGCTTGATGGTTGAATAGTGAATATCGATTTGGTTCCGCTTCTTCGCCGAATTCAACTATCAAGTATTTTCAAAACTTCCGTTTTCCTCGGATTGTGTTTCAAATGTAACATCGGTAACATTTGAAATTCAATTTCGTGGTTAGGCGCTCATCTCTCTCTTTGAATCCCCGCCAAATTTGATTTGAACTCCTTCCTTCCTGCTCAAATTTATTCCTCCTCCGGCCTGCCCTTCCACCGCCCACCCCACTGCCCTTCTCCTTTTTTTTTTCCCCACCCTCCTCGCTCTCTCCTTGCCACCAGCAACTACCGGGAGGCCCTCTCCCCGCCTCCCTCGTCTTAGCAAAGAAGAAGAAGCAAATACTGGTTTTTCCCTATGACGCCACCGCAGAGGCTCGCCAACCCCAGCCTCCTCAGCGCTAACTCCTCGCCGCCTCAGGTTACCGACCCAGCAAGAAGCTACCACCTCGCCGCGCCGCTCCCCGCTTCGCCGCCTCTACAATGACTCAAGACCCGGAGTCGCCACTTTGCACACAAGGCTGCTCATTCACCATACCGGCTACCTCCAGCCCCCGCCGCTTCCCCACGACGCCAGAGCTCCTTCAGGCCAGCACTAACTCCTTGGTCAGGATAACTTCGAGCTCCCGCCGCCTTTGTCCTGCTCGAAGCTCAGGACGCCAGCCGGGCTGCGTGTTTCACGCCAACAAGGCCACCCCATCGTGATCCCCATTAGCTCCTCGCCGCCTCAAGGCCTCGCCCCATCCGGGTCCACGCCTATTCACAGATGCGCCTGCCGCCAGGCGTAGCGCCTGTGCCTCGCCTCCCGCCCCGCCCTTCCTTTGCCCATGCCGCCATGTCACCAATGGTTGTCTGAGCCCCAACAGCCCATCGCCTCCCCTTGGCTATAAGAGCCCCTTGCCTCCCCTTGTCATCCCTTGCTTCTCCCCCAACGCCTCATGAGCAAACCAGTAGTCAAGGCCACCACCCCCGGCCTCGGGAATCACACACATCACAGGCTCCCCGAGGCCCTCTTGCTGCCCCTCGACCACCATCTGCCTTCCTGCAGCCGAGGAATCCCGGCCACGAGCTTTTTCCTCCGCCTTGGCCAAGGCTGACCCTCCGAGGCACCTCCGCCTCCGCCCGGCCCACGCCTCATGGTGGCGCTGAACTCGGCGCTACGGCAAGGCCCACCTCCACACCTTGCCACGGCCGCCACGCCCTCCCTCTCAGGCGCCCGCCACCGCTTTTCTCCTATCCGCCAGACTGCTTTTCTCCGGCCGAGCCACCACCAATAGGGCCGCCCCCCGCGAGGCTCCATTTTGATGGCTCTCGCCTCACTCCCCACCGCCGCCCGCTTCTTCGAAAAGGCGCAAGGCCGCTTCTACCTCCCCACTGCTCGAGAAAACGAATCGGGATGAAAAAGGCCAAGGCCCACTGTCATGCTCTTGAGCCCCCTTTCTTTGGCAGCTTGCTGGCTCGCCTCACCTGGCACCACGCGCCCATCGCTACTCGCACAGGATTCTCGGCCCACGCTGGTTCCCCGTGAGCCGCGCCCGCCTCTATGGGCCCCGCACTAATTTCTCTCCTCCTTTTTTCTTGTTTTTCCTTTGGGGTTTTATTCAAAGGAGAAACTTCAAAAATCCATTCCTCCCTCGTCGTAGCTCCAAAAATTGTAAAATAAATTTCTAAAAATTCGTTAAATCGAGACCTTGCTAATGGCATAGGCCTTGATTAATTTGGAGTTCATTTGTGTCTTCTTGTTTATTTACTTGCTCTCTTTGCCGTTGTGCTTTTTCCGGTAATTCGCCCGTTTAGGATTTGAAGACGCCGGAGATCCCCAAGTCGATCAAGACCAAGAGTATCACGATCACCTTGCCTCCAACCAAGGCGAGTCAATACTTTGATCATATTGCCCCCTACATTTTATGCAAATTATGTTCTTTTAAATTAGCAAAATGCATGCTTTAATTCTTAATCAAATGTATGTTAAAGCTTAAGGTAGTTAAATGCCCGCTTGATGTTTAAATAATTATTATGCCATCCTTGATAACTTGAATCCATTATTCATTGTCACCCTAGTAACTATATGGTAATACTAGTTACAGGTTGTACTTAAGCGACATGCTAGTCTTGCTTAAGTACCGGGATATTAAAATATCCCAATCATCATTTCCTTAAACATAAAATATTTTGGGTAGTCATTGGTGGTCCATTGGCTAAAGGATTGTGAAAATAAATTGGTTTCCCTCCTCAAAACCCTAATGCTAGCTTTGTCTGGGCGGATGGTGAGGTGGTGGGTGCTCAGGGAGCACATGGTTGGTTGGCTTGTGGAATGAACCGCCAGATAACCCTAAGGACTTAATCTTGTCACGACCTCCTCGTGTTAAACAAGTACAACCACAAGTCCGCAAAGTGCAACTTGGCTTAGTAAAGTTATTAAACCTTGGAAGTCATATCACCGAGGATCAAGAACGCATAAGCGAGATGTTCCGGCCAGGAAGGACACCAAAAGGTGAAGCACAACAAGGCTAGACGCTAGGTTGGGGCCACCAAGCTTAGTCGTTGTGGTGAACATCCCGCACAACATATGGGCGAAACCTCGCATGGGTGGATTGACTAAAGGGCGAGATAGCTAGAAAGGTTATCGTGATTTGCCGCCCAACCACATGACTACTTAATCATGTGGGGTAACCTGTAGACTATCTCTTGTGGGTAAAGCGTGCAACCTCCGCAGAGTCTAAAAGCTGCTTAAACAAATGTGCCTACTACGGCAAAACATGACATGGGAATCATAACTTGAGTTAGTTCTATTTCAAACAACTTTATGGGTGGTATGGAAAATGGTGGAAGGGCTCACCTAGCCTCGCTTTTGATATTTGCCCGAGTCGCTGAGCTCAGCAGGTGTGATTGTTGGAGGCCGCCCAATTAAAGGATGCATTGGTAGAGTTTCCGCCGGATGGAACCTCTACTAAAATAATTATTGCACATTACTCTCTTTATCAAAATTGCAATTTGTTAAAATGCTAAGTCATAGGATTTGTAATTATAATATTGAAAAATATTGCTTTAGCAAATAAAAGAACCCGAGCCATCCTTGTTAAGCCTTGCATGTATATATTTGCATTGTGTGTGTTGGCTCATGAAAGCACCTTAGTAGTGCTCATTCTCGCTTCTTCCCCCAAACCCTTCAGATAATGAAGACGATGGAGACTACGCCTTCTACGAAGGCCCAGAAGACGATGGTCAAGGCTATGACGAGGAGTAGTATAGTCTATAGTCTAGGTCTCGCCACCTAAGTAGACTCGTATATTCACAGCATAACCGATATTATCCAACCCATGGTTAATATCCGTCAGACACGGGTTACCCGATCGCTGTTCGTGCGAGATGAGCCCTACTCGCCTTTTTGCTTCACCGTAGTTTACGCTGTTCTTTTGTGATGTAATCCATTTGGCCTCGCTTTACCTTTTGTAAAACTCGACCCGACGTGGTCTATGTTACTCGATGGTTATAATATTTTAATATTTTAGTTTACGCTTGTATGAATGATTCAAAGAATGTGTACCGTGAAGTGCTAGCTATCGATCCAGGAATAGCACAAATGATTTCACAGAGGATTTGGATTCTCTAATCCGGTCCGACAGAGCCGGTATCGAGCATACGATCAGAGGAGCCCTAGCTAGACCGGGTCGAGCCTAAGGAACTTGAGTCCTATTTTCAAAAACTAAGAAAAGATTTGTTAAAATATAGCGTATTTATTGCTCCTCCTTATCACTCTTAGTTCTTCACTTACCTTGACTTCACTTAAGTTTTTACTCGCTTTGACTCTCTCTATTTCAAAGTCTCAGAGATGCCCTGCTTCATCCGATGCCCCATGGACTTTTTTCCACCCATGGAAAAGATCTCGAGAGTTCGTGGATATCCTCCGCCAAATTTCATGCAAGACTGGATACTGCCGCCAACCCATCTTCGTGGGCCTCAAGACTCAGATCTTGGCCCATGAATCTTGGTTTATGGTGTACCTCTACTCGAGGGAAGGTGAATCCATCACCCACACCTTCAGAACCGAATACCCCAGGAGCCTCTGTCGGATGCGTCAGACGAACTCGCTCGCCTCACCATTCGACCGATGTCACAGACGAGGTTGGACAACTTCGGAGGTGTCTCGTCAAAAGCTACAACCTCTCCAACACCTTCCGCGAACCTACCGTCAGACGATGCATTTCTAAGGGTGAAGCAGGAAAGAGATACCGCCATCGCAGAGATAGCACGGATCACGACAGCCACTGCGATCTCTACCCCAGCTCCAAAGAACCCTGCTACCGACGTTCAAGACCCCAAGATCCGGATGATTGCATGCAGAGCGCAGCGCGACGTCCCGCCGCCCGTCACCAACCTTGGAGAGTCCAGCCATGGACGCCGCTCGCCAAGCTGCCTGCTTCGGCCGAGCTTCTGGCCAGAGCTGCTTCGCCTCCCGCTTCCGTTGAGTAGTCAGCTTAGTTTAGATTAGCCAAGAAGGCTTACTAGGCGCCTTTTGTTGCAAGCACTTTTTGTTTCCTTCTTTTGTAGACGATGTGTTTGTATCCCGTGTCGTGACTTAGCATGGCCTATATGCTGCGCTTCAGGAGTCATGTAACACCTAAACCCCCCTTAATATAATGCAGCCACTTTAGGCTTTGTATTGTATTTGATTCTTTCTCCTCGTTGGTTTGGAGTTCTTCCACAGTTTCTCTAGAGGGCCAAGAACCCTCATATAACTCCTCTAGTTCTAAGTCGGGTTGTTCCTCCGATGGAACCCAAGAGAGCAAAGCATCCAGTCTTCTCCTTGTTCTCTCGCGTCCAAAGATGCTTTTCCCTCTTGCCTATCATGCTTTCTTCCCCTCATCTTGAAACCTGTGAAGAGTTGTTGAAGATTGTTCAAAGGAGTAAATCGCATGGAAGCTACTCTTGTTGGATTTAACCACTATGTTGGATGCCAAGCTAGATAGTCTTGAGAAATCATCGATAGGACTGATTTTGGGAATTGGAAATTTTAAGATTTGTTGAGGTTATCAGAAGATCTTGTGAACACCAGAGTATGATGGAATAACCTTGATTGTGAATGATTTAAAAGATAGCAGACTGGTGGATTATATATAGATTATGGATAAATAAGATGATCATGGAGGAAAATTTCGATTAATCATGAAGGACATAGGAAATCTGAAATACCAATTTGATTATTAGGAGAAATTGGATTTTCATCGAATCTTAAGTTGATTGTGATTGGGAACTTGGAATTGAGATATGTGCGCATTAAAGGCAGAAAGAAGAATGCAAAGAAGATTGGATTTTCATATTGATTCATGATATTAATTTTGAAAGAGTTAGTTGAATCATGATTGGATTATAGAACTATAATTGTGGAGATTGAATTATAGAAATATAATTGTGGGATGTTAGATTATAGAAATGTATTATGGTTGGATTCTGATTAAAGAATTACATGATTATTGAACATTGGATTATAGGATTATCAATTCATGATGTTAATTTTGGTAGAATGGATTGAATCAAGAAGTATGGAATTAATTGGTTATGTTGGTGACATTGGATTAAATTGCATATGCTTGAATAAAGAAGTTGGGATCTGAAAGAAATTTTGGTTGGATTATAGAGCTATGTCTTGATCAGATTGTAGAAAGGTATGATTGCGGGTCATACAAACACATGACTACTGGATATTGGAATATATGATTGAGGGATACCTCCCTGATATTAGAGATAGTCCAAATAATTGTGGATTGATGGATATCTTACCAACATTTGAGTTGGACTAAATACTTGTTGGATAGATGGTGACAAAATAATTCGGCGGATTAAATTTAAATTTATGGATTACAAGCAGTCTTTTGGAAGGTTCCATAATAAAGATATTGGATGTATATAAAAACATTCTAGAGGATCGCAATTGATAAATATGCTTGAGGAATTAAGTGAATGATGTTGTGGATTTAGTCAAGAATTTTGGAGGAAACATTTGTGCGATATTAATCTTTGGAGAATCTCGTTCCAAAAAGGGATAGAATGAAATTTAGCATGATCTTGGAATTCACCGGATTGGAAGATGCGATTATTGCTACTAGATTTTGTGGATTTATGAAATAAAGAAATCATACAATCAAAGTGGAGAATCTAATGGGTTATTTAAGCTTATGCCTAAGAAAGATTTGGGAATTTTGATATGATATCAATAGAATGTGAGATTTATTAAATGACTGGACTTTCTTTCAATTGGGTGACCTTATGCTATGCTGGAATGGTGGATCCCAATAATAGTGAGACTTGGATCCAGCAATTTGGAAGATAAAATTGATAGCTTTTTAGTTGGCACTCCAATACATGGTTATGAACCAACAGTTGGCATCAGTTTACCAAGTTGCAGCGTACAACCGGATAGCTCATCTTCGTTGCTTCAGCTATGGACAGAGAAGGACACCTTGCCAACAAGCGCCCTCAACGCCAAGTCACCACCGTGCCTTCTAGCTTGGGAGCCACACCAGCTCACGACAAACTTCAGCTCTCAGCCAAAGCCGTCAGAACCTGTAAGCATCTAGGGTCGTTTCTGCGCGAAGCCAAAGTCAGAACCAAGGCCAAGTAAATCGTGTTGCCGCCAGACAGAGATATCGCTGAGTATGTAGCCTGTTGTTATGTAGGTCAGCAAATCAAGCCGAACATCAGAAGCCAGCAAGATTGCTTCAACCCCTGCAAATCCCTTAGTGGAAATGGGAAGAGATTGGAATGGATTTCATTACCGGTCTACCTCGAACCAAGTCCGGATGTGACTCAATATGGGTTATAGTTGATAGACTGACCAAAGTAGCCCATTTCATCCCAGTAAAGACAATTTACAAGGGAGACAAGTTAGCCGAAGTTATATATGGCTCAGACAGTGTTTACACGAGTACCCAAGAGGATAGTCTCCGATCGAGGATCTCAATTCACCTCGCATTTCTGGGCTAGTTTGCATCATGCCCTTGGAACACACCTTGATTTCAGCACAGCTTACCATCCGCAGACCGATGGTCAGACAGAAAGGACAAATCAAATTCTAGAAGACATACTTCGAGCTTGTGCTTTGGAATTTACAGTAGACTGGGAAAAATGTCTACCGTATGCCGAGTTTGCATACAACTATAGTTATCAGTCAAGTCTGAAGATGTCCCTGTTTGGAGCACTCTATGGAAAAAAAATGCAGAACCCCTCTGCATTAGTCAGAATCAGGTGAAGGATATATCTTCGGACCAGATACTCTCAAGCAAGCTGAAGAGAAGGTTCGTCTAATCAGAGATCGTCTCCAAGCAACTCAGTCAAGACAAAAGAGTTATGCCGACAACCGTCGAAGGAAGTTGACTTTTGAAGTTGGAGATGTTGTATACCTCAAGGTATCACCGCTTCGTGGAACTCGAAGATTCAAAGTGAAAGGCAAGCTCGCCCCAAGATACATAGGCCCATTCCCAATCACCGCCAAGCGTGGAGAAGTTGCCTATCAGCTAGAGCTACTAGAAAACTTGTCAGAAGTTCACAACATGTTTCACGTCTCCCAGCTCAAGAAGTGTCTCAGAGTACCTGAGGAGCAGACTCCCGTTGAAGCCATCGCCCTTCAGCAGGATCTGACTTATCCTGAGCATCCGATCAAGATCCTCGACGTCATCGAGAAGCTTAACAAGACGCCAAGTCTTTTGCGTTTGCAAGGTCCATGGAGTCATCACACCGCCAAAGGAAGCCACTTGGGAACGCGAAGATCAATCAAGCAGACTACCCGCCCTCGTTTCGGAAACAAATCGAATCTCGGGTCGAGATTCCATTTAAGGTGGGTAGGATTTGTAACGTCTGCTGATGGTTGAATAGTGAATACCGACGGTTCCGCTTCTTCGCCGTAATTCAACTATCAAGTATTTTCAAAACTTCCGTTCTTCCTCGGATTGTGTTTCAAATGTAACATCGGTAACATTTGAAATTCAATTTCGTGGTTAGGCGTTCATCTCCTGACAACACATGGACGTGTCAACAGGAACACGTCCAAGAACACCCTGACGAACTAATGAAGAAAGACGAGACCCACACAAGTGACCTAACGATGATGCCATCGCGCAAAAACTCCAGAGGTGGCGGCAAGAAGGGCGATGGATGTAGAGGTGATAGGAGCAACTAAAGTGGACTAAGGTGGAGGCGGTCAAGAATGTAGAGACCTCGACGATCCCTTACGGCGCCGGCCAGCCCCAAATACTGCCCCCTCACTGCTTGGGTCTGAACAAAACAGTGTGAGAGTCAAAACCAACCCGACAACAGAGATCGCTGAGTCGACCCACCGAGAGAAGCCGCATGGTAAGCCGAGGAACATGAGAAATAATTTGAATGTAAAAGTCGATCGACAAAAGAGTGCCTCGATCACGATGCATGAGGAGTACCATCACCGCTCGAATCGAGATAGGAAAAACAGAGGTCCTCTCTGGCGAGAGAAGTGGAGTCTGGTGTCATGTGGAAAGAGGCACCAGAGTCCGTAACCCAAGAAGTACTCGGAAAAGACGCTCGAGCTAGACTAGCGTAACTCGCCGAGCCGAGAGAGAGTCTTGAACTAGAGCTCGCATAATCGCGAACAAGGTCACCTTTGCCGAGAAGATCTCGACGTGCTAGTCTGTTTCTCCCCGCCGAGGAAGGGCCTCCCCGCCTCCCCTTGAGCGCCCAACTCCACGCCGCTTTATTCTACTTTTTTTCGCACCGCACAACGCCGTAGTCGTGCTCGTTCTTGCAATAATTGCATCGAACCCCGCTGGTGCAAAACAGAGCGTAAATGACACTGTGGAGGAATGTAGTCGAAGCGTAAACCGCTCGGTGTAGTCAAAGAAGAAGGGTAGCAAGCACGCCTAGAACAAATCAGGCCGCTAACCCACGGCTAAGCTCCAAAGACGAAGGGTCGAAGAGCCTCGGATCGCTTGTCAGGCGAAGGCCAGTTAGCTTGAGCCTCGACAGGCTCAAACTCGGGCGAAGATTTGCAGACGAAGTCACAAAGGCGAAGGCGATCACGATCCACCTTCGCACTTTATGACACTCTGGCAGAGCGAGAAGCCACTATCCAAATGACGCCAGAGATCGCCAGGCTCTAAGAAGTCGCCGACGGAGGAGTCCTCTGGCGGTTGCCTCAACTCACGCCGGTTTAAAAGAACTGAAAGCATCGCCGCTCACGGTATCGCCGCGTAAGTACTCCCAGATCGACAAGTGGCACGCAGACCAACAATGTCTGGCCGATGGAGTCGCCGACATCGACCCACCAGATGGCGCGAACACGGCCTCGCCAAGACACCAGGCCAAAAGCGCCTATGGCGTCTCGAAAAAGCCTCATCGCCAGCTGTCGGCAAGAAGAAGAATACCTCTGCCTCCTTCTTAGCGGCCTCATCTTCTACAAAGAAAGCAGTAGTAGGTCAGTTCGGGAGGAGGTCAAGCGGCGACGGCGGACAAGGTCGAAAGCACCGGTGACATGCCCCAGAGCGGAGACCATCGAGCGTGATTCCATGAGCGAAGACCACAACTCAGTAGTTCGTCCCATGAAGCTTTGTTCCCGAGAATGGGATCGCAATGGCGACGGTTTATCCAGAAGCGGCGGCGACGGCATGGCGACCAAGGCAACGGTTCAACAGCAAATACCGACGGCGCCGGCGTTAGATCGACGTTTTTTTTTTTTTTTTGATTTTTTTCACGACTAACAAACTAAAACGCCCAAACGCCAAACGGGCTAACTCGACGCAGAAAGACGCCACGTGAAACCTAGTTCCTGCCGCATGGCAATGGATACGGCGGCGGCGGCGGAGGGCGATTTATCCCAAGCTGGCGTGTGGTCGGCGAAAAACCCGACGGCGTCATCCTCATTGTTTGGCTAAGCGGCGTCGGGTCGTCGAGGCGTTGCTTACCGCGATGGATCTGGCGACGGAGGAGGCGGCTTTGGCAGATCCAATCACAAGGTGAAGTCCTCGACAGCGTCGTCCTCGGCGCGTTAGCTCAAGCGGTGGTTCGGTCAAAAGCGCGGCGGCACAAGATGGATCTGGCGACGCATGAGGTCTTCGGCGGAGTGATCCTACATGCAAGGCCGCCCCATGCAAGATCGGTGTAGCAACAAGGCGATTTGGAAGGTGGTCGTCAATGACTTTGCTGTTAAGTGAGACATCGGTAAGACAAGACAAAGAAGACAAAGAGAGCGGTGGCGACCCAAGGAGGGCGGCGACGACTTGGCCGTGGATCAAGCGGCGGCAAGAACGAGGCTTGGAAAAACTAAGGTTAGTGCCCTAGCTCTGATACCATGTTATGAATATTATGTGTATATTCAAGAGGGCTCAATAGGCAATATATATAGAGAGTACAAAGGGGGTTGCCATATACAGATAAGAAAATACAAATAGAGTCCTATTCTAACAATAAACGTGTTTGTTTACCTACAAACTTCTATATTTTTCTGGCCTTTACATCCGAACAAAAGAACCTATACTATCTGCCAAAATTTCCTAACAGTCACAAGGTTTCTTGTGGATACTGGCACAAAGGATGGTGTGAACATCATAAACAGTAATCAAAGAGAACAATCGATGATAACAAAGATAAAACGCTTTGACTTTCCGGGAAAAAAAACAGATACATTTTCAGCCATAGGTTTTATGCTCTACAAGGTCAAATAACTAACTCATTAGTCATTAAAGATAACTCAAGATCTATTCACTCTATTGGACAGTGCTGTACATAAGGATTGATATCAATCATGCAGAAAGAGTGGAAACGTTGATATAGTAGAGTCTCAGGCATCTTAGCAATTAAACTTTTTTTCGTTGAACATAACAAGTAGAATTTAAAAAGCAAAGTCCTTTCCATCAGTGTTACCTGGCACGTGAATCCGAATTTAAAAAGCAAAGTCCTTACCAGTGTCCCAGGTGTAGGAGGATGAAATTAGATGGGGGAAAACCGTGCTAACTCAACATCCCCTGTTCGTGAAAATGGCTAGGCAAAGGAAAGCTAGAGGAAGACTAGAAGAAAGAAAGAATGGCTGATCGCCTTGGGCTGCCATGGTCTGCTATGGCTTCGGAGGAAAAAGAAGAAGGGAAGGCTTCGAAGGGAAGAAATAATGGGGAGGAAGAGATGTCAGGGATGGGGACATGCCCACGTGAGTTTGGAAGAGGAAAGTGCTACCTTTGTTTTGTTTACTACTTTTCCACCTCACATGTGACAGCAAGCAGCCATATCAAGGCAAGGGGTGGATCTTCTGTGCTGAATATGGATCTTCTATGCATCAGACCCTCCAACTTCAATGATGAGAGGCTATTTGAGCATTTATAAGTATTATTTACAATAGAAAATAAAGATATTCATTTATTTTTAGTACTATATTAATATATAGTTGTCGAATCCCCGAATCCTATTTTTTCAAGTCCCTCGAATCGGACACCCGAATTCGTGTCGGATTCCGATTCTCGTGCTCGTGTCTAGGTAACAATGTTTTCCATTATCCACATTAAAAAAGAGAGAATAATCAAAATGTCTACACCATGAGTCATGTATCATTTATAACAACGAAATGTGATATTTTACGTGGAAATTTAAGTAAATACTAAATATATGCAGAGAGAAGTGGCATCATAGACTTGGTGATCTTTGTGGAGCTCACCTCACCACTCTAGTTTACCAGGGTTCCTTAGGTCATGTCACTGTTGAGTCTAGTTTTCATTGTACTGGTTGTAAGCTGGGAAAACAGCTACAACTTCCATATTCCAGTAGTACCTCTTAGTCTTTTGATCCTTTTGATTTGGTGCATTCAGATGTATGGGGTCCATCTCCTTTTGCTTCGAAGGGTGGTCATAGTTTTTTTTCAAGGAAGTGCAAAAGCTTTGAACATCTTTCCATTAAGAAGGAAAGCTCTGGACAAAACACAGAGCAGATACAAGGTGAAAATGATAACCCACATAAGGATGGCTAGGAAACGGTAACTTACACGACCAGACAGGAAAAAACAAACTAATTTATACAAACGATAGAAGCGGCTGTCACTACCCGAAAACCAGGTGAGGGTGACGACCCGAAAGGCGAAACTACTACTCAACTGGGTGCCTCCAAACAAGTTGTATTCACCATGCGCCAATGGTAGTGTTCATCAAGAATACATAGAAGGAGTTTATCGATAGAAGCAGCGACATTATTGAAAATCATCTGGTTGCGCTCCTTCCAGATCATCCAAGAGACCAAAATTATGCTTGAATCGATGTCCTTCCTGCAGTGCTTTGGTTCAGAGTTCCTGGTGGCGATCCAATGATCTTGAAGGGTGGCCTGGCCGATAGGGATTGCGCATAAATGTCCGACCTAAGTTAGGAAACGCCCCCAAACTTGTGTTGTCACCGCGCATCCAACTAGAAGGTGGTCGATGGTTTCCTGCCCTTGCCCGCAGAAGACACAAACTCCTTGGTTTCGCAACCCTTGATGCTGTAGGCGATCGGCCGTCCAGCATCGCCAACGGATCACGAGCCAAATGAAGATTTTGCATTTGAGCAAAGGTTCAAGCCTTCCAAATGGCTTCAAATAAGTGAACCCTACGAGCCACTAAAGAAAGCTCTGTAAGTCGAATTAGAGGAACAGCATCCCAATGGTTCCCACCTCCAAATAACAGTGTCGACCTCTCCTTATGCTAGCTGTATTGACAGCAAAGTATCCCACAAAAGAGGAATTCCCTAATGTTGACATCCTCAAGCCGACCTGAAATGTCCAAGAGCCAAGCATTGCTTGTGAGGGCATGAGCTATTGTTCTATGCTTCCGAATTGGTGGTCATAGTTATTATGTCATATCTATCGATGATCACTCTCGATATACTTGGATCTATTTTATAAAACATCGCTCTTAGTTGATTTCCATTTATCAGTCTTTTGCTAAGATGGTTCATACACAGTTTTCTTTTTCTATTCGTGTTTTTCGTTCTGACCCTAGGGGAGAGTATCTTTCATCAGCCTTTCGTCAGTTCCTTTCTTCAGAGGGTACTCTTCCTAAGCTCTCGTGTCCAGGTGCTCATGCTCACAATGGTGTTGCTGAGCGTAAGCACACTCACATCATTGAGACTGCTCGTACTTTTCTCATCTCCTCCTTTGTTCCCTCTCACTTCTTGGGGGGAAGCAGTCTCTACGGCAGTCTATCTCATCAACCGTCAACCCTCTTCCAAGCTTTAGGGCAAGTGTCCTAGTGAGGTCTTGTATAGAGCACCTTCTCGCTATGCTCATATGCGTGTCTTTGGTTGTGTCTGCTATGTCCTTCTAGCACCTCGTGAGCGCTCAAAGTTGAGTGCTCAGTGGTTGAGTGTCTTCCTAGGTTATAGTCGCCTAAGCGGTAAGGCGTCGCCCCCGCCTTGTCACCTCCGCCTCATGTTCTCCTCCCGGCCTCCGTCGCCGCCAAGCAGCTCCTCCCCGGCCCGAGAACGCGAGCTCAGGCGCCGCCTGTGCCACCTGCACCTCCTCTCTTCTGAGCCTTCGGTGGAGAGGGAGGTAGGAGAGAAGAGAGGAGCCAGAGCTCACTTGGATCTTGGAGTTCGCCGACAAGGTGCTCCCGCCATCGCTTCCGGATCCGTGCCATCAGATCAAGGCCTCCACGACGACCCCATTAGCTTCATGATCACAACACAGGTAAAATGATCAAGCATGCAAGACCAAGATGCGCCGGCCAGGTTTTCACATGAAAGCACGCTACTGGGTTAAGTGGAGAACAAGGAGGAATCCCTAATTCCTCCCCGTCTGTCTGCGTTCTATTTAAGTTTCTTAAATGGGCTAGCCCAAAACCTCAGCGATGGCGGTAATTAATAAATAGTAGTAGCAATACGGCAATTAGGAATTAGCATTGTAGCAATTACTCAATTAGGTAATTAGACTGATGCTTGTAAGGTGTCGCCTCGCCTTGCGCCTTAACGCTTAAAAGGTGTGAGGGGGTGGGTCGCCTCGCCTCGCCTTACTGCCTTAATAACCATGGTTATAGTCCTGCGCATAAGGGCTATCGTTGCTATGATCCCTCAGCACGTCGCATTCACATCTTTTGTAATGCGACCTTTGATGAGGGTCGGCCTTTCTTTTACCATCCTTCCACAGATTCCACCTCCTTTGTGTCTACCTCCTATTCTTTCACCAGACTTGTCTTCTCCAGATACACCTTCTCCACCAGTTTCACCTTCTAGTGTGTCTCCTCGACCAACTCCACCAGTTTCTGACACTTCCACTTTTCCCTTTCACTATAGTCGCCGATAGAGAGTTCCTTCTGATCTTCAGTCCTCCTCTCCTCCACTTGACCCTCCGGCCAGTACCACCGACTCTGACGATCATTCTACTACATCACAGTATGCCCTCCGTGATCGTTCTTCTATTCAGGCACCAGAGAGATGAGGTTTTTCTTGTGCAGATGCAGTAGCTGAACCAAGTATCTATCAGGAGGCTGCCAGTGTACCTGGGTGACAGTTGGCTATGACAAAGGAGTACACAGCATTAGAGTGTACAGGCACCTGGGATCTTGTTCCGCTACCATCTAGAGTTGTTTCTATCACTTGCAAGTGGGTGTACAAAGTAAAGAACAAGTTAGATGGGTCAGTAGAGCGATACAAGGCTCATCTTGCTGCAAGAGGTTTTCAGCAGGCTTATGGTCGAGATTATGATGAGACTTTTGTTCTAGTTGTTCATATGACCACAGTCCGTACTCTTATTATTGTTGCAGTGGTACGCACATGGACTATATCTCAGATGGATGTCAAAAATGCTTTTCTTCATGGTGATCTACATGAGGTCTATATGCAACCACCCCTTGGTGTTGAGGCTCCTACAGGCTATGTTTGTCGTCTTATGTGTGTTCTATATGGTCTCAAGCAGGCTCCTTGTGCTTGATTCAAGCGTTTCAGTTCTGTGATTCGAGCTGCTAGTTTCACTCCGAGTGAGCATAACCCTGCCTTGTTTATTCACACTTCTCAGCGCGGTCATACTTTGCTTCTGTTGTATGTAGATGATATGCTGACCATAGGAGATGATATGGACTACATGGCTTTTGTCAAGAAGAAACTGAGTGAACAGTTTATGATGTCCGATTTGGGACCATTGAGCTATTTTCTAGGGATTGAGATTCATTCTGATAGTGATGGCTACTACCTTTCTCAGCATCGCTATGTTCAAGATCTGCTTGCTCGCTCTGGGATGACTGATACTCATAATGCTGCCACACCCATGGAGCTTCACTTGCAGCTTGGACCTACAAACGGTGTACCCCTGACAGATCCTCCTCGCCATCGTCAGCTCGTTGGGAGACTTGTCTATCTCATTGTCACCAGGTCAGACATTGCTCATGTTGTTCACGTGCTCAGTCAGTTTGTCAGTGCTCCCACATTAGTCCACTATGGTCATGTTCTTCGTGTACTGAGATACTTGAGGGGGATTGCGTCTAGACGTCTGTTCTATGCCAGTTCAAGTCAGCTCTAGCTCCACGCTTACTCTGACTCTACTTGGGCGAGTGATCCTGTTGATCACAAATCTATCACTGGCTACTGTATCTCTCTTGGTACTTCACTCATTGCCTGGAAGTCCAAGAAGCAGACTGCAGTGTCACGCTCTAGTGCAGAGGCTGAGCTTCGAGCTCTTGCCGCTACCGCCTCAGAGATCATTTGGCTTCGATGGCTCTTGATTGATCTAGGTGTCCATTTTTACAATCCTACACCTCTTTTTTGTGACAATACAAGTGTCATTCAGATTGCTAGTGATCCAGTCAAGCATGAGCTTACAAAGCACATTGGTATTGATGCATTCTTTACACGATCTCATTGTCAGCAGCCGACCATCGTCCTCAAGTATGTTCCCTCAGAGCTTTCACTAAAGCTCATACTCGAGAATATCATCAGTTTCATCTACTCAAACTCAGTGCATCAGATCCTCCTGATCCACCTTGAGTTTGAAGGGGGTGTTAAGAGTGTTGTATATTCTCTCCCTCTCTTAGCTCATGTGGCCCATGTAGCCCATGAGGCCCATGTAATCTTCTCTATATATAATCTCCCATTAATGAATAAAATGCATAGTTGTGAATATCAAAACCCTAGTCTCAACTTTTCTAACAATTGTAACCACATTCAAAGAATTACTCTCAGGGAAGACGACACCAAACCCCCTTGACTGGCATTTTGTGGAAAATGAACCTCATACAGTTTTGTAATGTAAATAAACAGGGAACATGGAGTACCATTGATTGCAGCGACCTGGAACCTTTGTCTCATGATTCTCACAAACCTGAACAGATCGTTGCTTGAGTTCAGATCTTTTATCAAATCTTCAGAATCTTTCAGAAGTGGAACACATTGAAGTACTGTGATCAACACAAAAAGAACTTTAACTATACATTTTCAAACAATATAATCATATGAATCGTGCAGTATGAATATTAGATAGTTCAATCAAGAAACTTGTAACTCACAGCTGTATCTATCTTTGTTGACCTTTATGCAAAACAAATACTCATTGTCGGGACTTTGCATGTCAATTTTGTTGAAGACAAATTTCACCCCTTGAAAAAAAAACGGTAACTGTCACACAATGGCATCAAGCTAATTTAATAGATCATGTCATTAAAACTTTCATTACCTTCTCCTCCAACAACTTGAAAACCAAGAAACTTATTGTACCACATAATAGCTTCCTCTAGGTTCTTTTTCCCTGTCGCGTCACTATTAGCTTCAAGAGCTTCAATAGCTGCCATCAAATGAAGACATATTAAGGCATGTAGATTTCAAGTTCTGCATAGCCAACGAAAATATTGTAACAAAAGAATCAAGTTGGCATCAAAGTAGCTACAAACGCATACAGGAAAAAGAGAAACCTAGATTTTTAGAAAACCAAGATTTCAAGTATAAAAAAAATGGACCTAAAGAGCACAAAAGAACCCCTCAACTGTACTAATTGGACCTGGTATTTTTTGGAGCAAATTAAGTGCTTCTAATTCCCTATTCAGTTTAGACTTTAGAGACCAGGCAATACTGGTGCAAATAAACCAAAATAGATGCTCCCTTAACAAAAATAAAGCCCTCATAAATTATCTCCTAAAAGATTGTGATTCTGAAATGGCTTATACTCTGCTAAAGAAGAGCCGAAATATCCCAACAAATCGAATGATGAACAGAATGTCATAAAATGTACCTATCTCACTTGAAATTATTGTACTAGAACCGTGATCTTAAGTTACCTTCAAGTTGATTCGATATGACATTCGCACATTCATCTCTCCTAGCCCTCTGATCCATGACCAAGCTCCTGAGCTGCTCGTTCGTTGCAGTGGCATTCAGAATTGACTCACTGATGAGCTCATGTTTTGACCCTTTGTTTACTTGGACTGCAGAGAAATTTTACATGATTTAAGACCTTCCATGAAATGCAATAGAAGAGAAGGAGAACAATATGAAACCAAACAGTAACAAACAAAAAAAGAAGGAAATAGTGCATGCAGCAAACCATCTATAACAAAAACAGGAGCGAAGAAATGCTTGTACTTACTGGACAGAGATTCTGAAAGATCTGCTTCAAGTCTCCTGAGCTGATCCTTTAGTCCGTCGAGCTTTCCTGTCATCCAAAAATGCACGAATCAGTAAAATTAATCAATCACCTTTTCAGCTTAAAGAGAGACGCCAGTCACAAATCGTACTACAGCCCAAGTTAATCGTCCAAAACTATATCAGAAGTTGTCAGGTTGCATAACTTTGCAAATGTATAAGCATGCTGCGACTATCACTTGAGCTGGCTCACCATAATCACCACCTTGAATAGCCAATAATTACCAGTGCACGCTTAATATTTTGCTTTCGGATCCCACAGAAATGCAGGACGGAAAAATTACCGTGATTACACTTGCAGCTCTTCTGCTATTAATAAACATGTACAAGCAGGATTAGATAAACAACCCCCCAGATCTAAGCACAAACCCACGAAGTAGTCAGCTTTTGATTTCCGAATGGAACAGCAACACTAGGAAGATTCGAAATTGCTTAATCTTAAAAAATCTTGGTGCGGACCCCACAGAAAACCTAACCATTCTCAGACCAGACCAGCCCAGCCCAACCCAACCCAAGGTGCTAAACCAAAACTCGGGATTCGGGAATAAAACCAGCAAATACGACAGGAGAAAGCGAGAGATGCCTCGGTGGGAGATGGTGTGGTTGGCAAGAGAGCGTGCCGAGAGGAGGGCAGCGCTGAAGGCGGAGGCAGCCGCCGCGGTGCGGTCGCGGCCGTCGGCGATCTGCCGCTCGCACGCCGTGCGCTGCGCCGCCATCCGCCGGCGAAGCTCTACGGCTCCTCCTCCTTCACCGCCTTCCATGGCCTCTATTAATTGGACCGGTGGTGGTGGAGACGCGCAGCGCAGGCGGAGACGGAGGAGGAGGCGGAGGCGGTGCTGCTGTTGGTTCGGTCGGGTATGGAGAGGAGTGCAATGGAGTTCAAATTTTTGCCAAGGGAAATGGCGTTTCTGGTTTTTTTCCCCCTCTCCCCTCTATTGGGCCGTTGATGAAATGGGCCTCTACGCCTCTGGGCCTTTAGAGCTGGCTTGAGGTTGGATTTAGGCCCATATCCACAAGGGATCTGTGCTTTGGGCTTGGTTCGTGAAGCATGTCGCCCATCCCCTGACCAGATATATATGTATGTTGCCTGAGGTGGTCTTTCTGAATTCTGAATCCCTAGCTGCGTGCGTGATCCATCCATGCATATATATCTGATGATCAATGATTTTTTTTTTTGGAATTAATTCTTACGATCAATATTGATCACTGCAGCTCGTTGTGCTTCCTTTCCTTCCATATCGCCATGTCAGTCGAATCATTGCGTTGCGTTGTGTTTCTTACCTTCTTTAAGCTAGCAAAGGCAAATTAAGCTAGCTGTGCTCTGAAGCAACCTGCCCAGCCGTCGCT
The DNA here is from genome assembly GCA_036346405.1 of Phyllostachys edulis. Classification (NCBI taxonomy): domain Eukaryota; kingdom Viridiplantae; phylum Streptophyta; class Magnoliopsida; order Poales; family Poaceae; genus Phyllostachys; species Phyllostachys edulis. The sequence goes on from CM070555.1 coordinate 78,780,497, forward strand.
AACTGTCGATCGATATTGCCCGGCCGGCCTTTCTTTCCCCCACCCACTGTCGCTAGCTGCATGTGTGGTTAGTAGGATCGACCTCTGAGTCGCAGTCGCAGGCCATTCTAATCGATCTCATGCATTTGAATGCATACATATCCCATCTTTAATTTTTCACCGACACGCAATGTGCCGTGCAGTGTGATCGACAAAAAACATCTGATTATGCTTGCCCGTTGTTACAGACAGCCTGACTGAGTAAGTACCTGCTAGTACTAATTCGACTTCAATCCCTGCATCTACTCCACTAGACAATGCACGGAGATGTGGATCTGCACCTGCATACGTACCTGGATAACAAAAATTCTGGACGCGGAAGATACTGACGTACGGCGAATGAGGTGGCCGGCCGAGGCTGAGGCCAGGCAGGCATACTGTGACGGCGGCAGTGTATCCCGGCCATCGCGCGCCGTCACATGCACATGCGTTACCCTCTCGCCGTCGCCCGCTTACTTAATTTCTAGCAGTCTAGGCTAGGGATGGCAATCGTGTTGATTACTCGTATGCCCACGAGCGAATAACCTAATAAAGATGGGTATGGACGTCTTTCTTTGCCCACGGGTATAGAAACAAGCACAATTCATTGCCTATCGGATAAACGGGCGTATGCATGAATAACCTCCACATGTGCCCGCTTCACCCGATTACCCACAGCCTACACTCACAGGTGGAGCCCACTGTCTAAAACACTAACACTCGGTCGCTCTCGCTCCAATCCTCCCACTTCCCACCGTCGAACCAAAGATCTCGAGACTCTCGGTCCCCCACCGAATCGCTCTTCCTCACGCGCCCAGATCCAGAATTTCCTCCCCATCCCCCGTCCTCCTCCCGGTAGAACTTCCTCCCCAATCCCCCGTCCTCCTCCCGGAGTCCCGGCCGACTATTACCCCTGACCCCCGTCCTCCTCGTGGCGTCCCGGCCGGCCATTGCCCCAGACCCTCGTCCTCCTCCCGGCCAGCCGCCGCCCCTGTCCTCCTCCCGGCCAGCCGCCTCTCCGAATCCTCCTCGGCCAACCGCCCCGTCCCTCCTCCTCACGGCCACACCACTCACGCCAACGCCTCAAGAACTCCAGATCCGCCCGTCGGCCGTCCTCCTCCGGTCCTCCCTTGGCGCGGCCAGCGCCAGCCGCCTCCTCTGAACGCCGATCGCCTCCTCCTGAACTTCAAGCACCACGATCTGGAGGTAAGTCCTTGAATCTCAAATGGGAGTGGAGATGCATTCCTCTTTAGAAAGTTCATTGCATTCCTCTGTAGAAAGTTCATTGCATTTCTCTGTGGAAAGTGGAATCAAGTTTGTATAGCTCATCTTTTTAACATTTACTTGAAGGCTTGTGAATTTATCCTAAGCAAATCAAGCATTGAGAAGAAATCGAACTCTAATTAGAGGAAGTTGCTGCCAAATTAGTGTTTGCTGTGACATAAATTAAGTCAGCTTGTACTTTTGTATCTCTGGAAAGTTTGTCAATCCCAGTGCAATGCTAAATATGATCATAACTTAACCGTTTGGATAACACGGTGTGTCAATTATCGTTTGCATCTTAAGTTAATATATTTTGTAATTATTCAAGTAACTTCAGTCTGTCTACTAACTGGGACATCCATTAGCTGCCCCTCCAGCTATTTTGATTTGTCAATGGCTTGTTATTTTGATTTGAAGGTGCGAGTATTCAAACTGTGGTAACATCATGTAGGAGTTTGCTGATCTCTATGGTAAAAGTGACATCGCAGTTAATCTGATCTCTTACTATTTGTAGACATGTGATCTTGCCGGTGCTGCCACATATGATATTGTGCATGGGTGATGCACTATTGATGTGTGAATTGTGATATGTGCATTGTTCGTGGGTAACGAGCATGCCTGCGGGCGATGAGTACCCACGAGCGGTGATGTATTGTTCGCGGGTAAACGGACATGCCCGCGGGCGAGAGGCATGGGCGAGATTCTTCGCCCGTCGTCCTTCGCGGGCATGCCCGTGGGGGGAAATTGGGGTCGTGGGTATGGGTATGGGCGAGTACTACCCGTATCCGCCGCTCCCAATTGCCATCCCTAGTCTAGGCCCTGTTTTTCGACGCGAGGATTTTTCTTGATTTCTGCAGGGAATCGAATTATTTTCGTGTGGTTTTTGTGGAAGCATGCACAATTAATTGACAGGCAATAGAAGTTGACACGTACGATGTATGGCAGATCCCATCCCCACAAAGACCAAATGGTCAAATAGGCGCCTTACCGAGCACAATGGGGGCACGGCTGCCCAAGACGCAAAATGAAATGGGTCGTGCTGTGCCAGCCCACACGCCTGGGCGGTGGCCCAAGCACAACCCGAAGGCCCTTCATGTCGTACCGTGCCAGCATAAGCCCATTTGGTCCGACGGGCCGGTTACAGCCCACTTAGCCTGTTAGGCCCGAAAAATTTTTAAAAATAGGAAAAAATCCCAAAACTCAAATGAAAAAATTTGTAGAATTCAGAAATAGATATAAAATTTGTAAAAAATGATAAACATATTGAAAATGTAATAAAAAGCTTTATTGATATTCAAATGGTTGTCTTGTTAAAACATTTGCCAAGTAAAAACTCAACATGAGAAAACCTTGGTAAAGGAAAAAGAGTACAGCTTATAACTCTACATACATGTTTGTTCTACGTGTCGTTGTCTAGATATAGATTTTCGAACACCTCCGACAACTCTGGATTTTCCACAGAATGTTGTGTTCGTGAATCAGTTTGTTCCCAGTCCTTCACGGTTAGAAGCATCTCCACTATCTCACTTGTGATACATGTTCTTCTCTCCTCCAATGTTCTTCCAGATAGACTGAAACCAGACTCGGAGAAAACCGTCGAGACAGAAACAGTTAACACATCATGTGCAAGTATGGATAGCACGGGATATGCTAACTTATAGTCATGCCTAATATTTTTAAGTTTTCTGAGTTGAAATCCACCGTATCGTTGTCCGGATAGGCGAATATTTCCTCACTCCTTGGGTGAGTGGTTGGTCTTGGACTTTATTGAGAAGGTGTTACTGTAGAAGAAGAAGACCTAGACCTAGAGGAAGAGCCTGCATGCACCCCAAATCTTGCCCTACATATTTGTCTTATTACTTGAGGTGGGTGCTACTGGAGGTCATTGCAAGCAGACTCCTTGGAACTTATTTTCGTACCTTTGGAAAACCTCATATTATCAAGAACGAACATCTGCAAAATAGTTAAAATAGTCTAGCCCTGTAGCATCACTAAGAAGATCAAGAACATTAGCAAATCCATCAATTTTAGCTGTATGATCTAAAATAAATGTAAATGCATATAAGAAAGTGATTTCTTTCTAAAATTTAAGGTATTTAGTTTTCATAGCAAAAAGAGCCTCTCTTAAAATTGTGTCATCTTCATAGTTTTTTAAATGACTAGCAATCTATAAAATACTATGTGCAATAATAGAAGATGTTGGATAGACAGCGGACAAAGCAAAAGTGGCCTCATAAATTTTTTCTAAAAACTGAAGTATCTTCTCAACAACGAACCAATGTTGTTAAGTCAATAGTATACTACCGTCAGTGCTCTGATAGTGCGTTTGAATAAAAACAGAAAATTATCTTATATGGTAAAAGACTCTTAAGCATCAGGTAAGTAGAGTTCCATCTTACCGATATGTTCAAACCGAACTTTCTTGGACGTATAGCCATCGCCCTGTAGAAGTTCTTATGTGCTGCTATTCTTACATTAGAATTATTCAAGTAAGATATCGCATCGCGAAAAACTTTAATATACGAATTCAACATCTTCAAACCACATTTTACTATAAGGTTAATAATATAACAAGTGCATCGCTGATGTAGCAAGAAGGAATCGGCGTATGCACTCAACACTGGAGTAAGAATATCCATGGCCCTAGAGTTCGAAGCGGCATTGAGTAAAGTAATTGAGAAAACTTTATCTGTAAAACTAAAGTCTTCCACGACTTTGATAATACAGTCCGTAATTCTCACCCGTGTGTGCTACATCAATTAATTTGAAACCTATAATTCTTTTCTTCATTATCCAGTCGTCATTAACATAATGAGCAACTACACTAAGATAATCCTCTCTAGCCCGACCACCCTATATGTTCGAGATCAGGGCCACCGAAAATATGCACGTACTAAATAGTTCCTTTATTTTATTACGGCGTTCATTGTAGTATTTTACTAGATCCCTAATTGTTATATGTCTAGAAACGGTAGAAAATCTAGGATTATACGCGGTCCTAATGTATGTTTGGAAAGCAGTAGACTCCCCAAAGCCTAACGGTAAATCCTCAAAAATAATTAAACGACAAAGAGATTGACGGACTATCTCAAGATCATAGTTCCAGCTACGTACCGTACCATCAGGGGCGTACTGCAACTACGTCTGCCTCATCATCAATCATTGATTGGCCTTACATCTTGTAGCATATCTAAGTAAGTGCCCCGTTCCACCTGTAAACCTTGCAGACGATTCATTGCGATAAATTTTACAAATAGCATATGGTACCTCATTTTTCTATACGTCTAGTTTGGTTGTCCTGTCGAAATTCTCTCGCACTCCTGATGTAGACGGCCTCAATCTCTTCGCTCCAGTGGTCGCCGACGAAGATACTAACGTGGTGCCTGATGACAGAACTCCACCTTGTCCTTCCGATAACAACTGCGGTTGGTTTGAGGCAGTCGCAGCCTCCATGGATGCAACTTCCTCCGGTGAAAGTCCGTAATCACCAAGAGCAAAGCTATCGTAATTTTCCATAGCAAAAACTGCAAAATCGAAAATAACACTATTATTACTTTCATCTTAGCATAACAAATACTAACAATAAAAGTATGCAAAAAAAAAGAATTGTACCTCTTTTGCTGACTTGTTGCCGAAAATTGAAATTTCCAAAATTTGGCATATTTTTTTGAATTTTGCGAAATTATCTCACAAAAATGTGAATTTGTACAATATAATTTCAAAGAGATATTGATGAATGGATGGGTGCTGAATGAGAAGGGTATGATAGCTATTTATATTAAAAAATAGTTTTTTTTTACTATTTTAAATCCCCAAATGGTAAAAAAAAAATGCCCCAATAAGCAGATTCCCCTCGGGCCGTGCTGTGCCCACTTGGGCCTCCCCTCCCCTTTTCTCCATACCAGGCTGCCACTGCGCCCCGTGCGTGCGCCACGCTCGGCTGCTATGCTACTGGGTCGATCTGTCATTGCTTAGAGAATAATGCATGCAGGGCGTAAAAAGGGTTAGCTCTTCAATTAATAGGACAACTAGTCTGGTGGTTTAATTACTAGTACAGTTTGTACTAATGACTAGTACAATTAACTTTATGTGTGGTGCTGTGGCCGTTTGAAATGAGAAAGCCAAGGATAAAGGTAGCCAGCTGCTAATATAGAGGCATAGAGCAGGTACATGGAGCAGAGTAACTATGAATGGAGAGAGAAATTAGTGGCTCAACTGCTCCACCAGCTTCAGCAGTTGGAGATCGGGTGGATGCCAATTGCCAAGTGATCGAGCAGCTGTGTTAATGAAGTAGTTCATGTATTGTGTTTGTATGCACGGTAGGCCGGCCATGGCTTCAGTACAGCTAGCCATGCCAGTGTTAGCTAGATTAATTGTCGGCACTACTACCAGCTAGCTAGCTATATATAGTTATTACAAATGCATGCGATTCTTCCATAACTCTAGCAATATATTGAGGTAGAGACTCCTTAGATTTGTTCGTCAGGGGTTTGGATTGCCATTTCATCTGACAAATCAATTGCCAAGCATGCATTTCTGTTCTGTTCTTGTATTGTGTACGTCGGTGTTAGTTACTTAGGAGGCAGTAAAAACAGTGTCTGAGCCTCTGGAATCCGGAGTGCAAACTGAATAGACTAGCTATGTGAGACTGCAAATCGGAATGGCAATAGGCTGCTGAGCGGGTCTTGGCCAGCATATATATTCAGCTAGCTGAACCAGATGGCATGCATATGTATACTATACAACCATGCACTCATGCTAATCACATTCATGTAAGTAGTTCAGTTGCTGCTGCATGTACGAACGCTGCTGGCAATGGTGGTACAGTGTGAACTAGCTAGTTGGCTTAGAAATCCGATCGAATAATATTACTACAGCACGTAGTTAACACGCAGGTGATGCAAAGTGGCATTATATATTTCGATGGATCGATCGATGTCGTCTCTAGCTTTATTAAGACTCTCTCTCTCTCTCTCTTATTACACTCTTTCTCACCCTGCTCTGCTCTGGTCTGCTAACTGACATGCATGCATGTTCCGGTCAGTGACTCCACTCCAGTCCATAAGTAGCAGCAGTACTGTCCTCCGGCGTGTCCAGCTAGCTAGCTGTATGTCCACTGTCCACACTCCCTCTTCTTCAGCCTTCCTTCACATTACCACATTCACACCACCACCATCACCACCTATCCCCAATTCCCATAGAGCTACCTGTGTGACAATGGGCAGGATCCTCGCAGGCCTCGCCACCCTCCTCGCGCTCGCCGGCGCTGCCGCCGCCCGCGTCCCGAGCGTCTACACCGGCGGCCCGTGGCAGAGCGCGCACGCCACGTTCTACGGCGGGAGCGACGCCTCCGGCACCATGGGTAAGCTAGCTGTAGGCATGCGCTCATGCAGTTGATCTTCTTCTGTTCCTCGTTAATTTGCGATCGAATATGCATTACTACTGCCGGCCATTGATTGATTGATTGGTTGTTGCATATCAATATGTGTGTATAGGCGGCGCTTGCGGGTATGGGAATCTCTACAGCGCGGGGTACGGGGTGGAGACGGGGGCACTGAGCACGGCGCTGTTCAACGAGGGGCTGAGCTGCGGCGCGTGCTTCGAGATCAAGTGCGCGGGGGGGATGGAGCCGCGGTGGTGCCACCCGGGGAGTCCCTCCATCCACATCACGGCCACAAACTTCTGCCCGCCCAACTACGCGCTGCCCTCCGACAACGGCGGGTGGTGCAACCCGCCGCGCCCCCACTTCGACCTCTCCATGCCCGTCTTCCTCCGCATCGCGGAGTACCGCGCCGGCGTCGTCCCCGTCACATACCGAAGGTACGTACCCTACCTACGCACCGTCTGTCGTTCGATGCTCCGGCCGGTGGTTAATTTGACGACACATGATAACTTTAGCTAGCTCGAATTAGCTAGGCAATGACTGCAGGCAGTACGTGCAGTGCAGTGCAGTGCAGAGGTGTGGGGTCTATCGTGGCCGGTATTTTTTTTTTAAGACTATCTATTTAATTAATAAAGAAGGTATCACAAATAAACATAAACTAACAAGTTTAGCAATAAAAATTAATTACACGGTATAAGATGCTCCAAGCACTTGTTCTCGTGAGGGTCCAAGCTCTACCTTCTTTCTTTATCTTTGTAATCAGGTCCACGGGTGGTTGTTCTATTATGAAAGATTCTATTGTTGCGTTCCTTTCAGATTTCTCATGTGATTAGGATGACCACCGTGGTTATCACCTTTCTTGCGAGACCTCCCGTATTGTTAATCTTTGTCCATCAATCCCCAATATTCTAGCTATCGGCCCAATGGGATGGCTAAAGAGGTGCCCAACCCAACCAATTGATCATCGAATTCCAAACTCGTCGAGCGTATCAACACGTGTAAGAAAGGTGCAAGGCCGTTTTCAGTGTTTGTCTGTAGAGGTGACATGTGTACTGGTTCAACTAACCCCGCGCTTGTAGTCTGTGTGAGGTCCAAAGGCAATTTTGGATGCCTACCCAGACAAAGAACTTGCATTGGGGGGAGGTTTTCCGTATTACCTTTTTGTAGTATATTGTTGTTGAACCGAGGAACTACAGCGTATAAGCTAATTTTGCTATGTATCTTCCCTCTATTTTCCATTTTTAAATAATTTTTTTAATTGATACTGATTAGCCGTAAATCAATTTGATTTTGTTATGCCATTAAGGAAACACTATTTGGGATACAATACCCATTTTAGAACCGTTCACTACTAACAAACAAATTGAAAATAGCAAGATAACAAATAATATAGTTAATGGTTCCAATTTGTCCTCAGTTTGGCAGTCTGTGACTGGGAATCCTTTCTCTTTTCAATAGAAAGAGAAGGTTTATTTAAGCAGTGTGTGTTTTTGAGATAAGGTGTTATCTTCCAAGTGATCTCATCCAAGACGCTTGGGTCGAGATTGATAAACCTTATTTTCCTCCAGAAGTCTAGGAATTGCTGGATGTCTTTGGGTTGTTATCCCCCCCTCCAGAATGTTGATGTCCTGTATCCATCGACCATCTTGTAGGGTCACGCTCACTGTTAAGTTCTTCCTTCTGGATACTTGGAATATCTTCAGAGCTAGATCTTTGGGGGATGTGCCATCTAGCCATGGTGTGTTCCAGAAATTAACTTTGTTTCTGTTGCCAAGGTGATTGTTGTGGTCACTGCAAAGAGACGTCAGTCGGCTCTGTCGCACGGAATGTCCATTCCCACCCAAGGTTTATGGTCAGCCTTCCATTCTTGCCAGAGCCAACATAGTCAACCGTTGCGAACTTTTGGAGGTTGAGAACGTTGAGTCCTCCGAGTTGTGTTGGTCGGCAGACATTGTCCCAATTAACTTTGCATTTCCCTCCCGAAATTGCGTCTGTACCGGCCCAAAGGAAGCGACGTCTAATGCAATCCAGGGCATGGAGAGTGCATTTCAGGGTGTTTAGGACCGTGATGCAGTAGATCGGGATCGAGGTGAGCACCGATATGACCAGGGTCGTCCGACTGCCTGGTGTTAGGAGTTTACCCTGCCATCCTACCAATCTTGTCCCTGCTTTATCTAGTAGGGGTTGGAAGTGCACCTTCTGTAGCCTTTTGTAGTCAAGCGACAGCCTCAGCCCCCAGGTATTTGACGGGGTAGGTTGATCTGATTGCTGGAAAATCAAGGAGGACCGCATCAAGGTCTGTGTTATCGCGGCTTATATATAGGCACCACCGTACTTTTTTGGAAGTTGGTCTGGAGTCTCGAGACATTTCCGAAGCTTTGGATTAACTGGCACGTGGTTGTGACATCACGCTTTGAGTGGGAGATGAAAATTGCCGCATCACCAGCATACAAGAATGTCCTGAGCCTAGCAAAACGGTCTCGAGGACGCTCCAGGTAGCCCATCTCTGTTGATATCTCTAGCAGTCACTAGAGGGGTTCGATTGCCAGAATGAAGAGGAAAGAGGATAGCAGCTCTCCCTGTCGCAGGCCCCTCCCGTGATTAATTCTTGTGCCAGGGACACCGTTAAGGAGCACTAGAGAGGAAGCAGTCGAGAGGATGGCTGAGATCCAGTTTGTCCATCTGCGAGTCCTCTTCTTTGTAATAGCTTTAGCATGTAGTCCCATTGGACGGTATCAAATGTTTTTACAATATCTAGCTTGAGGAAGAGTGTCAGAATTTTGGTTGTATGGAGTCTTCTTATTAAGTATCTGACGAACAGAAAGTTATCCTGAATGCATCTAGATTTGACGAAAGTACTTTGATTTACTAGAACTAGGTTATTCAAATGTGGCGCCAGGCGCAGAGCCAGTGCCTTAGAGATCCATTTTGCAATCCCATGATTGAGACTTATTGATTTGTAGTCAGCAACCTTGTCAGCTCCCTCCTTCTTCGGTATCAGCACGGTGTTAGTCGTATTTAGGAGATGTAGGTTCGTCATGCGGGGCTGTGGAAGCCGTGGAACACCGCTTTTATAATGATTTGTAGGAATTGAAGGTGAAACCGTCCGGATCTAGGGCTTTGTCTGCTAGCATCTGCACAAGCTGGTAATTTAATTAACCGTGCCGTGCTAGGCTGCTAGTGTTCAAGTCGATCGCCATATCGATCTTCCAGGCATCGATCTCTACGTGCAGTAATACAGTGAGTGCATTTCAGTACAGAGAAGGAGCAGTATTCAATTTGGACAGCTAGCGACTGGCCTGTGCAGGCTGTACAGTAGATTGGGCCGGCCGGCCGACCGGCGTTAAATACTTTCTTCTGCAGTAGCCATGTTCAAACCAGGGCCGGACAGAGCCGAAAAATAATTTTCCCGATTAAAAATAATATTTTTTGAATTAAAAGTAATATTTAATTCGTTTTAAAAATAAAAAAATTAGTTTTTATTATTTTTATTGTATTAAGTGAGCTTTTTCGGGCTTCCTAAGGCCGGTTCGAGCCGACCACCCAGGTCTATTCTGCAGACAGAGTACATGCAGAGTTCTTTTTTCTCTTAGATTTTCGGACGCCATACATAGCTCATACTTCATACCAGTGGCGGACCTAGGATTAAATTTTAGCTAGGGCGGAGTCGTAGCGCCGTGACCGTCTTCACCAGTGTCGGCCTGAGATCTTAGGAGCTCGGCGTAGAATGTTCTATATATATACTTGCATTCTTGATCTCTTAAATTCGCTGTGAAATCGAAGTCATTCTTAATCTGCTCAATTCTTTATTCCTAACCTTATGCACAGCCGAAGCATCTCCCCTCCACTGTCATTCTCCATCTCCATTTCCTTTTCATTTCCTCGCTGCCAACTCCACCCATCTAGCAAAGCCCCCTCTGCCGATTCTTTAATCCCACCCGAAGGCATTCCTTCCCACCCCCACTTGCCTTTTATCTTTCTTGTTCTCCCGAACAGCAGAACCACTCAGCAATCCTCTTCTAGTCACCAAGTAAGTACATTAGTACAAGTTTATCTCCATACCTTCTCTCCTTCCAATCACCCCCAAGGACACAAAATCGAGCTATGCATGTTGCGCCATCGCGTTCTTCATCGCTCGAGCATCCCATCCATATAATCGGCTTTCACATGCAAGCTCTTTTGAGCATTTTTGCCAGAAGGGGAAAGTGGCACGCCCTATGCACTTGGTGGCACAGTAGGCGCATGGCGACAACAAAGCAGCTCCATGGCTTGGTGGCGGCTCAATGACGGTAGCTAAGGCCGGCGCAGCATAGGAGTGGCCCTTGCGCGGCGTCGTGGCTCAAAGACAGAGCGGCGTGGTGCGGCCAAAGACAATGGCGTTGGCAAAGAAGCGGCATGCGGCATGGCTCAGAACCGAGAGTGGTTGCCGAGGTCGACGCCCAACGCACGCGCATTGGGCGGCGGCGGTGGGCATCTGTGGCGGCCAGCATGGCGCGCCTAGGCATGGCCGACGGCAGAGCGACAGCAAGAACGCAGCGAAGGTCATTGCCAAGACCCTGGCGGCCGCCCACCCTCGCCCTATAGCTGGGACCGCCCCTGCTTCATACTAGTGTTCCGGCCGTATAATTTAAGGATCGTGTGTTTGTACGTACTAGCTCCATTGCGATCCATCGGCATTGGACGGTGTCGGCATCCAGCAGCTGTTCGAGATAGAGATCGATCTCGTGAGATCCTGTTTGCTACCTACCTTAGGTACAATAATACAGACAGTTGCTATCTATAACAACTCTTTATGTTATTTGTAGACAGCACTAAAGACAGCTCGTACAATAGGTTGTGGTGATACAATCGACTACAGGATTATAGACAACACACAATCTTTTAATGCTTTTCTTGGTTCTGATGTTACAGTCGGCTACAGGATCGTAGACAACACATTTCTCTATCTTTATTCTCTTTCATCCACATCTGCTTAAATTCTACGTGACAGATGCTATAGACAGCTGATATAAACTCATTATACATGATCTTACCTAGTCGACCGCGCAAAAACGAATCACGTATCTAAGATGATGGCCTCACAAGAAAGGGCCTTTTTATTTTTTCTAATCTTTTTTTTAAAAATTATTCTAAAGATAGATTTTTCTTAACTTTATTTTCGATTCTAACCCCTTTGGTTACGATATGACCTGTGGCGTGATCAAACTGTGCTATCACGCCACCAACCGCGGTGTGACCAAACTGTGTTGTCACGTCACCAACCCCTTTGGACGCGTCCGTTTTTAGGCTAAATCCTATCACGCCAAGAAGAGTGGCGTGATAACACAGTTTGGTTATACCGCGGTCGGTAGCGTGACAACATAGTTTGGTCACGTCACGGGGCATGGCATCACCAAAGGGGTCAGAATTGAAAATAAAGTTAAGAAGATGTTATCTTTAAAATAACTTTAAAAAAAGATTAAATAATAAAAAGAATTCCACAAGAAACTAAATGCTGCAGCCACAGAAAATTACACTCCGCTAGTAGTACTTGGTCATATTCGTATATTAGTTCTAGTTTCTAGCAACACGGTGCGTGCATCACATTATTTTTTTACAGCTAGCGCGGAAGCTTGCCCGTATGTGAAACTAGCAGGGTGACACATGCAAATTGCGTTGCGTGGCTATATTTATTTTTTTTACAAGAGGCGGCCTCAGGGGAGGAGGTGCGTTGGGCTTGAGGAGGAGGCAGCATCAAGGACGGCGACGACGAGCTCGTGGAAGGAGAAACTTAATCATTCTGAGTGGGGGGCACGGGCAAACCCTAGAGTCCGAATATAAATAGGGTTGGACATCACAGACGGTTCTAAAGTAGAACCATTTGTGATAAATACACATCGCAGACGGTTCAAATAAATAACCGTCTGTGATAATATACATTCTCATATACATAAATGCAAATTCAGAACATATGACACATTCGCATATTAGTAAAGAATTATATCTGAATATTTGCTCAAACTATGCTAAAACCGCTAATTTTACGATCACAAGTAGTTCAACACTTGTGCAAAGAACTTGGCATACTCATGCCAAATCCTACTGCCGTCGCTGCAGAAGACGACATAATCATCCCACCCTTTTGTCACGCCGCAGCCGATGCTCGTGCACCGGTAGCCGTCCTCCAGCAGCGCCAACACCTGGCCCTACGGCCCGGCCATCTTCTTCCACGTTGCCTCCTGGACCACGTCCGCAGTAAGCCTTCGGCACCGCCTGCACTCTCGGTTGGTCCTCTTGGCCGTTTCGCACCCGCCGCCGGCCGGCTCGCCTTCGACCCGGTTGATGTAGTGCTTTCCAATGTCCCGCTCGTTGTCCAGCCACTTCGTTGCCTTCTCCCGCTCCGGTGCAACGCGTATCCCCACGACACGCTCCTTGGACGCCTTCTACATGGCCTTGCAACTCCATAAGAGAAAATTAAAAGGCTAAATTAAGAGCGTTGTTGTTAGCCAGATTAGTAACATGTATATGCATGGATTGGTTGCCGCCACAAACAATAGTACGTATTTTTATAGGTATATAAATATGTACGTGGCTCGTAGCCTACAGAGGTCAGCCATTTGCTGAGGAGAGCTTGCGGCCACGAGGCCGACGATGTGGATGATGACATCGTGAGGAAGAGCGATGGTGATCGCCGACCTCATCGCCTTAGTCCGCCGTCATGCTCCACATGCTCACCATGGCAAGATATGGACTCGCAAGGTACGATATGGATACAACAAGAACTGACTTATAGACATGGAAGCATCGCGCGGCGAGACGAAGAGACGCATCACACGGTGAGATGAAGAGACACATCGCACGAGAGACTAAAAGGCATTGAATGTATCACAGATACTTCCAACCACAAACCGTCTGTGATACAAAATTAAATTATGACAAACGGTTATATTTAAAAACCGTCTGTGAAGTCTGCAATAATCACAGATGATTCTTGTTAAGAATCGTCTAAGAATTATCACAGATGGTTCTTATTAAAAACTGTCTGTGATAGCTGATGTATCACAGACGGTTCTACCCATCAGTAGTAACATAGACGGTCGTGATTGTAAAACCGTTTGTGATAATTACAACACTGACGGTTTCTGGGGAACCATCTGTGATGAGGTGTCTAGTATTGCCTCTTTTGTAGTAGTGGCAGCACGACATTGTCCTTATCTCCGCCGTCGTCGTCTCAGCTCTTCGCTTCCCCGTGGGGTCAATGTCTTCTTGCAGAACAAATCGACGACATTGCACTCTTTCGCGGTCTCATCCCAAGCACCATTCATGCTATCTATGTTATATATTTTAATTTTATTTATTTTTATTGGAGTTTGTATAAAATCAAATCCTAATTTTATTCAATTTATTTGAAATTTAGTTATTTAGGGGTGTTTTTTACTTTGGAATTAGTATGGAAATCAAATAGCAAATTTTATTTTATTTTTATTCCAATTTTTATTCTTTTTGTTGGGATTCGTACACAAATACAATTGATAATTTTTCTTTAATTTTTATTCTAAATTATATTTATTTAGGGATTTTACTTTAGAATTTGTATCAAAATCAAGATGCTAATTTTATTTTACTTTTTATTCAAAATTTCATTTATTTTGTTGGAATTCATATACAAATCTCATTGCTTATTTTTTAAATTTTTATTCTAATTATATTATTTAGGATTTTACCTAGGAATTTGAATGGAAATCAAAATGCTAGTTTTATTTTATTTTTCATTACGAATTTTAGTTATTTTTTGTTGGAATTTGTATTAAAAAATGTTGGACCAAAATGGCGACTAGAGGGGGGTGTAAATAGGAGCACGATATCTTTTTCACCTTGATCGGATTCAACACTTTTTTCCACTCCAATAGCTATGAGAGCTATAAAGATCAATGTACAAGCATAGCAGATGGCTTGTATTGAATACAATTGAAACCCCGAAGCAAAACAACCAAAATCACCAAAAACTCAATTCACAATGAGTCGGGCGGTTAGACCACTCAATATGGGCGGTCTGACCTCTCACCAGGGGCGGTCTGACCTCCAGCCCGATGAACAGTAAAATCAGTACGAACTCAAAATCATAAATCGGCTCAACTTTTGATTTGGTGATCCAAATCTCCTCAAATTTTAACCATAGCTCATCAAGAAGGTTATGAACCTATTCCAATCGACGATCGGGAAGATCAAACGCAAGGTTCCATAAATTTCAAGGATGAGGGAAGGAGGGCACAAGAACCGAGCAAAGCCGAAGATTGATCCCAAAACTTGCTCGTGGGTAGAAGATGATCAAGATGATCCTAGATACACTTACACATGTCACGGTAAGCAAGATCATGGCTAGAAACCAAAAGAAAACCAAATGATCAACGAAAACCCAAAAATCACAAAAGAAAGAGAAAGAATAAGAATAGATTCATCTTGAGGCAATCTTGCTTGGATTGATTCGAGATTGATGTTGGTTTACAACGACTTCAGCATGGAGGACAAAAGCTCAATACTTGAACACGCAATCAATCCAACTCTCAAAAACCCTAGCCTCTCCACTTTCCTCTCCTTTGTGTAAATCCCATATTAGGGTTTCTAGAATACAAGGGTTGGGATGCGCACAACCAACACCCTCCCCTTTTATAGTAGAGGCTAGCTTCTAGAGAGACATCCCTAATGGGCACCCGTTAAGCCCACACACAAATGGGTTTCACCCACGCACGTTTTTCAAAGCGTTGTCTTCATCTTTATTTTTTTACCAAAACTGTCTCTCCTTGCGTCGTGGTTTAGCCAAAAGCCATCAAGGCGGTATTTTAGTGAGTCCAATCTTCATGAAGCAAGCGCATACTTCGCCACGTGTAGGTTGATCAACGGCTATCTTCATGTCGGCAAATTTGTCTCCCATCTGGCTTCCACCGAAACCACCATGGCACTCGCACCGATCCCCGCGTCGCTTGATACAACCCATCGCACCGAACTTTTCGTTCGGTCATCCTTGTCTATTTTGCGCCATACTTAAGTCCACTGTCTTCACCCGACATCATCGATCGTTCTGGACCTCAACTCTCCAAGCCTAGTCCCGATCATCCTCGCCGTTGACCATCGTTAACCTCCAAGCCTCCTACACAATAATAAACCAAGAAATCGATCCCGGGAACAAGTTCTTCACAACTTGACCCACGTTAGTCAAAACATGCATCATGTAACACATATGCACTGAAACCCATGAAATTGACCTAACTTACAAACATCGTCGCCAAGATGGCCAGCGAACAGGGCAAAATCGATCAGACCGCCACCCATGACCGGTCCGATCGTCCAGCAAGAGGACTTAGCCAAAATTCCTCCCTGGAAATCCGAAACATTTCTAGAAATTTCAAACAAATAAAACTTTTGACTCGAAACTTTAAAAATTATGAGACCAAATGTAGAAGAATCACCTCTCTTGCCTACATCCTCTATTTTTGGTCCGGCTCAAAATTCAACAACACCTTTCTTGCCGGCCAGACCGCCGCCCACAGCCAGTCTAACCGCCAGCCAAAAAGCCTGAGCCTTGGCTGGTCTGATTGCAAGTGGTGGCTGGTGTGACCGCCACACAGGCCGGTCTGTTGGCTACCCTGGCCGGTCTAACCGTCTAAGGCCTGACAACGTCTGAATTTTGCCGAAAATGAGTGATTCGACAAACCATCAATACCATTGCCAATTGTACCATTATCCTAAGATCATGAGCATATCCCCATGATATCCACATAGATCATATTGCTATTTTTTGTTTAAGTTTTATTCCGAATTTTATTTATTCAGGTATTTTACCTAGAATTTGTATGGAAATCAAATTGCTTATTTTATATATTTATTCTGAATTTCAATTTTTAGTACTTGATGTGGACTCTTTGTTTTAATCTAGACCGTTATAATCTGGACCAACCAGGATCAACGTTGTTGTAGATCTTTCTCTTTTTCTCTAATTAACATATGAATTTTTAGCTCTTGAGGGTGAACGCAGTGACTTTTTTTTTTGTTTGATAATTGATAGATTATTCATCCTTTGAGCTTTTTCCCGATCGATCGAGCTACATGCATGATCCCTGCAAAATATATTGTCCTAGTAAAGAGAACACGATCGATGATCGATCGATCGATCTGCTTTCAGATAACTCAACAGGTGAAATGAAATGATACAACAAGACGTGTCACCTTTTTGTCCGCGCTGACAAGAGAGATTAACCGCGTTAGAGAGATTAACCGCATAGGTAGATAGATGATAGGTAGCTGAAATCTTAAAAGGTAAAAGGGAGGCCGGATTGGGGGTTGGAGAGGCAGGCCACGTCGACGCCTGCTCTCTTTGCCGCATGATTTTGCGCCGTTTTGTGTTGCTCATCCGATCGACTTGTGTTGGATTCCCACGCCAATGCGCTTCTTCAGGCGTTCGATCTTGCATGCTCCTCTCGGTTCGGACGGCTGGATACGTCCATTGGTTTTTGCGCTCGTCGCCATGCGTCTCTGCCTCGAGTCTTGCGCGGCTTCTCTTCTCCTCTTCTTTTCTCCGCCACTGGGCACGCAGGGACTCTTTCTCTTCCTCCTTGCCTTTCTTCGCATTTTCGTCTTCCTCTTTCGCACTGCTGCCTCGTGCCTCGTCCCTCTGTTCGTCGCTTCGGCTCCTTCCTTTATATCCTCCCTGTTCTTGGCCGGTCCTCAATGTTTATCCTCATGTTTCTTTACCTGTTCTTGGGTCTACGATTCCTAGTTCTGGACAATGAGAACCTGAGGAGGGGCTGAACTGAAGAAATGACACAAAAGCACACGCACCCACATTTCGCCTGGGCCTACCGGTGTCCCAAAATGTGTTACAATAATCGATCCTGTACGTTCGTCGTAATTTTCGCTGAAAATAACATGGTGCTGTCTCCTTACTTGTCTGCCTGCATGCATTGCAGGGTGCCCTGCCGAAAGTCGGGTGGGATCCGGTTCAGCATCAACGGGTTCAGGTACTTCAACCTGGTGCTCATCACCAACGTGGCCGGCGCCGGCGACGTCGTCCGTGCCAGCGTCAAGGCCGCCCACACCGGATGGCTGCCCATGTCGCGCAACTGGGGCCAGAACTGGCAGTCCAACGCCATGCTCGTCGGTGGAGCCCTCTCCTTCCGCCTCACCGCCAGCGACCACCGAACCTCCACCTCCTGGAACGTCGCCGGCCCCAACTGGCACTTCGGCCAGACCTTCTCCGGCGGAAACTTTAGGGTCTGACCGCCGGTCGGTCGGTCGACAATATTAATTGCCATCGGAATGGCCGGGCCGGATCGACAACATGCATGGATCAATTCATGGTGGAATTATTTGGGTATTTTTAAACAAGCAGAAATACCATTCGTGTGCAAGCTAAGTAAGCCAATTAGTTAGTTTCCGGTTACGTATTATATATAACTAGTGGCATGTGCGCGCAGCAATGAGTAATTTTTTTTGCTACATAGTATAAATAATTTGGTATGGAAAATAATGGTTTTTAGAATTAGAAAATCTAGACAGTGTTTGTGTTAATTGTATTAGAGAGTTTAATAGAATTTGAATGTTGGCGTGCATAATAATGACAACGTTCCTCTACTTCAGATATTTACGCTGACGAAGGAAGGCTTTGTCCTGGTTCATACTCTTCTTTCATCGTATTTACCAGAACGCTTTTTCCTCGTTCCTGGTTTAGAAGAATAAGATACTTAAATTGTGGCTTACATATGGAAAATGCCTTCATCTTGAAGCTACAAATGCACAACACGGTAAAAATCATTATCAATTAATTGTTAGATTCCCCCACAAAGTTTGTCAAAAGATGTGTTTTTCTATCTCTTGTTTAAACTGAATTTTTTTATAAAAAAAATCATAAGTTCTCTAACAATGATAAGGCTGCTATTTCTCTGACCTTTAGTTCACTTCGTCAAAAGAGCACTTGACCTAAGGACCCTTAATGTTGTGTGTTGTTCTTGGTCTAAATCACGAGATCGGTAGAATCTAGCAATAAACATGCCTAGGACTCATACTTAAATCATCATCTAGCATTTATGTAGCATCCTTCATCACTGAAACATACATTCATCCATCCATTCAACATTCCATCAATTCATAATCAGAATTGACTAAACAGGAGAATTACACCATCACAGAACTGATTACATAAGCCACGCTAATGAAGCTCGAGCACTGAGACATGCTACTAATTTACAACAGATCATCACAAATCAATTTCTAAGACTTGGGGAAACATTAGTAGCAGGGAAGAGAGGAAGAGAGAGGGGAAGTATTGTTGACACTTATCTGAGAGTAGAGTAGCAGTAAAAGTTGGGAGGGATCGTCGGTGCGGTGACCGACATCGGTACTATGGTGGCAAGGCGAGTCGCCTCCTACTAAAGCCCAAAGGGGAGGAGGCCAGGCGTGGGGGAGGAGGAGAGGGGGACTTGGCAAGGCCTGGCGAGATGTGGGGGGAGGGCGAGGCGTGGGGGCAGGCAGAGGCGAGGGGCGAAGGAGGGGCCTGCATGGGAGGAGCGGCAATGGCGTGGGCGTGGGCGTGGGTGTGGGGGCGCAAGTTTTGGGAGGAGGGATCGAGCGTGGGGCATCGGTGGGGAGAAGAGGCGTGGTGATGAAGGGGAGGGGGTGGTAGCCGGGTGGGGGGAAGGGGATTTGGCCGGGCGTGGAGGCACCGGGGCAGAGGCGAAGCAGAAGAGAGTGAGAGAAGATAGGGCAAAAGTGGGTGGCGGCGAAGCCGAGCACACACTGGACCGACGAGTGAAACGAGCAGCGTTATCAAGAAACCACAAGAGAAACGCTGAACGGAAGCACATGAGCCCGCACAAGAAAGCGTGAAGGTCGAACTCAGCGATAGATCAAACGGCGGAGAAACGAACTAAAGACGATCGGACGGTCCAAAAAAAACAGTGACGTGGCCCGTCTGTCCTTGTCTCAAATTTTCCTCCATTTAAACCGAAGGAATATACAAATATGTATGCAAAAAACGACAAGTGAACTTATTTATATATCATATCCAAAATTGGTCGTAAGGGTTGCTAAGAATTAGAGACTAAAAGAAACACTTCGCGAAACGTGTTCTTGCTCATATTCTGACTGGCAGCGAGGATCGTAAGAAATGGACCGTCGCTAGGAATCTCCTTCCAGTGGGCAGGACCACGTGCGGAGAAGGAGAGACTTCGACTAGGAGGCTTTCTGTGTCCCGACCAGTAGCCAAAACAGGAGTGGAACAGATTGTTGAAGGTAAGAAAGGTAGCCCCTGAAATCTATAGCATGTAAAGTACTATATGTATTTGCCTGTATGATGCTCCTGTTACTCGTATATTTCGTTAAGGAAAGAGTGTTGGTCGCGTGTGAGAACCATTGGCTGAATGGTCACGACTAAAACCATTACGGCACTTGACTCGTAGGTCATAGCCATATAGCAATAGAGATCCTTAGAAAGGATACCGGAGAGAATTTGGTCTTCTCCGACCAATGAGGCAACAATAATATGCAAACCAAATGATAAGATAGACATATGACAACATCATTCGTCGAAAAGTAAAGGAAATGCATCTTTATTAATAAATGGAAATAATGAAAAATACAATTATACAAAGAATTTACGCAATTGGTCAATATTCCAAGAGTTGGACAAGACACGCCCGTCGAACATAGCTAGTCGTACCGAACCAGGTCGGGTGACTTCGACCACAGTGTATGGACCTTCCCATTTAGGAGAAAGTTTATTGCGATTAGTCTAATTCTGAATTCGTCGTAGAACCAGATCACCTACATCTAGGCTGCGAGGTTGCACCTTACGACTGTGGTACCTTCGCATGGCTTATTGGTAAACTGATGATCGTATGAGAGCTTAGTTTCATCGTTCTTCAAGGAAATTGGTGTCGTCGAGTCTTCGTTTAATCTGATCGTTTTCATTGAAACAATCAGTTTGAACAGAGCCAAGTTTCAATTTCTGAGGAAGCATAGCTTCGGCACCGTAAACCAGAAAAAATGGAGTCTCACCAGTCGAACGATTGGTCATGGTTCGAACGGCCCATAACACAGAAGGAAGTTCTTGAACCCAAGCTCCTGACCGTTTGATTAATTGGTCGAACACTTGTCGTTTCACTCATTGCTTTATGATACCATTGGCCCGCTCAACTGCTCCATTGCTCTGTGGATGAGTGACAGAAGTGAAATGTATTTTGATACAGAGATTTTCGCAGAATTCCTGAAAATTTCCGCTAGAGAATTCGGTACCGTTACCTGTGATTATACGACTGGGTATACCAAATCGTGTGATCACGTTTTTTATGAGGAACATCTTAGCGACTCCAGTTGTTATTTTAACAATTGGCTCAGCTTCTATCCATTTTGTAAATGTGTCAATCATGACGAAAAGGAATTTGAAGCCCCTAGGTGCTCTTGGGAAAGGTCCTAGGATGTCTAGTCCCTAGGTTACAAAAGGCCAAGAAAGGAGTATTGTTTGCAAAGCTTGTACTGGCTGATGTACTTGTCAACTGTGAAATTGACATTGTACACACTTCATCATGAGCACTTTTGCATCATGAAGGACAGTTGGCCAGTAGTATCCTTGCCTCAAGGCTTTACCGACCATCGTTCTGTAGGAATGATGTGATCCACAGACTCCTCCATGAATATCGGATAGCAGCTTAACGCCATCCGTTTGACATATGCATCTCACCAACACTCCATGAGATCCTCGTTTATACAAGGTACTTTCGATCAGAGTGCATGATTTGGCTTTTCGAGCTATACGATCAACCTCTACATTATCGTTAAGAATAATGTCATGCTGAAGATAATTGTAGATTGACGTCATCTAATCTCTACTGTGATCGTGCTGTACGACCTGTGGAGCATCCATGTTCTCAAGATCAACTTGTGCGACGTCTAGTGGAACATCTATGTCCTCGAAAAGCTCGACTACCGAGGGTGAATCGAGTTGCTCGAGAAAAACTCCGGACGGGACAGGAGACCTGGCGGAGACTATCTGTGCCAACTGGTCTGCCAGAAAGTTTCCTTTCTAAGAATGTGTTGGATCGAGAAATGGAAGAAGTACTTTTCGAGTTTTTGTACTTCCGCCAGATAAGATGATATGTTGGTACTTGAGCATTGATACTCTTTCCCAACTTGATTCGCTACTAGTTGAGAATCGTCTTTCACTAGTTGTCGACGATCAAGTCGTCGATATTACGAAATCAAAAGAGAAAAATGGCAAAGAGTTCTTGAGAGAGAATGTGACTGCTCTTTTATTGCTGTGAACTGGCTATTACAGGGGGTGCCTTCTGCTAGGCAGTGGACTAATCCTCATTATACTGAGCGTAATGCTTGCTATACTGTAGAATCAGACTTGAAACATGAATCTAATGCAGATTGCTATGCTACAATCCCATGCCGTTTGATGCCTGTGCTCCACATTTAAGTAACCGTCGAAGAGGTGGTGGTTGCTCCTTGAAGAGGCGCCTGTGGGAAGTGCTGCGACTGGTCGGAGCGAGGCAACGGTTGACAAAGTATCAACCGTTCGGCAGCTGTGCATCTGTGAGACACACAACCGTAAGATGGTTGTTGTCAATGTCTTTGGATTATGAAACGTCGCGTGGTATGGGCCAAATATGACATGTGCTACATTCATCACACGGTAAGGAACATATCCGGAATTAGATCCGGATGCTAGTTCATTACTTCTATGAGCAATCATCTGGTCGGGGACTGGGTACAGGACCTCATCCGACCAGGTTTCCCATGATGTAACCTCTGGAATCCTTATGACCACGGGGGTCGTGAGCCTTAGGGGTTACGACCATGAAGACATATGGTCTTTTTTATGTATTAAAGTAATACATAGAGATTTTAATCCTCGTCAGCTAGCCCCCGAACTTTAAATGAATTGACTATGTGAACACTTTCTCCCGATGAAGTCGTATCGGGCAGACCCTCATTTAATGTTGTGACACACGAGGTGGTATGTATTCACTTTAAAGTTGAGAAACTGCCTTGGAAGTCAAAGAGTTTTTCTATCCGTTGGAAAAAAAAAGTTTTGTTCGTTAAACTTTTGAGTAACTCCTGATTACAGTTAAAGAATTACGACTATAAAATCCCTTAGCACGGGGCTTAGGGCTTTTACACCTTCTGCTTTTCCCTCGACCAATTTCATCTTCTTGCTAAGAATATCTACTGACCCCCTTTATTCCTTTCCCCCAAATCCTTTCCGGACCACAATTCTAAACCCAACTATGTCGGATTTGATTACCAAGTGGTTGGTTTCTGATCTGAGCGATAAGAAGCTTAGGGCTTTGGAGGAGATCGGGATGCTTCCGGATAGGAATTTGATCAGGTGGAGGTCAGCGGCCAGAGAACACTTTTCGAGCCGTGAGGAAGGGGAAATCCCTATTTTCCTCGCCTACATCGAGTGCGGACTGAGGTTGCCAGCTCGCAAATTTCTTTCTCGGGTCCTGGAGTATTATGGAGTCAAGTTGGTGAACTTGGCTCCAAATTCCATCGCCAATATCAGCATCTTTGCTTATCTATGCGAGGCATACCTGGGGATCCGACCAAATTTGAAGGTCTTTAGGTATTTTTATCGGATGGCGAAGTCGGGGATGTTGACTGCCGGACCCAAGGAGTGTTCGCTGCGTCTCCACGATGGAAAGTCTGATGAGTACATTCAAATGTACTCAAAATCTTCGTGGTCGTCATGAAAAAAGAACTGGTTCTATATGGCGGTCACGAAGGATGATGGCCTCTACTTCATCGGTAAGAGGGCGAATGAGAATATAAAGTGGAGGTTGTTGTCCGTGGGGAAGAAGGCATTGAGTTCTTGAAGATTACTTCGCTCAAGCATTCCTCATCCATTTTGTTTTCTCCGTTATCGCTCATGCGAACATGGCGGAGACTTGGGATGATGAAAAATGGTTCGACCTAGCGGTGATGAGGGCATATCTACTACTACTACATCTTCCGCTCCAAGTGTGCATGAGAATGCTCATGAAGCACCAAAAGGTCCAATGACTAGAGCAAGAGCTAAACTAATAAATCAACAGGTGAATTTGTTTCTTAATGCACTTCCTTCTATTCATGAGAATAATATACTACCTTATGCTAGTTTCTTGTGCATTCTTAGGTGCGAAGGCGAGACCACCGAACACTCTTTGGAAAGGAGAAGCCCATGTAGTTACAAATCTAAGCCTATGTGCATGAAAGAAAAGTCCAAGGCTTCGGTCAAGCCAACCCAAGGCATGGGAAAATAAAACCAAAAGGAGTTGGCAAGCTTATCACGTGTTCGGTCAAAGCCCATGGGCCATGTACTTTATTTAGTTATTGAGTCTGAGCCAACATAGCTTAGGAAATCCAGCTAGCTCTTAAACCGAAAGTGTATAGTATTCGGTCATCCAAAACAGGCCAAGGCTAGTGCGTGCGTGACGGAGGGGTTGGTGCCAGCCTTAAGTAGCCGCCGCCTTGTTGATTGTAGGACAGACCAGATTTTTATGAATAAACACAAAATAGCAGATTGCTTTCTTCTTCTTGATGGCTCATGCATCAATAGGGGAAATTGAGAGTTCTTGTTAATTGAGATTGTTCAACCTTTCCGCTGGGAATTGGGAGCGCGATAAGGCTTCGCTTGGTGGTCGTGAAGTCTGGCGCGTGTGTTCTTGCGAATTAAAGAGTGTTTGTTCTTGCATTGGCAACGGAGGATCACTACGATTCGAGAGGCCACACGTGAGTATCTTGATCCTACGTCGAGAAGATCGGGCAACCTCGTATCATCTGGTATCAGAGCGCGGTTGACTCGGTAGGATTACTTATCCCTAGAGTAGATTGATTTTTATTTGCTGTTCTTAATACCTAGAGTCCATAAACCGAAAATTGCTACACAAAAATTCCAAACCCTAGTTTTGTATCTGTTATTTCCTGTGAGTCTAGTTAGGTTTTAATCCTTTAAAATTTTTGTTTAGTGCTGATCGTAGTGTTCTTTTGTGTTACTTAATCTTTGTTTCCAATCAAAACTTTGAAAATCATTGGTTCTTGATCTCCTGAAATCCCAAAAAAAAAAAAGCCGATCTGTGCGCGTGGCGACAAGAACTCGTGCTGCAGTGCGTAATTGCTACAGTGATTCGCGCTGCTGCTACAGTACAGATCGCTACAGTGTTTCGCGCGCGCTACAGTACCGGTTCGCTACAGTGCGTGCGCGGTGCATCAAAAAACACGGCTGCTAATCCGCGTTGCTATAGTGTTTCGGATTTTTTTCGGAGCCGCTGAACGCTGCGCCGCGCTCACCACAGTACCGATCTGCTACAGTATCCGCGAAATTTGCTACAGTAATTTGCGTGAACAGTGCACGAAAAAAAGTTTGCTGCTTTTTCCTTTCATCTTTGAGACTAGTCTTTGATAATTGCTTAGGGCTGTTCATTGAATTATTTGCACTCGCTGAAAATTAGAACTCGTGTGAGGGAACCTTAAACCCTAGTTTCGGCAAAAAAAAAAGAGACAAGCCATAAGTTTTTTTTTTTTAAAAACGTGGTTGTGAAGTAAAAAAAAAGAAACGAAAAGAAAAAAAAAGAAAGAAAAGAAGATATTGGCCGAAACTTGGGAAAAGGATAACCCTAGTTCATAAATTTCAGATTGTGTATTTAATTTCTTTGAGCAATCTTGTGCCCTCACATTTCATATTATTGCAATTGGCTAGCATCTCTCCTAGTACTTGGTGCAAAACGAGCTGGTTTTTATCTTAATTTTAGATTGTATCTTACTAGCTCATTTCTTTGTTTGCATTGAGTCACATTAATCTTTGCGTGTGCGTTCATATACTTCACTTAAACCTTGTGGATCAGCACTTAGGCAAAATATTCTAACTTGGATTATTACTTAGCTTTACAACATCAAGAATTTCAGATTGCTAGGATATACACCTCCATACCAAGCTCCACCAAATAACCGTTGTTGTGCAATTGTGGACACTCTTAAATTCGCTTAATCATCACTTTGCTATTGTAGCTTCCACCAAGTGTAAGTTTCTTTTGGCCTTAATTCACTTGGAAGGGTAAGAACTTTACTTGGGAGAGAAAGGAGAGATTGAGTGCTTTTGACTAATCATCCATATACACTCTTCTTTGTTTGTGTTTTCTTTTGCGATCTAACCATGTCGGAGAAGAAAACAACTATGGTGAGGAGCATGAGGTTGATCTTAATGCCCCGTGACTCGCTTCGGCATCGTGCATTGAGAACTACATTGCAACAAGAATTTGTAGCCGCACCACCGCAATGGGGAAGAACTCGAGTATGACATGCAGGATCTCCGCATTGACCTCAATCAACAAATGAATGTTTTGCGTACGAGCATCGTGAATGATGTTGTACGGGCACTTCATCAACAACAACAAGAAGATAGTGTGCATCTACCGGCTCACATACCTCAGCGAGATGAGGAGGTCGCTGCACGAGTCGCCCAGGATGCTCGACAACGGCGAGACCGTGTGGTGGCACAAGCCATACGGCCACCTCCACCTGGGAGAGGAGGTGGGGGAGGCGCCCAAGGACCCGGGAGGGGCCGTGGGCCTAGAGGCCGAGGTGGGGGAGCACCTCACTTCAACGATGACGACTTGTACCACTACGATGATGGATACCACCGCCGACACCGCTACGGCAATGAACGACCGAATGAAGAGAAATTTGGTAAGCTTAAATTTACTATGCCAACATTTTCAGGTACACATGATCCCGAAGATTACCTTACTTGGGAGCTCAAGGTGGATAAGGTGTTCCGTATGCACAATTACTCCGAAGAAAAGAAAATGCACATGGCTGCACTTGAATTTGACAAATATGCGCTCATATGGTGGGAACAAGTCCAAAATCAAAGGAGAGAGAGTATAACGAACCTCCCATCACTACATGGGAAGAGATGAAGTATCACATGAGAGCGAGGTTTGTTCCTAAACATTACAAACGTGATTTATTTGATAAATTGCAAAGAAATGAAGCAAGGCACTCTCACGGTGGAGGACTATTATAAAGAGATGGAAATGGCCATGATTCGAGCTAATATATTTGAGCAAGAAGAACAAACAATGGCTCGCTTCCTTCTGGTTTGCGCCTTCCATCAAACGCATTCTTGAATTTCACCCTACAACAACATGGTGGAGTTGGTGCATCAAGCAACCAAAATTTGAAAGGCAAGTGCAACAAGATATGAGAGCAACAAGAACATCATCATACACACCTGTTCAAGCACCTCTGAGGAGGTAAACCCACATCCCGTTTCAATTCTTTTAAAACTAATCATTCTAGTGGAAGTTTTGCTCCTAGTACCAGTGCTACACCAGGTGGGAAAAATGCAACAATGCCCATTGCCAAGAGAAGTCCAGCACCTTCTACCTCGTCATCCGTGGGGTCTACAGCAAGAAGTAGTGCCATCCAATACTTTAAATGCCTTGGACGAGGTCATATGCAAAAGGATTGTCCAAATAACAATGTTATGTTGCTATTGGAGAATGGAGAGTATGACTCTACTAGCGAGGAGGAAGGTGGGGCCCTTGCTGATTTTGGAAGATCTGGTGTTGTACATGAGGAAGAACAAGGGGAGGAGGCGCATGAAGATGGTTTTGTGACCCCGAGGTGGTCCTATCCTTGTGTGTGCAAGCGGTGTTGAGTGTGCAAGCAAAACCCACTCATGAGCAATCTTTGCAATCTTTTCCAGACAAGAGCTCAGGTGAGTAAAGATGGTAAGTGTTGCAAAGTTATTATTGATGGTGGTAGTTGTCACAATTTAGCTAGTAAAGAACTTTGCACTAAACTTGGGTTGAAATACAAGAAACATCCACATCCATATCAAATTCAATGGTTGAATAATGATGGCTCTATGAATGTTGGATACACTGTTGATGTTAGTTTTCAGATTGGGAATTACCGAGATACTGTGGAGTGTGATGTTGTTTCCATGGATGTCTGTCGCTTACTTTTAGGAAGACCATGGCAATATGATAGATCTGTGATTCATGATGGTAGAACAAATCAATATAAGTTCATGTGGAATAACAAAGAAATAACATTGCGGCCTTTGACTCCTTCTCAAATTGTGCGTGATAACATGCAAAAGGTTGAGGTGAAAGTAGAGAATGAGAGAGGGAAGGAGCAAAAGAGTGTGATTCCACAAAAGGTGAGTGAGAGCCACAAGTTAAAACTAAATGGAAAAAGAAAGAACGAGGGAGAGAAAAAGTTAGTCATGATAGCCACTAAATCTGATTTGAGAGAGATGAGAGATGATCCCACTTTGATGCCCTTTGTATTGCTGTACAAAGATATTTTGCTCTCTACTAATGACTTAACCTCTCTTCCTAGTGTGGTTTCTCAAGTTTTGCAGGCATATGAGGATGTCTTTCCGGAGGAAGTACCCGCTGGTTTACCACCCATTCGAGGCATCGAACATCAAATTGACTTGGTACCGGGAGCTCCACTTCCCAACTGGCCGCCGTACCGCACAAACCCGGAGGAGACAAAAGAAATTCAGCGGCAAGTGCAAGTGCTCATGGAAAAAGGGTATGTACGTGAAAGTCTTAGTCCTTGTGCCATTCCTGTCATTCTTGTTCCTAGGAAAGATTGTACATGGAGAATGTGCGTAGACTGTAGAGCTATCAATAATATTACTATTCATTATCGTCATCCTATTCCTAGGTTAGATGATATGCTTGATGAATTGAGTGGCTCTACTATCTTTTCTAAGATTGATTTGCGTAGTGGATACCATCAAATTAGAATGAAACATGGTGATAAGTGGAAGACAGCTTTTAAAACAAAATTTGGCTTGTATGAATGGTTAGTGATGCCTTTTGGTTTATCTAATGCTCCTAGTACATTCATGCGATTAATGAACCATGTTTTGAGACATTTCATTGGCAAATTTGTGGTAGTCTATTTTGATGACATTTTGATATATAGCCGCTCATTGGAAGAACATGTTGAACACGTTAGGCAAGTGCTAGAAGTGCTAAGAACTGAACAATTGTATGCTAATCTTGAGAAGTGTACGTTTTGCACAAACAAAGTGGTGTTCTTAGGCTATGTTGTTTCAAATCATGGAATTGAAGTAGACGACTCTAAAGTTGAAGCTATTCAAATTGGCCTACTCCTGTCAATGTTAGTCAAATTCGTAGCTTTCATGGGCTTGCTGGTTTTTATCGACGTTTTGTGAAAGATTTTAGCACCATTGCTGCCCCCCATTAAATGAATTAACTAAAAAGGGTGTTGCTTTTGAATGGGGAGAATCACAAGATAAATCCTTTGCAGAATTGAAGCGATGTTTGATTGAAGCACTATTGCTTGTTTTACCTGATTTCACTAAAACTTTTGAGATTGAATGTGATGCTAGTGGAATAGGTATTTGTGGTGTTTTGATGCAAGAAAGAAAACCTGTCGCATATTTTAGTGAGAAACTTAGCGGTGCACAATTGAATTATCCTGTTTATGACAAAGAATTATATGCTCTTGTGCGTGCTTTAGAGACTTGGCAACATTATCTTTGGCCTAAGGAATTCATCATTCATTCTGATCATGAAGCTTTGAAATACTTGAAAGGTCAAGCTAAACTGAATCGTAGACATGCTAAGTGGGTTGAATTCATTGAGACTTTTCCCTACATTATTAAATACAAGAAAGGTAAAGAGAATGTAGTAGCTGATGCATTGTCTAGAAAGAATGTGTTTTTAACTCAGTTGGAAGTAAAGGTACCTGGATTTGAAAGTTTGAAAGATTTATATGCTTCCGACCAAGAATTTTCCGTACCATATTCTAAATGCAAAGATGGGAAAGGATGGGATAAATACCATATTCATGATGGGTTTCTCTTTCGTGCTAACAAACTATGCGTTCCAGGTTCGTCTGTGCATTTGTTATTGTTGCAGGAATCTCATGCAGGTGGATTGATGTGACATTTTGGGAGAGAGAAAACATACATGATGTTGGCCGATCACTTCTATTGGCCCAGGATGCGACGTGACGTCGAGAGGTTTGTTCAACGATGTATCATATGCCATAAAGCTAAATCAAAACTTAATCCACATGGTTTGTATACTCCACTTCCAGTTCCTAGTGCACCTTGGGAAGATATTAGCATAGATTTTGTGTTAGGATTGCCACGGACTAAGAGGGGGAGGGATTCTGTTTTTGTAGTTGTGGATAGATTTTTTAAGATGGCACACTTTATTCCTTGTCATAAGAGCGATGATGTGTCGCATGTAGCTAACTTGTTTTTCAGGGAGGTTGTGAGATTGCATGGCGTGCCTCGCACCATTGTTTCAGATCGTGATGTGAAGTTTATGAGCTACTTTTGGAAAACTTTGTGGGCCAAGATTGGGACAAGGCTGCTATTTTCGACAACTTGTCACCCACAAACCGATGGACAAACGGAGGTGGTGAACCGTACACTATCAATGTTGCTGAGGACAATGATAAAAAAGAACTTAAAAGAGTGGGAGGATTGTCTACCGCATGTTGAATTCGCATATAATAGGGTGGTGCATTCTACTACACAATTGTGTCCATTTGAGGTGGTGTATGGTTTCAAACCGATCACGCCACTTGATTTGATGCCACTTCCATTACAAGAACGTGCTAATATGGAGGCGTCGACGTGTGCTGATTTTGTAAAGAAACTTCATGAAAAGACTAAAGAGGTAATTGAGGCGAAGGTACGTTCTTATGCTTCTAAAGCTAACAAAACTAGAAAGAAAATGATATTCGAACCAGGTGATTTGGTATGGGTTCATCTTCGCAAAGAACGCTTTCCAGAGAGGCGTGAATCAAAATTGATGCCCCGTGGTGATGGTCCTTTTAAAGTGCTTGCCAAGATCAACGATAATGCTTACAAGATTGAGCTTCCGGGAGACGACTATGCAGTAAATACCACTTTTAATGTTGCTGATTTATCACCATTTTTTGGGCAAGACGATACAGAGTCGAGGACGACTCCTTTTCAAGAGGGGGAGGATGATGAGGGCATATCTACTACTACTACTACATCTTCCGCTCCAAATGTGCATGAGAATGCTCATGAAGCACCAAAAGGTCCAATGACTAGAGCAAGAGCTAAACTAATAAATCAACAGGTGAATTTGTTTCTTAATGCACTTCCTTCTATTCATGAGAATAATATACTACCTTATGCTAGTTTCTTGTGCATTCTTATGTGCGAAGGCGAGACCACCGAACACTCTTTGGAAAGGAGAAGCCCATGCAGTTACAAATCCAAGCCTATGTGCATGAAAGAAAAGTCCAAGGCTTCGGTCAAGCCAACCCAAGGCATGGGAAAATAAAACCAAAAGGAGTTGGTAAGCTTATCACGTGTTCGGTCAAAGCCCATGGGCCATGTACTTTATTTAGTTATTGAGTCTGAGCCAACATAGCTTAGGAAATCCAGCTAGCTCTTAAACCGAAAGTGTATAGTATTCGGTCATCCAAAACAGGCCAAGGCCAGTGCGTGCGTGACGGAGGGGTTGGTGCCAGCCTTAAGTAGCCGCCGCCTTGTTGATTGTAGGACAGACCAGATTTTTAGGAATAAACACAAAATAGCAGATTGCTTTCTTCTTCTTGATGGCTCATGCATCAATAGGGGAAATTGAGAGTTCTTGTTAATTGAGATCGTTCAACCTTTCTGCTGGGAATTGGGAGCGCGATAAGGCTTCGCTTGGTGGTCGTGAAGTCTGGCGCGTGTGTTCTTGCGAATTAAAGAGTGTTTGTTCTTGCATTGGCAACGGAGGATCACTACGATTCGAGAGGCCACACGTGAGTATCTTGATCCTACGTCGAGAAGATCGGGCGACCCGTATCATCCGTATCGAGCGCTGTTGACTCGGTAGGATTACTTATCCCTAGAGTAGATTGATTTTTATTTGTCGTTCTTAATACCTAGAGTCCATAAACCTAAAATTGCTACACAAAATTCCAAACCCTAGTTTTGCATCTCGTTATTTCTGTGAGTTTAGTTAGGTTTTAATCCATTAGAATTTTTGTTTAGTGCTGATCGTAGTGTTCTTTTGCGTTACTTAATCTTTGTTTCCAATCAAAACTTTGAAAATCATTGGTTCTTGATCTCCTGAAATCCCAAAAAAAAAGCCAATCTGTGCGCGTGGCGGCAAGAACTCGCACGCTGCAGTGCGTAATTCCAAACCCTAGTTTTGCATCAAGGAGGTACCACTCGCCAAATGCGCTCCTTTGGGAAGCGCCAACACACCATCTGGGTCAAGAAGCGCTAACACGTATGCACAAAAGGTACTGGTCGAGGCAAGACTTAACCTCAAATAGGAAGAGTCGCTCATCTCCTTCCTCCGAGTAAATCAAGATGTATTCGCCTGGCAGGCGTCCGACATGCCTGGAGTCCCCCAGGGAGGTGATCGAGCACAGGCTAGCTCTCCAGCCTGACGAGAAGCCGGTCAAGCAGAAGCTCAGGCATTTTGCACCTGATCGGAAGGAGGTAATCGTGTCGGAGATTGACAAGCTCCTCAAGGCTGGGTTTATTCATGAAGTCGACCACCCAAAGTGGCTCGCCAGCCCTGTAATGGTTAGAAAAAGCAATGGGAAATGGCGAATGTGTATTGACTTCACATACCTCAATAAAGCTTGTCCGAAGGATGACTTTCCCCTTT
Source organism: Phyllostachys edulis (assembly GCA_036346405.1). Lineage (NCBI taxonomy): Eukaryota > Viridiplantae > Streptophyta > Magnoliopsida > Poales > Poaceae > Phyllostachys > Phyllostachys edulis. Next base: position 78,812,822 of record CM070555.1, read on the forward strand.
CACGCATTGATAAACTTGTAGACTCCACTTCCAGATGTGAGTTGTTAAGTTTTGTAGATGTATACTCAGGGTACCACCAGATTAACATAAGTAAAGAAGATGAAGAGAAAACTTCCTTCATCACTCCATATGGCGCTTATTGCTATGTTAAGATGCCATTTGATCTCAAAAATGCTAGTGTGTCTTTTCAAAGGTTGATGCAGAAAACTTTTAATCCTCAGGTAGTTCGAAATCTGGAAGTCTATGTTGTTGACTTGGTCGTAAAAAGCATTAACGCTGGCGATCATATTTCTGACTTACACGAGACTTTTAATTACTAAATACGGCATAACCTTAAGTTAAATCCAGAGAAGTGTGTGTTCGGGGTTTCGTCTGGAAAGCTTCTCGGGTTCCTAGTTTCGGCTAGAGAGATTGAAGCTAATCCAGCAAAAATTACGGTCATCAACCAGATGCGCCTTCCAACCATAAAGAAAGAATTCCAAAAACTAACCGGTTGTATGGCAGCGCTAAGTCGTTTCGTAGCACGGTTATGTGAAAAAGGACTCCATTTCTTCAAACTCCTTCAGAAACACAGAAGTTTCGAGTAGACTAAAGAGGCAGACGATGCCTTTGAAGAACTTACAAAGTACCTTACAAGTGTCCCGATCTTAGTCTCTCCGAGGTCGGGGGAAACATTGCTAATTTACGTGTCTACAGCGCTGCAAACAGTCAGTGGTGTACTAGTCGTTGAACGTGAAAACATCCAATGACCGGTATATCACGTAAGCGAAGTCTTACAAGGACCAAAGGAATGATATCCACAGATACAAAAGCTGCTCTATGGTCTCCTTATAGCTTCAAGGAAACTAAGGCATTACTTTCAGGCCCACAAAGAGCGGTCGTACCAACCAGATATCCCTTGTGTCAAGTCCTTAGAAACAGGGAATCATCAGGATGAATAGAAAAATGGGCGGTCGAGCTTGGGGTGTTCGACCTCCATTTCATCTCACGAACAACAATCAAGTCCCAAGCGATAGCAGAATTCATTGTCGAATGGACAAACCCTGAACCCACCCAAGGGTCCGAGTACGAACACCACGACGAGTGGACAATGTACTTTTACAGCTCCTTGATGCTCAAAAGCTCAGGGGCTGGAGTTATCTTGATATCCCCTACTAACGAACACATCAAGTACGCCATCCAGTTAAACTTTCCTGCTATAAACAATGTGGCAGAATATGAAGGTCTATTGGCAGGACTCCGAGTAGCTCGTTTACTTGGGATTCGTAGATTACTAGTGACGAGGATTAAAATCTCTATGTATCACTTTAATACATAATAAAAGACTATATGTCTTCTTGGTCATAACCCCTAAGGCTCACGACCCCCGTGGTCGTAATGATTCCAGAGGTTACATCGTGGGAAACCTGATCGGATGAAGTCCTGTACCCAGTCCCCGACCAGATGATTGCTTGCAGAAGCAATGAATTGGCATTTGGATCTAATTCCGGATATGTTCCTTACCGTGTGATGAATAGAGCACATGTTACAATCTTTTACTTCATTGCTTCCCACGATCAAGTTGTCGATCTTATGAAATGAAAAGAGGAAAATGCCAAAGAGTTCTTGGGAGAGAATGAGACTACTCTTTTATTGCTATGAACTGGCTATTACAGGGGTTGCCTTCTGCAAGGCAACTGTGAGAGCCGTCGGGTGATTTAATTTGTAATGCTTAACCCACCAATTGGCCCTAGCATCACAAATTAAATTTCCCCGCTCTCGGTGCATTATGTACCTCCCAGGAGCGGTACACATACACCTTTACATAGTATCAAACCATACACAAGTTATCACAATATCGTAAGATAAAATATCAAGTATGTAGTGGAAAACAATAAATGGACTGAATAAAATCATAAATTAACCAGAACTGGAGTCCCAATGGCTTGCCATAACCCGCAGGGCAACCGACAGGGGTTAAAACCTTAGCAAATCGACGTTTCCTACGCATCTTTCCTTACCCGAATTGATTTCAATACCTGTTGTCCATATTAGTAAATAAAAGCAAACAGTGAGTACACGAATGTACTCCGCAAGACTTTACCAAGCCTATATATAGCTACATGCAAGCTCTACTCAAAGGAGAAGGCTATAGGGTTCATTTTCAGCACAAAACAATATTTCATTTGAAATACAAGTAGTAGATTAAATTGGCAAGTGAGCAAACATTTTTGATATTTTAAATAATAGCGAGTAATTAACATTAGACATCAGCTGAACATCTACACGTGGCTGCCCTGGCAGCGCACAAACATAGCATGAGAAACCATTCTCAATACTGCCTATCAAGTTTTAAGTTTAAATTCCAAAATGTTGAGTCTAATTCTTGCGGGAAATAACCAAGCGTGTCCATAACCTAGGACGATGCTATTTGAATAGATTAAACCCTGCAGGGGTGTACAACTTTACCCACAAGTTAGACCACTCCTTTTGCCACACGATAAAGCACACTTCCGAAGGTATGCCGGCAGAGCTAAGTCCTACGAGATGTTTTTTTTAATATTGTGTATTAACTATGAGTCGTCCATATGGATGGAAACCATACGTTGTGTCGAAGTCATGGGTAAAGCTTCGGTCAACTACCCCTTGGGGTAAAGCCTCAGACAACTACCGATACCCCTCGATGTGGAGAACCTTGACAGGAACCCACCCCCGCACACCCAACACACACAGAATATTTTTTTAACACAACACACACCCCCACCACCTACGACTCGGAGCTAACACATCCCAAAGTACTAAGTCAAGAGGGGTCTCATATGTCCCTCATGTGGATGCACGCAAAGGTGTTTGGATCAATGGCGCAAGTAATTCGGTTCTTGTTGACTCGGACACCAAGCACACACCCAATAGCACACCATCCAACCAATGTGCCCAAGTCTAAAACATTTGATTTTCATTTTTAGTTTTCCAAATAGCACAGGGTGCTAGATATAACATAATAATAAAAATGATTTATGTGATCAAGGTCATCGACAAAGTCGACAACCACCGAATCTACTGGAAGCTAAGCATTGCTAGGCATGACACCGAATAAACGTAAATAGACCATATAACTTCCACCGGGCTCTAATTCACCAACGAAATTATTAACTTAGGCTAGTGGCAGGGGATAAATATTTTTTAGGGAATTCATGCAATAGGATTAACTACCTCTAATCGCAAACATAATTTGACAAATAAGCATGCATACATACAGTTACAAAACAAGATAATAATTTTTGAATGTAATAGGATCAACATGCATCAACGGAATGAGTGCTTGCCTTTGTTTGCTGGAACTCTGGACATTCTCACGAACTTCTCAATTGCACTTCGAATCATCGTCATCTAACGGTAAGAACTAACAAATCAAAAGCATCGAATAAATACCAGAATTCCAAAAAGTCTTCAAAAAAATTTATGAAATTAAAACAGAATGGAGAGAATAATTTTATATGCATTTAGATGAAAATTTTAGTTTAAGAATAGTTCTTATGAATTTTTAAGGTTTAACCAATTTCATGTTGTAAACAATTTATTGGGGATTTTTAATTGGGGGCATGATGTTAAGACTTTAGGTCATGATCTTTTGACTTTATGCTAAGAACATACTTATGAGTTTTTATTTTTCATTGCTTTACCAAGTTTTACCAACCAACCCAAAGACTTACTACTATTTGATTTCATCAAAACCAAGGCAAGGTTACTGGCTTAAGTAGATTTCAGCTAGACACTACCTCTGTTTATGAAACCTATTAGAAGAAAAATTCTAAGAAAGAGTGTTTGCTAACTAGGTCTTCCTACAATTACAAATTTATTAAGCAAAGCTTTGAGTGATCCAATACTAAACACAGTCCTTAGTACCGATTTTACTTCATCAAAAGAAATGGGTTGTTCTCTGCTAGATTCCAAAAATCTATATCCAGATTGGTTTTATTCATATTTGACTTCAACTAGAAAAATAAATGTTCCACTAACTAAAAGACTTAAGAGCATTTCTAATTACTGTAACAACAATGACATCAGTCTACAGACAAAATTAATTATCTTCATATTGCTATTCCTACATCCTACAACATCCAACATATCCTGAGCAGAAGTGCTACTACTTACAACTAAACTTCCTTTAAACTCTACTTCCAAATTTTGTTAACTCACTGGAGTGACTCAAAAGACAAACACAAAACTGGGTAACATAAGCTAGATGGTTTTACATAAGAGTTCTACTGACAAAACAACTTCTCTTCTAAATACCATCTTCTTTCTGTTTACTAGGTTGTCAAAGCTACTAAGCACTGACAAAACATTTTAACTACTTTACTTGACTAACAACATGAGGTTTGAAATTTGAATGCTGCATTAGTTGTTAATCCCACTCACTGATCCTTTGATTTAGTATATAAGGGACTGGCCTATTATCAAAATAGATTTATAACTAGCACCCTTCTCTGTTCAAAAATCAAACAACAAAAACTTTTTTTCTGATCTGAAGTGCTAAACTTCATACAAATCTTTAAACTTCAAATTTTTGTTAAATTACTAGAGTGGTTCAATCACCAGTTATAAGATCAATTGACATTTCTGAACATCTTGCAAGTGGCCTCATTTCCAATGATAGAGAGATATACATACAGGGAGTTCAAAGGGGGAACAGGGGAATGGCTTAGGCAGCTTGGGGCAGCGCTGGTCGCTGGCGAGTGGGTGGATGGCGGCGGCCGGGAGTGGCGAAAATGGGTTGCCATGGAGACAAGGAATTTAGGGGTGGCCTTGGGGCGGCCGGAGAGGCACTGTGGCGGCCGCGTAGTGGTGAACGGCGGCCGACCGTGGAGGCAACATGGTGACAGCGACGTGGAGTGAAAAAGAGGGTGAAGTAGGGGAGGCATGGGTATCCATGGAGGGTGGGAGCTTACCTAGCCAGTTGGAGGAAGCCAAGGCGACCGGAGACGAGCTCGCGACGGCGAGCCGGAGCGACGTGGGGCAGCTCTCGATAGCAGTGACCTGGGGAGAAGTAGGGCACAAGTGAGTGGTAGAGAGTGGTAAAGGAAGGTTAGAGGGTACTTAGGGAGGGAGGAATCGAAGAGAGAATAGCCGGAGTAGGCGTGGCGGTGGAAACGATGGTGGCGGACGGGGACGGAGAAGACGGCGGATGCGCAGCTCCCCGGTGGTGTTATCCCCCAATTGACCGAGGGGATTTGCTCCTTGGGGTATAAGGTGCGCCGTGATGCAATCGACGATGGCCGGAGCTAGCCGGAGTGGCCGGAGAGCTTGGAGGCGCGACAGTCTGACATTCGGAGCTTGATCTAGAAGCTCAGGTAGAGTTTGGAGATGAGAGAATTGGACGGGGAGTGGCAGCAGGGATGGAGTAGCTCGGGAGCTCCCTAGTTATAGGCGAAAGGGGCGGAGTGCACAAGGTGTTGACGTGAGCGATGCACGGCCGAGTGCGCTGGGCGCAGTTGCGTGGCACGCATGCACGTCAGCCGGTGGCGTCGTGGCAGGAGCGGCCTAGGCATGTGGGCAAAACCACCAGCAGCTCGGCAAAACTGGGGGCGAGGCCCACTAGCACAATTCACTGCGTGTTCGTAGTTGGAGCTGAGAACTGTCAATGGTGTGGCGTCGTGGAAGGGAAGGCCTGTCGGTGGGCCCGGTCGGTTAGAGAGAGAGGAGGGAAAACGACTCCACGAGGTGTCTTCAAGCTGGAAAAATAGAAATGAAGAGGGAGGAAGGCAGCTACGGGCTGGTGGGTCGGGTGCGGTCGGTGTTTGGCTCGGGTCCGGTTGGACCGAGTCAAACCGACTCGTTGACTGGGTTTTGCAACTGGCTGAAACTTAAGGGGGGTTTTAGATATATATTTCTAGCTCCAAAACTCATGAAAATTGTAGGGGAGGCAGAGGACCTAGTGAATATTTTGGTGTAAAATTTCTAGGGTTTTTTATGTATTAGATTTTTCTCTAGAATTATTTGAAGTTCCTCTTTTTGATGTTTGACTTTCATATCTTTACTTCGAGTGATGGTTTAAAAATAGCAAAGTAAATTGAAAAATTATGAAATTTGGAAGGTGAGTTTATAAGGTGTTACAAAACCTAGAAAAAATATTTTCAGGCACTGTTCACAATATTTGTTTGTACTTTAAATTTAGGTTCAAATTTGAACATTCAATTAAACAAGGAACCAAATAATCTCCAAAAATTTCAGAAAATCCAAACAAGCATAACAGAGCATATCAAATATAAGTAACATATTCCCAGCTTTGAGTCCCACTATATTTTAAAAATAGAAATCAGTTTGTAAATATGAGCTAAAATAAGTTTGCACATTTGAATTTTTAGAATTCTTTTGAAACTACCTCAAGCATTCTAGGAGCCTTTGAGGTTTTACTGTTTTTAAGTTGAATTCCAAAATAACATTCCTACATCTGAAACCTTTCTAGTTTTGCTTCAATTTAGATTGGACTTTTGAATTGGAGAAGGAGTATTGGATTACTAGGTTTTAACACATTTGCTTAGCACCAAAAGTTTTTGAAAAGTCCAAGATTTCACAAATACTCATTCGATGCTTAACTAATCCAACTTAGAGACCTTGGGCCGTTATTGCAGTGGACTAATCCTAATTACACTGAGCGTAGTGCTTGCTATGTTGCCGAATCAGACTTGAAACATGAATCTAATGTCGATTGCTATGCTCCAATCCCATGCCGTCTGATGCCCACGCTCTATCTTTAAGTAACCGTTGAAAATCAGTTTTGCATTTGGATAGAACAGTCAGTAAGGTTAATACCTAATGAAGATTTCAAATTTTCAAACCACTTGGGGTTAGCTGAGTCTAGTACTTAAGTATGTTTGATAATACTTAGTAGTCCTTAACTGTAATATGAACATAAAAACATAATTTTAAACCTCATCAAGATCAGTAATTAGCCATTAGCATCTAATCTATAAGAGTAAAAATGATTCGTGAGTCAAGAATTAAATTAGTGGTTAGTAAACAATAGAAGACTTTATGCTCTAGTCTCAATTTCAAAATTTCATAACTAATTCAAATCAACTCCAATTAAAGTAATTCTTTCATCTAAAATAATTCTCTCCATTCTGTTTTAATTTCATAATTTTTGAAGACTTTTTGGAATTCTAGTGTTTATTCGATGCTTTTGATTTGTCAGTTCTTACCGTTAGATGACGATGATTCAGAGTGCAATTGAGAAGTTCGTTAGAATGCCTAGAGTTCTAGCAAACAAAGGCAAGCACCCATTCCGTTGATGCATGTTGATCATATTACATTAAAAAATTATTATCTTGTTTTGCAACTGTATGTATGCATGCTTTATTTGTTAAGTTATGTTTATGATTAGAGGTAGTTAATCCTGTTGCATGAATTCCCTAAAATTGTTCATCCCCTGCTACTAGCCTAAGCTAATAATCCCACTGGTGAAATTAGCGCCCAGTGGATGTTATATGGTCTATTTATGTTTGTTCGATGTCATGCTTAGCAATGCTTAATTTCTGATAGATTAGGTCGTTGTCGACTTGTCGATGACCTTGATCACACAAATTATTTTTATTATATAACCAACACCCTGTGCTATTATATTTGGAAAACTAAAAATCAAAATAAAACTATTTGGACTCGGGCATATGGATGGTGGTGTGATTATCAGGTGTGTGGTTGTATACCTAAGTCAACAAAGACCGAACATCTTGTCACACTAAACCAAGCATTATCGCTTGCAACCACATGAGGGTCATATGGGTGCCCTCTTGACTTAGTACTCTGGGGAGTATTAATTAATGAGTCGTTGGTGGTAGGTGTAGAAGGATAAAAGAAATGTGTTATGTTGTTGTCGGGCATGTGCGGGGTGGGTTCCGGGTTAGTTCCCTCGCCCGAGGAGCATTGGCAGTTGCTACAGCTGGGCCAATGTATCCGACACAACGTATGGGTCCTCTGTGGGAGCCCAGGATGGGCGGTCCATAGAGGGTTAACCCATATACGTGCGACTCTTAATTAGCTCACTCCATTGGAAAACGTCTCATATGACTTAGCTTTGCTGGCATACCTTCGGAAGTGTGCTTTATCCAGTGGCAAAAGGAGCGGTCTGACATGTGGATAAAGTTGTACACTCTTGCAGGGTTTAAACTATTCAAATAGACATGTCCTTGGTTATGGACACGCTTGGTGAGGTCTTTCGAGAGTTAGACTCAATATTTTGGAATTTAAACTTAAAACTTGATCAGCTGTATTGAGAATGGTTTCTCATACTATAGTTGTGTGCTGTAGGGGCAGCCACCTATTGATGTTTAGTCTAATGTTATTTATTCCTTATTTGAAGTATTAAAAATGTTTGCTCACTTGCAATTTAAATCTATTATATGGTATTCAAATTGAAATATTGCCTTGCGTTGAAAATGAACCTTATAGCCTTTTCATTGAGTAGAGCTTGCATGTAGCTATGTATAGGCTTGGTAAAGTCTTGCGGAATACATTCGTGTACTCACTATTTGCTTTTGTTTACTAATATGGACAACAGGTGTTGAGGTCGAATCGGGTAAGAAAGTTAGCGCAAGAACGTCGATTGCTAGGGTTTGAACCCCAATCGGTTGCCCTGTGGGTTATGGCAAGCCATTGGGACTCCAGTTCTGGTTATTTTATGTTTTTTATTTCAGTCCATTTATTGTTTTCCGCTGTGTACTTGATATGTTATATTGTGATAACATGTGTATGGTTTGATACTATTTGTAAAGGTGTACGTGTACCGTTCCTGGGAGTACATAATACACTAAGAGTCAGGAATTTCTCTTGTGATGCTAGGACCGATGGGATGGTTAAGCATTACCAGTTAAATAACCGGGGCTCTCACAGAGCGGCGTGAGAGGAGGAGGTGATCCATATCTGGATGTAGGCGGCGTCGACGCTGGGGAGGAGGACCCTGCGGCACAGGAGGAGGAGGAGGGGGAGGATGCGGTGACGCGGGATGAGGAGAGAAGGCGGGGCGTCGATGCCTAGGTTGGAGAAGGAGGAGGGAGGACAAGGGCGCACGGGAGGAGGAGGAGGAGGGGCGTGGGGGGCAGAGGTCGGGAGGGGCTTTTATTGGATGATATTCGGTAGGTAATTACCTCTGAACTTCGGGGGTAAATTGGGAATGGGGCTACTGGAAGCCGTGGAAGCTCTCCGCGGGCGACTTTCGGCTTCCACACGTTGTATGAAGAAGCGGCTTCAGAGAAAAGCGGTTGCGAAAAGCCGACCGTTTGGTTCGGCTTCCAGCTTTTTTAGGCGAAAGCTAGAAGTCAAAGCTGAAACAAATAGACCCTTAGGGCCTGTTTGGAACGGTCAGATTTTCTAAAAGCGACTTCCTATTGCGTGGGCACAGGCTTTCGTCATGGGTCAACGGCTTGGCTTTTCTGGTTTGGTATTTGGCTGTCTGGCTTTTAGGTAGGCTGACTACAACTTCCGAGATGAGAAATGTCTGAAATGCCCCTGAGGACAATAATGGCTTGTTTGATGCCGTTTAACACAATTAACAATATTGACGATAATTGACAACTATTAACGACGCTAAATGCAATTAACAACATTTAAAGATAGTGAACAACTAGCACAATTGACGACAACTACTACAATTGATGGCATTTGACGACAACTAGCGGTAGTTCACAACAAGTGATGATAAAGCACACTTTACCAACCTCAATTAGGTCATAAAAACTGATCAAGCACCGAATTGAAGTATGTTGCACAAATTTCTCCACCATGTGAATCAAGGATTAGCGTATTTAACGATAATTATTACAATAAACATTTATTACAACAAATAATTATTACATGAAATCATTATTACAACAAATAATTATTACAGACAATTCATGCCTCCTCCACTTTTTTTGGGCTTGGGACCGACATCGGCAGTGTTAGGCACCCCACCCTCACACGTATCCCCACAAATGGAAAGATTAATATAGCCAAATTCCATAATACAACAAACAAGATCTTGCAAACTCACATGCGTGCTGACAAACTACTGAGGATGAATTTATTCTTATTTACATGAGTGCATGCTAACTAGTGAAGTTCACAAAAATGGTACTAATTATTGCACAAGAACTTGCAAACTCAGTGCATAAAATTCTTGTGATATATCTAACTCTCATAATGTTTTGTAGAGCAAACCAATCATGCAGTAAATCAAAGATGACATATTAACTGATCTAATATCAATCAATCGAGAGATCAAAATACATAAATATCTTATTTGAACTGCATAAGCTAAACCTCAATTCTTTCATTCATTTGGACAAAATGAAACCATATTTGAATGAGCAAAAGTCAGTAGATAATCCAAGCAATTTGAGGATATGAACCATACACACCAGGTTAGTACTCATGAGAATGTCAGTACATATCAAATCTCCACCACAAGCACTAGATCATTGTTTGGCCAAGCACCAGCTCCATCTTACGGCATGAGTTCAGACTGGATGAGAATTGCATGGATTCATGGATGAAAATAACAAGCAACACTGGATGCTACAACACAACATTTCAATAAAAAGCTGAGGGTACTAACTGCTAAGATAATAGACAATGGTATTTCAATGATACACAGATACACTGCATAAAAGAGCTGTAATATAGCATCTCAAACATCATTTATTATTGAAATAGCTAGGAATACAAGAACCAGCTAGGAATAGGATTGCATTGAAATAAACATGGTTTCATCCTGTTAAACAATTGCATCCTTTTAAGAATTGAGATATGATAGACAGACATTTGACATGAGCTATACTGAAATGCAGTTCCCAGTCACATATTGACCAATGAACAGTGGAACTTCAAGCAATACCAGTAACTACTAAGATATCAAACTAAATTCAACATATTGACCAATGAACAATGGAAAGAATTGCACCGGACAGCGAAAATTGGAACCAAGAAATCGGGAGGAGGAGGAGGAGAGCGACGTCTCGGGGAGAGGAGGGGGAGGCCAATGGCGGCTCAGAAGGAGAAGGGGGAGGGCGGCTCGAGAGGTGGAGAGGCCAGCGGCTCGACGTCGGGAGCAGCCAGATCCGTCGTGGCCGGCGATCGAACGACGGGGGAGAGGGAGGAGGCCAGGGGTGTGGGGGCGACTCGGGGAAAAGGGAGGAGGCCGCCGATGGCTCGAGGAAGAGGAGGGCGGCGCCAAAGGGGAGGATTTAGGGCGACACGGGCGAGAGGAGGTAGGGGCCAGGGGGGAGGAGGAGGAGGGCGGGGGAGGAGGAGGGGCGGCGGAGGAAGAAGGACGTGGGGAGGAGGAGAGGCGGCGGAGCATGGGGAGGAGGAAGGGGCCGGGCCGGTCGGCGTGGGAGAAGGAAGGGCGTCGGGAGGAAGGGGGGAGAGGGAGCGCCGCTCGGGAGGAAGGGAGAGGAGCGCGGGGGAGCGGGGAGTGGGGATTAGGGTTAGGGTTCGGTGGGTTAGGGGGTTTTATATAATGGCAAGATGCAGGTAAATAATTATGAACTCGAGGGGTAAATTCGGAGGGGGTGGTGGGAAGCTGCCGAAGGGCAGCTTCTGACTTTTGGCTTTTTCCCGTTGACACGGCTTTTGGCTTTGACGAAAGCGGCTACGAAATTCGATCGTTTGGAACGGCTTCTAATTTTTTCGAGCGAAAATAGTAAGTCGGTTGCGTCCAAACGGGCTTAGGCCCTGTTTGTTTTGCTTGGCTGCGGCTTTCTATTTAAAAGCCTGGTCAAACAAACGCAAGCTTTTTTCGGTGACTTTCATCTAAGCTCAAGTCGTCTCAACGCTGTCGGCCGGAAGCTCAAAGCCGGTCTTGAGGGGCTTCCGCCGCTTCCCACCTCTCCCCTTCCAACTTTACCCCCGAACTTCATGGTTATTTTCCCGCCGATTGCCATTGAATAAAAACCCCCCAAAACACTACCCTGCCTCCACCCCCCCCACAGAGCCTCCTCCCCTGCTTTCCTCCTCACCCGCCTCCTCCTCCTTCCCCGCCTCTCCTCCCTCCCCTTTCCTTCCTCACCCGCTCCTCCTCCTTCCCCGGCGCCCTCCTCCCCGGCCTCTCCTCCCCACTCCCTCCCCCACGCCACCACCTCCTCCTCCCCGCTCGCCACGAACCCAGATCCAGATCTGATCTCGATCTTGGCCGCCTCCTCCTCCTCCTCCTCCTCCTCCGGCGGCCGCCCTCCTCCCTCTTCCCCACGCAGGCCTAGCCGCCGGCCTCCTCCCCCGACACGGCGCATCCTCCTCGGTCCTCCTCCACCGCCCCCGACGCGGCGCATCCTCCTCGGTCCTCCTCCACTGTCCCCGACGCGGCGCATCCTCCTCGGTCCTCCTCGGCTTAAAAGTATGCCACTGTTGCAGATTTTGGATATGTTCTCAGATCTCAATTTTGGATATGTGTCTGCCGTAAGTGGAAATATACTTTACGCAATCCTACTTTGTGGCAGAATGCTTGCCCGAAAACTTGGCAGGTTGGTATACATATCTATTTTGGTATTTGGTTTTTCATACGTGATGTTTTCCTTAAACATTTGACTTTCATATGAAGAGGACTAGAATGGAGGCTAACTACAGGATGGTGCAATCGTTGTATGACTCTTCTTGGAAGAAATTGTGGGTGCAGAGACCAAGAATCCGAAATGATGGTAAATATATTCAAGAAGCATTTGATCATATAATATGTTGCATTACTGTAAGCATATTATACTAAAATATATAGAGTGTGTTTGAGGATTAGTATCTTCATTTTGAATTTGTTCAACCTGATTGGGTGCTGTATAGGAAATTCCAATTATTGCTGATTCCAATGAAATGGTCACCATGACAACAAGTAATTGATTACTGAAAGTTCTTTAAAGATCTTTATGCCAGTGTATATGTGCCATAAACCAAAATTTCATATATAGTGCTAGTAGATTTATAGCACGATGGCTAACACTTTGATTTAGTACATCCACTTTGGCATGTTCTTTTTATAAAGAAACAGGGATTGGCCAACTCTTTTTTTGCTTCTGTTATGGCATTGACATGAAGCATGTCCTAGCATGATCTTTGTAATGAAACAGAGAAGCATGTCCTAGCATGATCTTTGTAATTCTTAGATGCAGATGGAAGAAGTTTAGTTCTAATTGCTTGACGGCTATAATGGACTGCACAGTTATTATTGAAATGCCATTGTCCATTATCTTAGCAGTTAGCACCCTTAGTTTGTAATAATTATTTATGTGCCTAACACTGCCGATGTCGGTCCCAAGCCCGGAAAAAAGTGGAGGGGGCATTAATTGTTTGTAATAATTATTTATGTAATAATTGTTTGTAATAATTATTTGTTGTAATAAATATTTATTGTAATAATTATCTTTAAATACGCTAATCCTTGATTCATATGGTGGAGAAATTCGTGCAACATACTTCAATTCGGTGTTTGATCAGTTTTATGACTTGGTAAGGTGTACTTGATATCTAGAGGATCAGTGAAACTTACTCAGAAGTAGTTTACAATAACTATGAAGTAACTTTGGATATCTCAACATCTATAGAAATTTGTTTGGTTACTCTTATTGTAACCTTATTGTCAATGTCTTGTCAATTACGTTAGTCGTCGTTAATAATCGTCAATTATCGTTAAATGTTGTTAAATATCATTAAATGTCGTCAAATATTGTTAAATGTCGTCAAATGTCATTAAATATTGTTAAATGTCGTCAAATATCGTCAAATGTCGTTAAATATTGTTAAATGTCGTCAAATATCGTGAAATGTCGTGAAATGTCGTGAAATGTTGTTAAATATTGTTAAATGTCGTTAAATGTTGTTATCTATTGTTAAATATCGTGAAATATTGTTAAATATCGTTAAATGTTGTTAATTGCGTTAAACGACATCAAAAGTCATTACTATCCTCAGAGGCATTTCAGACATTCCACATCTCTAAGTCGCAACCAAATTTATCTAAAAGCAGACGGTAAACATCAATTCAAAAAACTCAAATTGCTCAAATTCTGTTGAAAAAAAACCCTACAACACAGTTAAAAACCGCTTTTTAGAAAAACACAGCCGAAACAAACAGGGTCTTATCGTAGTTACACGGTAAACCGGAGGAGAAACACCTCCAGTTCGTCTTTCTTCCCCCACGTCTCCGGCCACGGGAATCGAGATCCACACCGGCACCGCGCACCCCAACTCTCGCCGCGGCTGCTTCCGGTCTGGGACTCCCGAGGGTGGGAGATAGTCAGAGGGGAGGACACGATACGATGTTTGGGCTGCAGGCGAGCGGCGCGGCGGCGTCGTGGGTAGTGGGGCGGATGGGCACGGACGCGCATCTCTACGATGACCCCGACGACGCCTCCATCCCCACCCTCCTCGACTCCCGCTTCGACGCCGACAAGGTCGAAGCCCTCAAGCGCCTCCTCGCCCTCATCGCCCAGGGCGTCGACGTCGCACACCTCTTTCCGCAGGTCACCACACCTGTCCCTTCCTTCCCCTGATATATCCACCCACTTGTTTCTTTCTTCGGCTGGATCCTGGATTTGTTGTGCCTCACTGATTTGCGTGCGGCGCAGGTGGTCAAGAATGTGGCGTCGCAGTCGCTTGAGGTAAAGAAGCTCGTCTACCTCTACCTCCTCCACTACGCCGAGAAGTAAGCGGCCTCATTTGCATTTCTTCTTGCTTTTATTGGGTTTCTCTGAATGGAGTAATTATGGGTGATAAGTAGAATACAGTAAGAACGACTGCTGCTTCAGCTAAATTCATACGATAGATCGTGGAACGCGCCGGGATGACACAAAACGAGCTCCTTTTTTCTGCATTGTATCAAGTTTGCTGTCCCCAACTAGGGGTGAGAATGGATGCTCATATATATATCCTGCGAAGTTCTCACTGACTACAGCACAGCAAGGCACATAGATATATAAACAAATTGGATATCTATAATGATGGCGTTTACATGTGTACAACACAGATGCAACTACAGTTGAAAATGCTACCTTTGTCATTCTTGCTTCCTGCACACTTTTGTCTTATTGAATACAATGGATGGGCTCCTCCTACATATCTCTGCTGTGGCTTCCTAGATATTATAAACTGTTCTTTAGCAAGTTTGTCGATGCTTGAATCGGACATTGACTTTGCTGTTATTGCAAATTAGATATGTGGAAATTTTCATTCAGATGTTGTGGACAAAGGATTATGCTACTAAGTGATCCTGAATCATGGTCAACTATTTTAGTTTTGAATAAGAAGGTTTTGTTTTCTATGATTGGCCTGTGCTGTTGAAAGTGAATTTAACATTTTTTGTTTGCTATTGCTGCAGGCGCCAAAACGAAGCTCTCCTTTCTATTAACATATTCCAGAAGGATTTATCAGATATAAACCCATTAGTGAGGGCTTGGGCCCTACGCACTATGGCTGGTATCAGATTACATGTTGTTGCTCCACTTGTATTAGTGGCTGTAAAGAAATGTGCCAGGGATCCATCGGCATATGTTAGAAAATGTGCGGCATATGCACTCTGTAAGCTCCAAGACTTGCTTCCAGAGGAAAATACGACTTTGGAGGAGGTTCGTTTAGTGCAACCTGCTTCTCATTTTGCATTGATGCTCCACATCATATGTATCTGAAGCCTGCTACCGCTAATGTTGTTGCAGATTGTGGATGTTTTGTTCAGCGACAATTCCCCTGGAGTAGTGGGAGCTGCCGCTGTTGCATTTAAGTCAGTTTGCCCAAATTGTTTAGCGCTGATATCAAAACATTTTCGTAAGCTGTGTGAAACACTCCCTGATATTGAAGAATGGACTCAGATTATTCTAACTGAGATCCTCTTGCGATATGTTATAGCTAGACATGGATTGGTGAAGGATTCTGCAATTTTGGCTTCAAGTTTGTCTTTGGAGATCCAGGGTGGTAGGGATTCAGGTCCTGTTGATCAGGGCGGTAGGGATTCCCCTGTTGATAATATGTCCTCTACCCAAGCTGACACTATTGTTAATGGGGTTTTTGGCACTATATCAAACATCACATTGTTTCGACATTACATCGAGGAATATTCAGGATGTTTTGATAGAGAAGATGATAAGTTCAGCTTTTCATGTGTCACTACTAGCACAAACGATGATGTCGCAATTCTTTTGAAATGCACATCGCCTCTTCTGTGGAGCCGAAACAGTGGAGTCATACTTGCAGCAGCGAGTGTTCATTGGATCATGGCTCCAGTTGAGGAAGTGAAGAGAATTGTTGGCCCAATTTTATTTACTCTACGCTCGTCTCCTGATGCAACATATGTGGTAATTTCTAGATACTTTTTCCTGGTCTTGTATCCCGGATTTCAACTAGGAATAACTATGGTGCCAAGCACGTTTGTCTTCACTTAATTCAGTGTAAATACTCCGGCATACTTTTGATAAACAAATTTCAACAATGTTTTTATGTTTGTTTGGTATGCTTGACTAATCATTTCTAATTTTAGTAACTAACTTGTGTAAGAAATCAACTTACGGACATAAATGTTATGTCGTACTGGAGCTGACTAACAATCTCCAAATGCCCACATGCTACTGGTACACTGGCATGGTTGCTTTCTGCTTCTGTGGATTGGTGTATTGAACTCCATATAGAAAGCCACATGCATTTGCAAATTGTGTTGGATGAAAGCTAGAAAGCTGAACATTGAGTTCTTTTTTTTTTTGGTTTGAGAATCAAATATCGAGACCTTTCTTGCAGACATAAGAATCTAATAATTTTCCTTGGTCTGTGCATTTTTCTCACTTAATTTTTTTCTTGAGCTGACCAGTTTTTTGTTCTTACAGATGCTTGGCAACATACTAGTTTTTGTCAAGACTGCTCCATTATTGTTTGCTTCGTATTACAAAGACTTCTTCATATGCGCTTCAGACCCATACCAGACTAGAGCTTTGAAGCTTGAAATACTGACCACCATCGCCGCAGAGTCATCTATTCTAGCCATTTTTGAAGAATTTCAGGTATTTGCTTATAGCTGCAACGTATGATATATCAGTTGAGTTGTGACGATGACTTCCAATGTTATATTTGCTTCTCAACTGAAATCATAATATGTTGTTGCCAAATAATTTTTGAAAATCAAATTAGCTTTACTGTGTCATACTGACCATGGTTCACAGCTGGTAAATATATCTTTCTAAATTTCTTCTGGACATTATAAACAGCTTTGTGATTTCTTTGATCGTAAGTGCTTCTTAATGCACTCATGGAAACTATCCATAAAGCAGCTCTTATAATCAAATGACAAGTTAAAGTCAAGCTTTAGCAGAGTGAAACTATTTTGTGCACCCCCAAAGTGACCAAGAATATCAGTTTAGACAAACTTGTTAATAGTTATTTGTCATTCTGTTCAAGCATGTGTTAAGAGTGTTGTATATTCTCTCCCTCTCTTAGCCCATGTGGTCCATGTAGCCCATGTGATCTTCTCTATATATATGCTTACATTAATGAATAAGATGCATAGTTGTGAATAGCAAAATCACTCTCCCACTTTTCTCATATGGTATCAGAGCATGGTTCATCCAAACCCTAACCCTATGTTCCTCAAACTACCGCCACCGCCGCTGTTGGACTTCAGTCTCATCTCGCTGGGCACGAGTAGCTACTCACCGCTCAAGGCTTGGAATCGCTCCTCCGCCTGACCTCCCCACCCAGCATCATCACTCGCTTCAACACCCCGAGTCTCATCGCCTCATGGTCGTCTTCACGCAGGATCACCACGCTCTCGATCCCGAATTTGGATCCAGCGACGCCTCACCGCCTCGCCTTCGTCTTCACACGACGTGCGAAGCAACACCTCACTACCTCGTCTTCATCTGCTCCAGCGCCGCCTCGTCTTCACGCGACCTCGGTCCCGGATCCTGGAGGCCGCCGCCGCCGCATCTCCCCTTCTTCGACCTCCCCCACCTGAAGCTGCTCCAGAGACGACCTCCTCCGCCTGCTATTGCTTCGGCGTGATCGCTCCCCTGCTACAATTTCCTCCGCTTGAATCTATTGTGCACACAAATCCGGGCCTGGTCAGCGACATCCTGGTATTCATCTTATGCTGCTTTTGCGCTCGGGTCTTGAGGATCAAATCTGGTACTCAATACTGTTGTTTCTTCTACTACGTCTGCTTTTGCTGCTTGTGCGCTCGGGTGTCGCCCAAAGAGATAGTAGTCCGCTGGTGCTTCTCGTGCTTGTTGTAGCTCGGCTTGTGGTTACTGTGCTCTGCTCTCTGCTCCCTTGGAGATATATTGCCCTGCTCAACTCTACTACTACTGTTGATGCTAGTGTGCTATGGATCATGATCTCCTGTTGTTGCCTGTGGTGTTAGTACTACTGAGGTTGTTGCTTGGTGTTAGTATACTTGATCCTATCATGGCTCTTGATGGCATTCTTGGTCCTGGACTTATTCAAGGCGATACTGCTATTGCTTGTTCTGTTCCTGCTAGTGCTGTGGAATCTTATGCAACTCAGTTTGGTCAGATTCAGACTTAGATGAGAAATCTTCAGGCCCAGTTGTGTGACTTGTGTCGACTGTAGGCATCTTCCTGTGCATTCACCGGCTTGACTGCACCATCATGTCCCGTGTCAGGTGCTTCACTCCCATGAATATTGGATTCAGGGGTTTCTTTCCATGTGACATCTGACGCAACTCAGCTCATATCATGTTGTCCTGCTGCACAAGGTATCAAGATTCAAACAGCTAATGGAACACCATGCACGGTCACTCATCAGGGGACTCTTTCCACCTCTCACTTCGCAGTTTCAGATCTCACTTGTCCCCACGCTCTCCATGAATCTCATCTCTGTCGGGCAGCTCGTAGATATGAACTGTTTTGTTGGGTTCGACAATAGCTCTTGCTTTGTGCAAGATCGTCGAACAAGAGTTGTCATTGGTACAAGTCATCGTCAGAGAGGTTCTATAGGGCTCTATGTTCTTGATCATCTGAGTCTTCCTTTATCCTCCATTTCTGGCACTGCTCCTGCCCCTATTCCTTCACCCTCTGTTGTTGGTCCATCTACCCCTTGTTCTTCTGCATCTACTTCTATTTGCCAATCTTTTCCTCAATGGCATCATCGCTTGGGGCACTTGTGTGGCTCACGCCTCTCTATCTTGATTTATCAAGGTGTTCTTGGTCCTGTTTTGTTGACACAAATTTTCAGTGCAAGGGTTATAGACTTGACAAGCAAGTACAACTCCCATATCCTTCCAGCATTTCTCGCTCTGATCGCCCCTTTGATTTGGTCCATTCGGATGTTTGGGGTCCCTCTCCTTTTGCTTCGAAGGGTGGTCACAGTTATTATGTCATCTTCATTGATGACCGTACTCGATACACTTAGATCTACTTCATGAAACACCGTTCGCAGTTGATTTCTATCTATCAATCAATCTTTTGCTCAGATGGTTCATACTCAATTCTCTTCTACCATCCGTGTTTTTCGTTCTGACTCTGGAGGAGAGTATCTTTCATCAGCCTTTCGGTAGTTCCTTTCTTCTGAGGGTACTCTTCCTCAGCTCTCGTGTCCTGGTGCTCATGCTCAGAATGGTGTTGCTGGGTACAAGCACCGTCACATCATTGAGACTGCTCGTACTCTTCTCATTTCCTCCTTTGTTCCCTCCCACTGCCGGGGGGGGGGGAGTGTCTACGCTAGTCTATCTTATCAACTGTCAGCCCTCTTCCAAGCTTCAGGGCAAGTGTCCTGGTGAGGTCCTGTACAGAGTTGTGTTTTTTGTTGTGTCTGCTATGTCCTTCTAGCAACGCGTGAGCACACAAAGCTGAGCCCTCAGTCAGTTGAGTGTGTTTTTCTGGGTTATAGTCATGAGCATAAGGGCCATCGTTGCTATGATCCCTCAGCACGTCGCATTCGCATCTCTCGTGATGTGACCTTTGATGAGGGTCGACCTTTCTTTAATCATCCTTCTACACATCCCACTTCTTCCACAGATTCCACTTCCTTTTTGTGTCTTTCTCCCATTCCTTCACCAGATTTGCCTTCTCCAGATACACCTTCTCTACCAGTTTCATCTTCTAGTTTGCCTCCTCCACCAGCTCTACTAGTTTCTTCACCAACTCTACCAGTTTCTCCACCAGCTCCATCAGTTTTTGACACTTCTACTTTTTTCTTTCACTATAGTCGCCAACAGGGAGTCCCTTCTGATCCTCAGTCCTCTCCTCCCTTTGACCCTCCGACCAGTACTACCGACTATGATGATCGTTCTACTACATCACGATATGCCCTACGTGATCATTCTATTGAGGCACGAGAGAGAGAGGGGTTTTCTCGTGCAGGTACAGTAGCTGAGCCGAGTACCTATCAGGAGTTTGCTAGTGTACATGAGTAGCAGTTGGCTATGACAAAGGAGCTCACAACATTATAGTGTACAGACGCTTGGGATCTTGTTCCGCTACTATCTGGAGTTGTTCCTATCACTTGCAAGTGGGTGTACAAAGTAAAGAACAAGTCAAATGGGTCAGTAGAGCGATACAAGACTCGTCTTGTTGCAAGAGGTTTTCAGCAGGCTTATGGTCGAGATTATGATGAGACCTTTGCTCCAGTTGCTCATATGACCACAGTCCATACTCTTATCGCAGTTGCAGCGGTACGCACATGGACTATATCTCAGATGGATGTCAAGAATGCTTTTCTTTATGGTGACCTACACGAGGAGGTCTATATGCAGCTACCCCCGGTGTTGAAGCTCCTACAAGCTATGTTTGTCGCCTTAGGCGTGCTCTATATGGTCTTAAGCAGACTCCTCGTACTTGGTTCGAGTGTTTTAGTTCTGTGATTTGAACTGCTGGTTTCATTCTGAGTGAGCATGACATTGCCTTGTTTATTCACACTTCTCAGCGGGGTCGTACTTTGCTTCTGCTGTATGTAGATGATATGCTGATCACAGGAGATGATATGAACTATGTGGCTTTTGTCAAGAAGAAATTGAGTGAACAATTTATGATGTCCGATTTGGGATTATTGAGCTATTTTCTAGGGATTGATGTTCATTCTGATGGTGATGGCTACTATATCTCTTAGCATCGACCTACAAACAGTGTACCCCTGACAGATTCTTCCCGCTCTCGTCAGCTCGTTGGGAGCCTTGTCTATCTCACTTTTG
Organism: Phyllostachys edulis; assembly: GCA_036346405.1. Lineage (NCBI taxonomy): Eukaryota > Viridiplantae > Streptophyta > Magnoliopsida > Poales > Poaceae > Phyllostachys > Phyllostachys edulis. The sequence goes on from CM070555.1 coordinate 78,833,946, forward strand.
TTAGAGATATATGTATAGTGTGTTATTCCCTATTGTTATGAGGGGTTATTTGCATATTCACGTCCTGTACTTTGTATATATATACTGGCCCTTTGGCCCCCTGGTAATACAAGTTGCTATTCATAACATGGTATCAGAGCCAATTAGGTTTTCCTCTCCTGGACGCGCAACTCGTCTCCTCGCCTTAGCCGCCGGCCGCTTCTCCCGACCGCCACCTTCCAATCGCTGTGTCCATGGGATCATTCTTGCCGGTGTGCTCTAGTGTCGCTCTATTGTCTGAGTCTCTAGCCCACACCACCGGCCAGCCTCACATTGCCGCGTCTCTCCCGCCTCGATCCGGCCATTGCTCTTCCTTCTGCCGGATCCGGCCTCACTGTTGTTCTTGCTACTCATCCGCTTGCTGCTGTCTTGGTCGCCGCCGCCGCTTCACCCGGATCCATCTCTCTCGCTTAACCGAGCTCGCTATCTCGCTGCCGCCTCGGGACGTCGCTGCCGCCGCTGAGATCGCTGCTGCTGCTGCTGTCGCCAGTGGAACCCTAGTTCTCTTGTGGCTGCCTGTTGGGCGAGTGCCGCCGCGCGAGTAAGGAAGAAAAAAAAAGTACAATGTTGTCGCACCGCTTCTCCTTTGTCGCTTGATGATCTTCGATGGTGTTAATTACATCGACTTCGTGTCTCATACGCGATCGACATGCGTGGTTTTCGCCTCTGGCGCCCTTCCGGCGATGTCACCGCCGCTTTGCCCTACTTCGACGGAGTTTCGCTGCTGTCATTTCCGAGGTCGCCGCCTTGCTCATGATGAGGTTGCCTCGCCTATCAAGAGGCTCGATTCCTACAAGGATCGACCGATCGCTTACACTCAGCTGGTACGACGACGACGCCGTCAGTTTCTGCTTGCCTTCATCGCCAGTGTCTAGCCTCGCCTTCTTCTTACGAGATTGTGGGACTCCTTCGCTTTCCAGATGTGGACTCACCTTCGCGGCCGCTTCGAGCCCTCCGGTGATGCCTCTACTGTCTGTGGTCCGCCAGAGCACTCTCTTCAAGCAGGTGATGCTATTGTTGACGCTTTTTACGCCAGAGCTCTGCTGTCTCGGCGTCACCGACTCTCTCGCGACCGCTAGCCGCCGCTCTGCTCAGGCTTTGCTGGTCAGATGTCCGACCGAGTTTCAGCGTGTTCACGATTTCTTACTTGCCTTCATCCCGAAGTTCGAGCAGCGTGCCCGCTCTCCTTGCACGCCACCTCGTGTCACTCTCCGAGGGCTCTTCCGAGATACGCTAGAGGAGAGACTACGCTGAGCGGTGCTAGTTTGATGCCACTCCTCCGTGCTCATTGCCGCCGTCCACTCGCTACATCGATCGCTTCCACGCCAAAGACATCGCCTCCTCCACGGCTACTATAGGTGGCGGCGGCCCCATCTCGACGCAGAGCCGCCCTCATCGCTTCCTATCGCGACAAGGCACATTGAGTCCAGTGCTATAAGAAGCGGCGGCATCTTTCACGCCGTTCTTCTACTAGCATCGACATCGGTGCTTCAGATCGACGTCGTGATCGACCCTTCAGCGGCTTCTCTCGAAAGGCAGAGATAGCCGACTTCGACGCTTGCTACCGCTTCAGTTCTCCTCGATGTTCGCAGACGTTTTCTCGACTCTTCGCATCTGCGAAACCACCCCTACACACGGTACCTCCCGTGGATTCTTGATTCGGAGCATCTTTTAACATGTCTTCGATTCTTCCACTCGCCCTTCATTACACCTCTTGATTCTCCCGTAGTGTTCTTATCACGATGGTACCTCTCTTTTCGTCTCTCGGTCGAGGATCTCTTAGCAACTCATCTTTTCATGTTCCTTCATTGCTCATGTTCCTCGCTTTACCATGCAACTTCTTTTCTGCAAGCGACATCGACCTTGGTTGTCGGGTCATTCTCGACTCGACTCTTGTTGTGTTCAGAACCGCCACACGGAGCTCTGGTTGGTTCTGCCCTCGGCGCCTTGACTCACAGCGTCTCGGGAGCTTGATTAGCTTCACCTTCCTTCCGCCACACCGCCGCCAGCTCTCCGCTTCGCCACTGTGTCTACCAACTCTTTCTAGCAAAGGCATCACCGTCTTGGTCATCTGTGTGGATCTCCACTGTCGTCTTTAGTTAAATCCGTGGCCTTCGGGGTCTGTCTCGTGAGGCGTGTCTTTAGATTGTCGTATACAAGTTAGGTAAAATGATTCACTTCCTTATCATCATAGTGAGTTAGTGTCTCAAAGATCCATTTGATCTTGTTCATTTAGATGTTTGAGCTCAGCTCCTTCGCTTCGAAAGGGTCATCGATATTATATCATATTTATAGATGATTTCTCTCACCATACTTGGATATATTTCATGTCTTCTCATAGCGAGGCCTTGTCTATCTATAAACAATTTGCCACTATGGTTCGCATACGCCTTCTCACTCCTATTCGTGTCTTTCGTCTTTGATTCTGGCGGGCGAGTACCTCTCTCGTTACTGCGCAGCTTTCCTTTGTCGAAAGGTGGCACTCTCGCCGCTTCTCTTGTCCCGGTGCTTATGCTCAGAATGGTGTCGCTGAGCGCAAGCATCGTCATCTCCTTGAGACAGCTCGTGAACTGATGATTGCCGCCTCTATTCCACCTCACTTTTGGGCCCTGTTGAGCGTCTCTGTGGTCTTCTTCCTGTCTACTCTGCCCTTCGTCTGTTTGGCTACGTTTGCTACGTTCTCCTCGCCCCTCGAGAATGCACCAAACCGATCGCTCATCTGTTGAGTGTGTCTTTACGGGATACAATCGTTAGCATAAGGGCTATCGGTCTTTGGGATCTGTTGGTCGAAGGATCACGGATTTCTCGATGTGACTTTCGACGAGTCTCGTCCCTTCTACCCACGTCCTGCCTCTCCTTCGGCTTCCTCTGTGGAGTCTCTGTCTTTTTTGACCTTTTCAGATACACCTATATCTATCTTGCCCTCGTCCACCCGTCCTACTGAGTCTCCATATATTCCTCCTGTGGCCTCTCCGATGTTGTCGTCGCTTGCTTCGTATTGAGGATCTTCCAGATGAGCCTTCTTCTCCTGATGTTCCATCTTCTCCTGATGCTCCATCTTCCCCTGATGGCTCATTTTCTCCTTGCTACGCTCTCCGCTATCGCCAGTCGATTCGCCCCCGTCTGCTTTGGTTTCTTTGGTGCGACTACTCATGAGCTTTGTCTCCTACGGATGTCATATTTCACCCCGAGTGGCAAAGATGCCATGGCCGAGGAGATTGCTGCTCTCGAGCGTAATGGTACTTGGGATTTTATTCCTTTTCCATCTCACTCTCGTCCTATCACGTGTAAGTGGGTCTATAAGATTAAGACTCGCTCTGATGGCTCTCTTGAGCGCTATACGGCGCATCTTGTTGCTCGTGGCTTCCAGCAAGAGCATGGTCGTGACTACGACGAGACTTTTGCTCCTGTGGTCCACATGACCACTATCCGCACTCTTCTTTCGGTGGCGTCTGTTCGCCACTGGTCTGTTTCTTAGCTTGATGTCAAGAATGCCTTTTTTAATGGTGAGTTGCGTGAGGAGGTCTACATGCATCCGCCACCTGGGTATTCTGTTCCTGAGGGCATGGTCTGTCGCCTTCGTCGCTCTCTCTATGGCCTTAAGCAAGCCCCTCGTGCTTGGTTTGAGCGCTTCTCCTCTGTAGTCACTGCTGCTGGTTTTTCAGCTAGTGATCATGATCCTGCGCTCTTTGTTCACACTTCGTCTCGTGGTCAGACTCTTCTTCTTTATGTTGATGATATGATCATTACCGGAGATGATTCTGAGTACATTGCCTTTGTCAAGGCTCGTCTTAGTAAGCAGTTCCTTATGTCGGATCCTGGTCATCTTCGTTACTTCCTTGGGATTGAGGTTAATTCCACTCCAAATGATTTCTTTATGCCCCAAGAGAAGTATATTCAGGATAGCGTACTGTTGAGACTCCCATGGAGCTCAATGTTCACCTCCGACCCTCTGATGGCGAACCTCTTTCTGATTCGACTCGCTATCGTCATCTTGTTGGGAGTCTTGTCTACCTTGTCATTACTCGTCCTGATATCACTTATCCAAATCCACATTTTGAGTCGATTCGTCTCTGCTCCCACTCAGTCCACTACGACCACCTTCTTCGAGTTCTGCGATACCTTCGTGGGACTATCTCGCCGTCTCTTCTTTCCACACTCCAAATTCTGACTTCAGCTTATTCGGATGCTACTTGGGCGGCGATCCTCCGATCACGGCCTATCTCTCTTCTTGTGTTTTTCTTTGTGGTTCTCTCATTGCACGGAAGACGAAGAAACAGATCAGAGTGTCCTGCTCGAGTGCAAAAGGTGAGTTATGCGATGGCTCTCTTGACAAGCAGAGATTACTTGGCTACGGTGGTTACTTGAGGATTTTGGTGTTTCTGTCACTACACCGACTCTCTCTTGTCGACAAAGACATGTGCTATCAGTATTGCCCGTGACCCTGTGAGGCATGAGCTCACCAAGCATATTGGTGTTGGTGCTTCCTTCATGAGGTCTTGTGTGCATGATCAGGTGATTGCTCTTCAGTATGTGCTTTCAGAGCTTCAGATAGCGGATTTCTTCACGAAAGCCCAGACTCGAGCACAGCACGACTTCTACCTCTCCAAACTCAGTGTTGTTGATCCACCATGAGTTTGAGGGGGGGGGTGTTATATATATATATATATATATATATATATATATATAGTGTGTTATTCCCCATTGTTATGAGGGGTTATTTGCATATTCACCTCCTGTACTTTGTATATATATACTGGCCCTTTGGGCCCCGGTAATACAAGTTGCTATTCATAACAACTGTCACTAGGCCAGACATTGCTTATGCTGTTCATGTGCTCAGCCAGTTTGTCAGTGCTCCCACATCAGTCCACTATGATCATGTTTTTCGTGTGCTGAGATACTTGAGGGGGACTGCGTTTAGAAGTCTGTTCTATGCCAGTTTGAGTCAGCTCTAGCTCCATGTTTACTCTGAATCCACTTATGCGAGTGATCCTGCTGATCGCCGATATATCACTGGCTACTATATCTCTCTTGGTACTTCGCTCATTGTCTGGAAGTCCAAGAAGCAAACTGCGGTGTCATGCTCTAGTGCAGAGGCTGAGCTTCGAGCTTTTGCCACTACCACCTCAGAGATCATTTGGCTTCGATCGCTCTTGATTGATCTAAGTGTCCATTGTGACAATACTACATCTCTCTTTTGTGATAATACAAGTGCTATTTAGATTGCTAGTGATCCAGTCAAGCATGAGCTGACAAAGCACATTGGTGTTGATGCATCCTTCACACGATCTCATTGTCAGTAGTCGACCATCGTCCTCAAGTATGTTCCCTCAGAGCTTCAAGTTGCTGATTTCTTCACCAAAGCTCAGACTTGAGAACATCATCGGTTTCGTCTACTCAAACTCAGTGCATCAGATCCTCATAATTCACCTTGAGTTTGAAGGGGGGGTGTTAAGAGTGTTGTATATTCTCTCCCTCTCTTAGCCCATGTGGCTCATGTAATCTTCTCTATATATACTCTTACATTAATGAATAAGATGCATAGTTGTGAATAGCAAAATCACCCTCTCCCACTTTTCTCACAGCATGTTCATGGTAGTTTTTTTTAATGGCTGCCAGGATTATATTAAAGATCCGGATAGGAGATTTGTGGCTGATACAGTTGCTGCCATTGCGTTGTGTGCCCAAAAGCTTCCCTCTATCACCTCCAGTTGCCTTGAGGGGCTTTTGGCTCTTGTATTTTATGGTAATAATTGCTATCTCTGCATATTTTTTGTGGTGAATCATTCTGCTTGAATAATAATATTTGATTTTGACCATGTTACAGAATCATCTATTACTAACTCAGTTCAGTTTGATGGAGAAGATGCTATTTTAGTTCAAGCAATCCTGTCAATCAAAGCAATAGTGAAAATAGATGCAGCTTCTCATGAAAAGGTATTACACAGTTTATTTTATATAAGCTTCTAATCTTGTAACTACACAGGTTTGTTTAGTTGTTTCATTTACATTTGTAGAAACTAGGAATCGCCTGTTGTATACTTCTCAAAATATGGCTGATGCATTTCTCTTGACCTTGTGATGCTCATCCGATAATGCAGTCACAGCATTGCCTGGAATCAAGATTGTACTGTACAACTTATGGTTTTTCATATATCACCTTGCATTGAACAACAATTTCTTTTGGAGCTATTCCTTTGTTAGTGATAACTCACCTACTGAAGTGTGAAGGACCTGTAAACATAGTCGACATAGGAATTTAAGATGATATTCCCGTAGCTTTATTTGTTTTACTCTTGTTTAAAAAATCAGAATTTTATTCCATGTTAATTTCTTTTATCTGCTTGATGTCGTATTCTTTTTTTGAGGTTCGCTGTATTATTTATTGGAACTAGATTCAAGAACAAATATTGAATATAGAACTTCATTTTGTGCTGTTGTTTGAATGCATTTTTCCCTTCTTTATTTTTCGATTTGACATGTTCACTATTTTTTTCCTCTGAAGGTGATTGTCCGCTTGGTTCGTAGTCTGGACAAAATTAAGGAGCCTGCAGCACGATCCTTGATTATTTGGATATTTGGAGAGTACAGCTCCATTGGAAATCTCATTCCAAAGATAGCTCCTGCTGTTCTCAAGTATCTTGCATGGTCCTTCGCTGCTGAAGTGCTTGAGACAAAGCTTCAGATCCTGAATGCTTCTGCGAAGGTATATCTTAAATTAAGGTTCCTTCTTTTACATGGAGATTAGTAATAGGTTTACCTTTTGCAGGTTATCATACATTCTCCACAAGAACACTTGGAAGAATTCAAAAGGATAATGACATATGTCATAAAGTTGGCTGCGTGTGACTTGAATTATGATGTCCGTGATCGTGCTCGTTTTCTATCAGGGCTTTTGCCATGCTGCACAACCTATTTAAATGAAAATGATTCTTCGGGTCGATCACAGAATGGAGATATTTGCAAGGAGCTAACTGATCATATCTTCGATGGGAAGATGCCTCCAACATCTCATTCAGGCAGCAACTACCGAATTTATCTTCCCGGTTCCCTGTCGCAGGTTGTTCTTCATGCAACTCCTGGTTATGCGCCACTTCCAAAGCCTCAAAGTATGGAATTAACTCATAAGACCATGGAGCCAACCAGAGGCGTAGCAAATTCCTCTGAAAGTATTAATTCTGATGCTGAATCTGGATCTCTAACATATGAGAGTGGCTCTGTTTATGATTCAGAGAGTGAAGGTGGTGGCTCATCTGACAGGGATGCCACTGGATCTAACCAATATTCAAATGATTATGGCCATAACCTTCATCATCAAGAAGATAATCAGGAAGCTCCTCTGGTTCATATTTATGATGCTAGTGTCGATCAAGGCCAGACAGGTCGAAATGTAGAGGAAAATTTGGCATCTCTCATCTCTACTGATTTGACTGAATTGATGTCTAAGTCAGCCTTGGAGTCATGGCTTGATGAGGCTCCTGCTGAACCACTTGTTCAGGATTCTACACAGTCATCATTCGCAAGAGTTTCTTTTACCAATCGCAGCTTTGAACGAAAACCTAAATTACATATATTGTTAGACCCATCTAACAGTATTGACTTAAGTGTTCTATATTCCTTTTCATCTGAAGTTTCGCCCGTATCACGCTTATTAGTATGTGTAGACTTGTTCATTGAGAATGTTACAACAGAGCAGTTGACAGATATAACGATTAAATCTGAAGAGGCTTCTAGTAGTGAGGACGGCATGGGCCAAACATCAGAAGGATCTGCAAGGTATGCACCATCTGTAATTCCTTTATTTTTGAACTATCATTTATATTGTCAGTTGCTTATGATGGCATTCTGTTATTGGTTTTTCTTTATCAACTTATTTTACTTCTGAGCTCATATATAGTAATCATCTCTACCTGCAGCATCCCAGCTCTTGTTCCTGTGGAAGAGATACGCTCGTTGGCTCCTCAACAGACGGCGAAGATGGTCCTTCAGGTTCACTTCCATCACCATCTCTTGCCCCTAAAGCTGTCTGTGATTTGCAACGGGAAAAGGCACCCAGCAAAACTTCACCCTGACATTGCTTATTTTGTACGGCCACTACCCATGGACCTAAATGCTTTTCTATGCAAGGAAAACCAGCTGAGGGGAATGTTTGAGTATGCTAGAAGGTAAGTAAACTTCCACCTATCTTCACTGAGTTAAACTTCTTTTGATGCCACAAGAATTTCAGTTCTCTAGGAACATGAGCAAGAGACGAGTAATTCAGTGGAGAACTACATGCTATTAGGTTTTTTTTTAACAGACACTGGTTTCTATTAAGTTTCAACATTTAGGGCTTAACATGCTTTTGTCAACATCAAAACAGCTTAAGGTTTTCGTAATTGAAAAGGCTATGTATGTTGCAACCATTTGCTATTGGTTTGACTTGTTAGGACAATCATAATACGAAACTAGCACAGGTCATGTATTTGTTTACATTGGGTTGTTTCTTTGGTTGGCTGCTTGCTGTATGAGTTGCTTGGCCATTTTCTGTACGATGAAATTATAGTTTTCATGGGTGTGAGTCTGTCGACCAAACTAATCTGATGAAATCACAACAGGTGCGCCTTCAAAGATCATCTTCAGAAGCTAGAGCACACCGAGGAGAGTGCAGAGCACACTGATAAGAACCTTCTAGTAGCCCAGAGTCTTGCATCAAAAATACTCAGCAATGCCAACGTTCACCTAGTTTCGATGGATATGCCAGTAACCTTCAGCATTGATGACGCCTCTGGATTATGCTGGCGATTTAGCAGTGAAATTACGAGCACTTCAAACCCTTGCCTAATTACCGTGGTTGCGGAAGGGCGTACCTCAGAGCCGCTGGATCTCACTGTTAAGGTGAATTCTGAAGATACGGTGTTTGGCCTAAACCTGCTGAATAGAATTGTAGGAATCGTAGAGTGAGGCTCTACTGTAAATTGTTGTACATTATTTGCAAAAGCTGAGGGTTCATAGTAACACAGCAGGTGTGTGGTGTTGTGTAAAATACTACCAGACAAGAATGATATCTGTGAGTTGTGACATGTTGAGGTCATGATCTCTCCATGGTTGAAATCCAAGTCATCACTGCGTTAGTCGATACTGCGGTATTATCTCGTTTTAATCTGAGCCGCACAACGTGGATCGAGTGGCCCACGTTTGCGAATTTTATTCCCGATCCAAATCTGAGAGATGGGAAAGGGCAATACGGAATAAGGAAAGGACCCTGTACAGTTCTATTCTATTCTGTAGATGGCAATACGGAGAGAGTTGTAGATGGCATAGGTTCACAGTTCTATTCTGCACCCTGTCCTTACTTGATACATCACATCTGACTATCTGAGCTCCTCCCCGAATCACAGTCTACAAAGATAGTTACAGCATCGTCATTGTCTTCACTCTTCAACAATCCAATTTGCAACAAATATCTCCCCCACGTAAATCGAATTGAGGATAGAAGAAAACATGGCGTAAGCTCGATTGGTCTCATTGATTCTCATTCCATGCTTGGTGCTTCTCATTATTAGATTGATCTTCCTTTTGTTACCTGATCACAACCTTGTTCTTTTTGCAATCCTTTAAATTAAGCCCAAGAAATCCCATATAGACATTCAGGAACACTCATATCAAAAGGTACATAAGGCAGCTTCCATATCCATCCGTACTGATTTGTTCCAAAATTCTATAGCAGTCTACAGAAATTGCATTAAATTAAATGCATCTACTTTATAACACTTCAAATCTCAGTTAAACAGGACTCTCGCATGCCGAAGATAATACCATTGACCGCAAAAGACTCCACTTATCAGCTTTACAATTTGATGAGCTGATGATCTGTGTACGGGCATCACCATTCAGTCCCTCGTTAAGCAGGAACAAGGTTTGGTTCAGAGGGCGGAGACGATTCGGGCAGTGGATTCTTTTGGAACTCATTCCTTAGCTGCCCACAGGCTGCATTAGCGTCAAGCCCACGGGTCTGTCGAACACTGACTGTTATCTTTCGAGCTTCTAACGCTTCAACAAACGCTTGAACCTATGCAAATCACCAACATAAATACCAATAACTCAAATCGAAAAAAATTCCTTAATAGGCATTGTGTGGTACTAAGACTGATATATCATACCGCTTTTCTATAGGGCCTCTTGTACTCAGAACCTTGTATCGGGTTATAGGGAATTAGGTTCACATGATAACCACCTCCACATATATGTAGTAGTGTTGCAAGTTCTTCAGCATGCCCCTTTTCATCATTAATCCCAGCTGGGGAAAATTTGGTTCAGGCATGTTAGCATGGCAATAGGTCAAATGATAATGCAGTTTTTAACATCCATCCCCTTAAAACAGATGGATCCAGTGTGAAGGCAGGGTAAGAGTACCTAGCAGAGTGTACTCAAAGGATACCCTGCGTCCAGTTTCGAGGAAGTAATGCTTGCAGTCATCCATTAGTGCTGCCAAGGGATACGACTTTGCACTTGGAACAATTGTTTCCCGCAGTTTCTGATTTGGGGCGTGCAGGCTGATTCCAATACAGTAGAGTAGTCATCAAACAAATTATACCTGTACTTCATATTACACAGTTCCTTTCACTTAACTATGATTAGCCTCAGAGTTTAGACAATGTGAAAAGGGCAAGTTCTTTCAGGAAAAAAATTGGGCATTAAGCAAGCTTGGCAAGGAGAAAGTACAAACAGAGACTATATTATATATCCTTGATGTGAAGAAACCAAGTTTGAATTATTAAAATGTACCTGACTGCCAGCGTTGACTGAAGCTTGTGAGACGCTAGTTTCTTTATCGTGTTGGGAACACCTACTGTGGAGATTGTTATCATCCTTTGCCCAATTTTTAGTTCCTGAAATAGGAAATTTACGTTGATAAGACAGGACACATTGATCAGCTTCTGATTAAAGGTATGCAAAGTAATTTATGACCCAATGTTTCACGAAAATCGATTGAGCACAAGGAACGCAGACCAATTGCTTGTCAAATTAACAGACCTTATTCAAGCATCGGTGTGCCTCTAAAACTGATTTCAGGTTCAACATGGGCTCACCCATCCCCATGAACACTACATTTGTCACCCTGTGTTTGAACATCTCCTCTATGGACAATACCTGCAATGCCAGAATATCAATCCACAGCGCAAGAGAAAACACATGTTCATCTTGTTCACGGCAATATTTCATTGCAAGGTAGAGAGAGAGACAGGTTGCTGAAGAGAACCTGCTCAACAATCTCATGGGCTTGAAGGTTCCTTGCAAACCCTCCTTTGCCTGTGGCACAAAATGAGCAGCGCAGGGGGCAGCCAACCTGCATGTACATGAATAGTGTCAAACTAGAAAACACGCACGCTGACTGACTCTAATGATAATATCCAAAGTACCGGTTCCACAGCACCTGTGATGAAACGCAGGCGGTGAGTCTAGATGAGCCCTTGTCATCATCCACAGGGATCCCTACTGTCTCGATCAATCTGTTATCCTCCAACTTGAGAAGTATCTACAAGGACAAAGATAGAGCCGTGAGCCCCTCAAATTTCATCATGCAGGCCTGCGGGTGCGAGCACATTATCAAGCACGCACACTCAATGACAGATTTCTTTGGTTACTGAATTAGCAAGCCTTTGTTTCGAATTATGAATGCAAAGCTTGCCACGTGAACCTCAATGTACCTTAGTGGTACCGTCGGAGGCCGTCACGGCATGGTGCACCGGCGACCGGCCAACGCTCCAGCCAGCGCCAACCAACGCCTCCCGGAACACCTTGGGCACTGCACAAACGCACGAACACCAACAATGCGGTCAAGAGCAACCGAGGCAAAACAACAAACAGGTGGTGTGCATAAACCCAAAAGGGATTCAGTCCCAACCGTGGCTGAATTCTTGGATTTGCTTGGCCCTGGACTTGTAGAGGAGGTCGTGCAGCTGCTTCCCCCTGTAGCTTTGCTGCGCAAATGCGTGAGACAGTAAGCGCAGGAGAGACAATCCAAGAACCGATAAGCCAAGAAACCGTGGGAAGGTGGCCCCTTTGCTAGTTTGCTTGGGCTGGGTACCTGGCCGAGGTCGACGGCGAGCTGCCGGAGCTCCGGCTCCGAGAGGCCGAGGAGCGCGCGTCGGGATGTCTCCGGAGACCTCACCGGAGCGGCGGCACGCGTGCGGAGCGCAAGTGCGAGGGGCGCGGCACGCAGGTGCTGCGGCGCCGCCATTTCGGGCTCGGGAGGCTACTGGTCTTCAAGGCCGAGTAAGGAGGATTCCGTGGTTGCCTCATCCTCTTGGGAATGGGAGGCCCTCTCTCTCTCTCGTCATCCTGCCACGTGGGACCTCGTAAACGATTTCTTTCTGCAGTGTAGACGGCCCACGTAGGAGATATTTTTGAGCCCGCGCTTTGCTTTTTTCCAGTCAAATATACATCTTCCCATAAGAATTTAAAAGATTTAGTTGAATGTGATTGCATTAAGAGAGAGATTTGTCCAAGATACCGCTAGCCAGTTGCAAGTTAATATGATTTGTCCTAGATGTGCTGCTTGGCTAGTTCAATACCAATACTACCAAGTCACCCGACCCATAGGTAACTTAAATGCTAGCACAACTACCCTTTAAAAGCTTCTGTTCTTCGACAATTGCGCAACAGATTTGTTGGACAAAAGTTATACATGAGCAAGTACAAGACATCCTTGGTCGCAAAAAAGAAAAGGAAAAGGAGAAGAAAAAAAGGTACAAGACATCCATGTCCGTCCTCAACGATGAATCTCATCTATTCGTGCCAGACCTGATATCTCATATGCTTATGCATGATTCCAGAACGTTCTGGACGCATGGATGCTGCGCTCCAATATTATCTTTGACTTTCTTGCGAAATAGGACGATCGAGATATTTTATTTGCCAATTCAACAAACCAATATCCAGGTCCTCCTTGGTTAATACCAACCACACATTGAACATGGCAAAATTCACAATCAACAAAAACTCCTAGCTGATACAATTTTAGCGTTACTCGGAGAGCAAACTTGTCCAAGATGAAACACGCAGTTCATCACTGATTGGCACTTCATCAAGCATGTCAGCTTTAGCTCATTCCAACAGACAAATAAGAGACCGAATTGGATTAAACAAAACTTACTTCACCCTCATCCTGGTGAAGCTTCGATCTCAAGGTACAGCGCTAAAAGCAGATAATTAAACAGCTGTACAACTGCATCGCCACATACATGCCAAAAAGAAGGAAGAGTTGAATTTGCAAAAGGGATATGAGAAGCACTAAACAATAATTCTGAAACCTAGCTGCCTCTTTACAAGCCACTCAGGAATCTACATTCCACCTCAATTCTCAACAGATGTGTTCACCGAATATGTGATGTGACTCACTCAAGCAGAGGCGAAGCTCACAACCGCCTTGGCTGAGCGGACTTTCCATTTGCCGCCGCTTCTGAGTACCTACTGCGCAACCGGTGGCCATTGCCGTTAAGGCCCCGGACGCTCAACTTCCTCTGTAGCTGAGAGCTCCCTGTCTCCTTTGCATCCTGAAGTTGTTCTAGAGCTGCAACCACCTGCTCCATGCTTGGCCTGTTCCTGGAATCCCTAGATAGGCACTGGAGCGCCAATGCTGCGGCTTTCTGGGCCCCGACGTGGGAGTACTGCCCGCCTAGACGGGCGTCCAGGATGCGGAAGATGCGCCGCTTGTTTGTCAGGTATGGCCGCGCCCACTCCACCAGGTTGTGCTCGCCAGAGGGGCGGTTCTTGTCCAAGGTACGGTGTCCAGATAGCATTTCTAGAAGCACTACCCCGAAGCTGTAGACATCGCTCTTTGCAGTCAGATGGCCTGTGAAAAAAAGAAGAAGATTTAATTACTCCAATTAGATATTCGGATTCCATACGTATAAATTTTTAGGTTGATGTTCAGATGTTGCAGAGAAAGCCACAATGAGCTTAACCAGATTAGATATACCCAACATGGATTAGTGTGGCAGCAATAATATACGGGGATTAAGACAGCTCATAGAAGCAACTAAAATAATAGGACGGTACTAGCCATTGATTTGGTACGAGTAATTTGAAGATCTCACAATGCTTGTCAGTTGTCAGCTACATGCTTATCTAGCTACAAGAGTATATATGCACGATTCCTATGGATGATCACCTGCTATTCCCATAAAATATATGTAAATGATAATACTTAATATGTAATAGCACATGTGCTGAAGGGGTCCAGTTAGGTCTGAAACCATGACAAATTGGACGAGTTGTCTGCACCTAACTGTATGACTTCAACACTGAAGAGTATTCTTTACTGCTTCTTTCTAGTGCTTCAGAACGAGAAGAAACTGCCAAACAAAGCAAATTTTGCAACTTCAAATCCAACTATACCTACTGCATAACAACAATATCAACCCTGACAAGGCAATTATCTTGCTCAAAAATTTGATCATTAACAAGTCCCATGCTAAATGGTTTCTAGTACTATCTAGAAAAGGTTTTTTAGTTTTCAGCAATATTAAGGCATACTGCATCTGAGGAGGCCTTTGAAAAACAAAGCTATGTGTCTTACCTGTAGCAAGATATTCAGGAGCAGCATATCCATATGTCCCCATAACCCTTGTTGAGACATGGCTCTTGTCACCAGTTGGCCCGTCCTTTGCCAACCCGAAATCAGACAGCTTTGCGTTGTAGTTCTGCAATCGAACCAAGCTTTAGGTTATTGAACCATTTTTTACTCACAGAACAATCGACAATGGTGTGAAGAGGAAAACATACTGAGTCTAGAAGAACATTAGATGTCTTGAAATCACGGTAGATAACTTTTGCCCTGTCGCTGTGGAGAAACGCAAGCCCCTTTGCTGCCCCAAGAGCAACTTTCATTCTAAGATTCCAAGAGAGTGGCTGAAAATGTGACCCCCCTGCATGATCAATTAAACTTGTTACTACCATTCCTGAAAACAACACCATATCCTACTAATCTTTTACCCTCAGTAAAAGAGGTATTAATTAAAGGCCAGAAGCTTACTCCTAAAAAGATGATTCTCCAAGCTTCCTCGTGGCATAAACTCATAGACAAGAAGCCGCTGCTCATCTTCGAGGCAGTACCCTACAAGCTTTACAAGATTGGGGTGTGACAATTGTCCAAGGTAATTCACTTCAGCCTGCAAGATTCAGTAATAGAATCACAAATTAGACCAAAATGAAGCAAGATGGTTTTAAACCAACATGCATAATTGTAGATTGCTTGCTACCCACCAGCCATTCCCTGTGACCCTGGAAACCTTCCTGGTTGAGCTTCTTGACAGCAATGACCATCCCGGTGCCAGGCCTGGTCGGGGCGAAGGTGTTCTCGTCGATCCATCCCTTGAAGACCGACCCGAAACCACCTTCGCCAAGCACACTGTCTGGCCGGAAGTTCCTGGTGGCCGTCTTGAGCTCGTTGAAGGTGAAGCTCCTGACATTGGCTGACTGAAGGATCTCACCCTCGCTCCGAGGGGTAGGAGGCACCGATGCCGACGAGACACGACTGCTGGATGTGCTCAGCCCTGTCCCCTTTCTTCTTGCATACCTAGAACTTGCCCCTAAATATCACATACAACACAGTACAAATAAAATTTCCTTTTTCTGCTTGGTTGCAATTAAGAAGAGGCTTGGTCGCCATCTTTGTGCTTAGTTTCTCTCTTGTCAAAGTAAAGATCAGGACCAAAGTGAATAAAATCAAGAGAAATCAAAAGAGAGCTGAACTTTCCTCTCAGATTAGGGTTGTTACGGAAAGCTTCTCTCTCTTTTTTTAAAAAACTCTACAGACGAAACGATCCAAAAAAAACTAAAAACCGCCATCACCTACTACTACTAATACCACCATTCAATTCAACAACCACGAGGCACGATGAACAGTACGGCAGTACCTGAATAGAACGAAAACCACTAAGGCCCGTAACCAAGACATTAACACATGCACAGGCTTAGTCCGTCCGTTCAAATCGTCACTCATGCCTCAAAACTTGAGACAAGAAATGGAACTATTAGTAGTAGTAATTAGCAAATGAGAATAATGCTGTTATGATGAAGAAGAGGAAGAAGGCGTGCTCACCTGAAGGGGAGGCGCTTCGAGAGGGGCTGCCCAAGCCAATCTTGGTTGGCCAGCAGTTACCCATGGCGATCAAACAAAATCCACCAACCAATCGTAGGAACAGAAGAGTAAAGTCTAGAAAACACCAGATCGATCCCCCCGAAAGGCGGCGTTTTTTTTGCTCCAATCGATCACTAGAGTTCGCTGCTCTCACAACGCAGGGGATAAGAAAGAGTAGAGCCCCAAGAAGAGGAGGAACACGGATAAAGGTAAAGAGTAGAGCTCCAAGAAGAGGAGGAACACGGATAAAGGTTAGACCTTTGCCCCAAGCTTGATGATGCTATATACTAGCTATGCCTCTCTCTCTCTCTCTCTCTCTCTCTCTCCTGGGCTGCCCTGTTGTTCAATCGATCACGGGATTGAGTTGAGGTGGAGCTAAGGTTGACCTTTTGGAGGGAGAGGCACGGGCGCTGGCACTTGCCCAAGGAGGAGAGCGAAGAGGGCATTAATGGCGGGCGGAGAGAGAAAGAGGGGGATCGAGAACGCGAGAAGAAGATGGTGGGTGGTTGCTTGGGTCGCGCCTCCTCGCTGCTTCGCTTCCTTTATACTCCGAGACGATCCTTCCGTCCCCTGACAGGTGGGTTCATGTGGCGTGCGGGGGTGGAGATTGGTGTGAGCCGTCGGATGTGGATCGGACGTTCGCGGTAGGTTCAGTCAGTGGCTAATCAACCATTTCATTTGCCGTATCCCGTTTGTGTTTAATTTGTTATCACTTCCTTCATCACTCGGTAATTGGGCTGTAAAATGGGCGTGTGTTACCATGCCGGAAGACCCGGTCCTTTATTGCTCACTCACGGTAATTGGACTGTAAAATGGGCGTGTGTTACCATGCCGGATGACCCGGTCCTTTATTACTCACTCACTCAGTTTCGCTATAATGGCGGTATGCTATTTAAGAGTATGTATAGTTATCTCTCATTAAATATTTATTAGATTTAGTGTTTCCTTGAGCTGTGCACGTATTGGGGTGTGGACAAATATAGCGGATAGAGCAAGTACTTCGCCCAAATCTTGGCTCGCATTTTTTTTGTTCATCCCTGTAAGGGCATCTTCAATAGTGACCACCTCAGTCGTTTCTTAGCAGCCATGGTACTCAAAAATCTAATTGGAGGAGAGAGGATGTGAAGAGAGAGAATATGTCATCTTTTATATAAGAGACAAGTTGGGCACGTAAACTATCGTAAATTATGAGTGTGTAAAGGGAGAAACTGTGTTAGAAATAAATAATTTTACAGATAAATTATTAGAGATATTGCCTTTAAAGTTGGCTGCGGATGAACTGGCGTATTTATTCTAGCTGTTTTGCAATCAACTTGCGTGGGCGGCGTGCTGGCAGGGGAACACTTGTGAAGGGGTGAACGGAAGCACTTTCAAACTTGTCAACTGGTATTAATGTGTCAGCCTCACTCATTTTAGTACTACACTTTTAAGAGTCGTATTTTGTCGTTTGTGTATTGGTGGTAAACATCGACCCTTCCGCGTGTTGCGTTGATGTCGTATTCTGTTTTATCCTTATTTTATACTGGCTAGACGCTCCGGTTGGGTTTCAAGATTGGGAAAACGCTGGTAATTTCGATCTATTAAACCTGGCTAGCTCGTCCGCGAAAGCATTAATTTACCACAAAATGTGGAATAGTTGCCCCCTGGATCGATTAACAGGAGGCATGGAAATTAAGCTTGGATTTGGAGTTACTTGTCCTGATGATGATCAACTTAGTATATCCTGGATCGATTAAAATCGACGTATCCGTGCGTGATATTCAAAACCTAATGCGATTCTAGCTAGCTAGCCTACCCTCGATCGGTATCACGTATGACATGCATGCTACTGCCAGCCAAACTGATCTCTCTTGTTGTAGCTTGCATTCATCTATTCTGTTCTCCGCGCTTGCAGAAATCTCTGCAACTCAACTCGCTCTGCGATTAGCTAGCT
Organism: Phyllostachys edulis; assembly: GCA_036346405.1. NCBI lineage: Eukaryota > Viridiplantae > Streptophyta > Magnoliopsida > Poales > Poaceae > Phyllostachys > Phyllostachys edulis. The sequence goes on from CM070555.1 coordinate 78,852,047, forward strand.
AGGTGTGAGGACTCCGGCTTATTCGGTTTGTAATGCTTAGTCTGTCATTGATTCTAGTATCACAAATAAAATAATCCGTGTCTTCGAGATATGTATACTTTCCAGAAATACAGTATACACATCCCTTTACAAAATCATGCATCAATTCCATTCAAGACTTAGAACCAAAGTACAAACTAGATTAAACAAAAGACATACATAATAGAGTTATTACAAAAGAGACCGACCGGCCAAATAACTACTAAGAGAGTTAAATAAACAGCAGAAGCAAAAGACCATAAGATGACGATAAACAAGAGCCAATTAGTGTGTCTTTAACCCACAAGGCAACCAACCGGGCCGCCAACCTAGTCGTCAAATCCACCGCACATCTCACAAAAGTGAAACCCTGGGGGATCAACCTCATTTGCAACAAATTAATTAAGCAAAGCAAATGAGTACAAAAATATACTCGCAAGACTGACGTGTAGGGTAACAGACCTATACATATGCTACATGCAAGCTTATTTAAGTGGAGGCTGTAGATTGTTTTCAGCATAAAGCAAGTTTTCATTTGCAATAATTAAATAGATTCAAAGCAGTTTTACAATTCATTTTTAATTTACAAATAACAAGGAGACAACAACATAATAACAATAGATAGATGACAACAACAAACCTGGAAGTGACTAACCCGATAGTCATTTTCTTACATTTGAAACACACACCTAGATTTGGTTACATTTGAAACACAAACCCTGGTTTGGTTACATTTGAAACACACACCCAGATTTGGGATGTTACACTAGGCTACGTAACGTTCGATATCTTTTTAATTATCAGTGGGCATGCATATGCATATCAACACACAGCTGTTGAGTAATTTCCTGGTACATTTGAAGAGTGGGTGAGTTTTTGCCCTAATTGGCACTGTTGCACACATTTTTTTTACGGAAGTAGTGTCACTTGCGCCGTATAGCCAAAAATGGCAACTTGACTGCACATCCATAATCTGGAAAAGCGGTGTGCCGACATTGTGTCCGCACAACCACCTCCCAGACGTACTCGCGTCTGCATGGCCACTGCCCACACCGCACGTGTCGTCCGGAGAACCGTGTCTGTGCGGCCCCCACCCGGACAAGCCACCTCCGCGTGCCCCCCTGCCCGGACAAGCAACCACCACACAAGTGTCGCCCGGTCTCTACTGGTCCCCCTAGACCGGAGTGCCATGGCCCTACAAAGGCCTCCGGATTTCACACCAAGACGCACTGGCTGTGCAGGCGGACGCTTTTGCGGCTTATAAATGCCGGAGGCGCTCTTGCTCTCAGTCATTCTCTGGTTAAAGTTTGCAGCAGTTCTCAGGATCGTTCCAGCTATAAGATCGAGGAGGATGGCTAAGGGGGGTGAATAGGCGGTTTTTTAAAATTCTTTTGGCTAAAACCGATTTCTAATGCGGAAGCTAACAACAATTCGGTTTTGCGCAATTAAAACATAAATCAACTAATCTTGACTAAGTGCACCAACAACCAACGACCATTGATAATTAGCAATCATACAAATACATGTAAGCAATAAAATTCTATGAATGTAAATTGCGCAAAGTAAATCACAAGAGAACAAATCACAAAGACACAACGATGTTTTACCATGGTGTTCGGAGATTTGCCGGTCTCTCCTAATCCACGTTGAGGTAAGCCCAACCAAGTTGGACCGTTTCCACAACTTGAGCCAATACCTCTGAGGTAAGTCTACCCACTTCGACCGGCTCCAACACAAACCAACACCTCGATCCACTCTGGGTTGCTCTTTCTCCACTCCAAAGATAGCGAGCACCAAACCACGCACAACACGTCAGGCCTTCTCACATGCTTCTTGAGAAGATCATCGGACCACGACGCCTCCACGCCGTCTAGGTGTCGGCAAACACCAAGAGTAATAAGCCAAGGCCCTTGCTTGACTCTCACCAAGTGCAACACATGCACAATTGGACGCCCAATCCAATTCTAGTTGCAACACATGCAACTAGAACATCTCCTTTTACTCACAAGGTGCAACACATGCACAATTGAGAGGAGAAGCTCACACTAGCTCAAGAGAATAAAAATGGGATCCGAGAGTTGCCCCCCAACCGGCCAAGGTGGGTATTTATAGCCTACACACAAAAACTAGCCGTTGGAAGAGAATCTGCCGAAAATCAGGGAAACCCGGTCAATCTGCAGGCACAAGGTCGGCCAGTCCGGGCTACTATGCAACGGCTATAAAAATAGCAATTACATACAATTCCCGATCAGTCCGCCCTCACAGGGTCCGGTCAGTCCGGACCCTCGGTCAGTCCGGGCCTTCCGGGTGAAAGAAATCCAAAAAACATGCCCTTTGGAAAATATTGACCGGCCTTATCAAGGCGGTCAGTCCGCAGGCATAGGGCTGGTCAGTCCGGGCTTTCAACTGTGGTCAGTCCGGCCCTGGATTTCAGCATAGGCGACATTCGGAAAAATGGTCATAACTTTTGACTCTGATGTCGGAATTGAGTGATCTTGGGTTCTATGAAAATCTTATTCAGAGGGCTACATAACCCATCTATTTGATTGATCTCAAACACATTTGATCAAATTAAAAAGAACAACTCCATGCCAACGCCATGGTCTAAGTCCAAGGAAATAGTAACGAGCAATCTTAGACCATGCCAAGGGAAAATGCATGAATCCTAACAATTTGCAAAACATATTTACAAACTTTAGTATCATGCCACAAGGAGTAGGTACATGGACTTCAACCGTTTGCAAAACACATTTGCAAAGTATAGTCACATGCTATAAGGATTATGCATGATGCTCGACTATTTGCAAAACACATTCGCAAATATCGGCAACATGCCACAAGGAGTAGTTGCATGGACTTCAACCATTTACAAATTATAGTCTCATGCTACAAAGAGTTAATGCATGAGCTTCAACTATTTGCAAAACACATTCGCAAACAATAGCATCATACCATAGAGAGCTAGAGCAAGCGGGATTGAGCTATTAACACATGATGAGACTCAAGTTACTAGACAAGACCCCTCTTAATAGTATGGCAAATCTATACTAGCAATTTGGTCTTCCAACCAAACACCAAGACCGGTAAAAGACTATGAACACATCCTTAGCCCTAGCTAGTTATACATTTGCCTTGAGCATCCTCTTGAAGTTTGATGACGCACATCTTTACTTCAAGTCCGGATCATTATCTTGATATGCATCAACCCATGATACATCCTTCACTTGACCTCCATCAACACATGAAAAATCTTTTCTTGATTTGATGATCAACTCATGATCATCTTGTCTTCGAGATCTTGATGTGCATCAATACATGATGCACTCTTTCACTTGAACCTTGACTTAATGACTATCAACTCATGATGCCATCCAAAGTCTCCAACTTTATGGAACATAACCTATTCATCCAACTCATGGAAAATGTTAGTTCCATAATGTGATTGTCATTAATTATCACAACATACCATTAACTCATAATGGTGGGTCAAGATACTTCAAATTTTCTCTCTTTGGTAATTGATGATAACCACCTGAATTTGCAGATAATTGAATATAGATCAATACGAGTATATATGAACTACACAAGTTATATATAGTTAAGGGATATGTTTCAAAGTAGCGATCCTTAATATGTGTGAATAAAGAGAATATAGATCAATACTAATTAAACCCCAAAACATAGAGTGAACTCCCCCTAAGTGTGTGCATACACGATTGTGTAATAAAAACATATGCATATATCCAAGTTAAACTTTTAGTGGAGTTTAACCTATATTTTGGATCCGAGAAATGCAACAAGATATAAAAATATGATGTCGAGTGCATACCTCCATGATTTTCACCTTTTCATCCAAATAAGACTATACAATAGATATATCAATAAAAGTGTTAGTCTTATATATAGATTTATCATTAATCACCAATTTACTCCATTAACTCATAATGGCAGGTCTAGATTCTTCACCAGCATTCAACTGTCATTTCTCCGATTGCCGGAGAGATTGCAGTGGGTTCCTCGACAGGAACGTCCTTGATGGGTAAAGGAGTCGGGCCAAGATCATAAAAAAGGAAATACGTCAGATAGTAAAAAGCAAAAGGTAAATGTTGTTCTTACAATTTTGTCTTTCGACATACCTTCATGTACCAGACTTGATCTTAAATTTGGAAGAAACCTTCCCTAAGGAAGATTTCTTTGACTTCTTCTCAACCGTGTCTGGTCGAGACTCGAGTTGAGGAATGGGATCAGCCACGACCATGTCTGGTCGTGGGTCTTGAACGAGCACCACCTCTCCTTGAGCCTCCTGGCTCTCCAGATGGTTGAGACATGTCGCGACCACCTCAAGGGCAGCACTGCCCTCGCCCACAGGCACTACTGGTGGCATTGATGTTCGCTTCGATTGCCCATGCCTCTTCTGCGGTAGCCATGTCTGTAGCAAATTTTGCAAACGGTGCGGTCGAAGTAGCAGAGCTCGAACTTGCGCCTACCTTGTCGGCGACTTGCACGAGCCGACGCTTTTTGGCCGGAGGAGTATCAAATTGCTCCGCTATCGTGCCAACAACCATTAGTACGACTTCTTCATCGTCTCGACGATTTTCCATGCCTACTTTCTGCAGAAATCAGAAAGATAGATATTGCAAAGTAGTCGTAAGCTTTTCTACGACCATCACCTTGTCATAAGCTTTTCCACGACAACCCTCTGGTCGTAAGCTTTTCTACAACCAGTACATAGTCATAATTTTTTTCTACGACTACAAGATCCTAAAGATTAAATCAATTCTTGATTACCTTTAGGCGCTCCATCTTGTCCTCTGCGGACAGGACCGCCAGGATTTGAGGAGCCACCACATTCGGTGGCGGGGATTTCTCATAAATGAGCATGACCCGAGCGTCAATTTCCTCTTGTGAAAGGTCTGCAGGAGTAAGTAAACCTTCAATAAGCCAAGTCCAAAATTAACAGAAAGAAGGCTAAGACTAGAAGTTTACTTACCCTCCTTGTAATCTCTGGTCGGGCCTTGCGGCCCCAAATACATCCATATGGGACGAGCCCTCTTCTTCAGAGGGCTAATGCAGCACGTGATGAAGTCTTTCACCACGTGCCAGCCAGTTAGCCCTTCTTACTTCAAGTATTTGATGGCTTGAATGTAGGGGGCGATCTGGGCAAGATCCTTGGGAGTCGAATCCCAGGAAGAAATCTTCTCAGTCGGACTTTCGGCTAAGGAGAGACTGTCCTCACTAGTCGTCTCTTAGTAGAACCACCTCTTCTTCCATCCCAGCCACGACGACCAGGTGAATATCTGAATGTACTCCTTCGACTTCCCATCGTGGAGCTTCAGACTACAACTACCGGCGACTCCAGCTAGCCTGGTCATTCCATAGAAGTACTGAAACAACTCCAAGTCGGTCGGAATCCCCAAGTAGGCCTCGCACAAGTAAACAAACACACCTAACATCATGATGGAATTGGAAACGAGGTTCACCAACTTCACCCCGAAGTGTTCGAGTATGAGAGTGAGGAAAGCGTGAGCAGGCAATCGAAGGCCACACTCACAGAACGCTTGGAAGACGAGGATTTGCCCAATCTCCCCCGACGGCCAATGCTGCCCAGCAGGCTCGATCCACTTCATGAACTGAATCTTCAGGATCTTCTCGGCGGCGACCAATGCCATGATCTTGGTCGCATCCATCTCCGATTCGGCCCACTGGGAAGTGGCTCCGGCCATCTTTCTCAAGGGTCAGAGATTTGGATTTGGAAAGATTTCAGGAGGATGCTCAATTTGGTCGGCGGCAGAGAGCACGAGAGCTTGATGAACAGTGGGAGCGATTTGCGGAAAGGTAAAAAAATCTAAATCTCACCCACGGTAAGTATTTATAATCGCACGCCTGAGTTACAGACAGGTCCGTGAGAGTCGATTGAGATTCTTAAATTTGTCTGCTCGAGAAAACCGATTCTATCTTTACACCTCAAATGAAATTACCTTCTTGACCAAGTCTTTTTCTGGTCAAATGCAACATCAATCAGAAAGGTTTTGCTTCCGATTACAGTACTGCGACCACTTGGTGATCGTAAGATCTTCTACGACCACCTTGTAAGTCATAATATTTTTCTACAACCTTCTTGACCAAGTCAATTTCTGGTGAAATGAAACACCGGTCGAAGAGTTTTTCCTTCGACCATCATTCTACGACCACTTACTGGTCGTAAGATCATCTACATCTTGTTTTCCAAGTAAGTTATTTTCACTTGAAGCTAGGGGGCTAGATGACGAGGATATAATAATCCTTATTTAATTATTTATCTGTAATTCGTATTATGGATAATAATGACGTCATATGGTTCTTGAGTATACCCCATAATATTCATAAGGGAGAATTTGGATGTCGTAAGTTCTTCTACGACCACCCCATAGTCATAAGTCCTTCTACGACTACCCTATAGTCGTCAGCCTTTCTTCGACTATGTCCTGATAGTAAGTTCTATTACGATCAGTCTGTGGTCGTAAGCTCTTCTACAACCACTACCTGGTCGTAAGCTCTTCTACAACCAGTCTCTAGTCGATGGGGCTTACAGACATGTGGGCCTAGTCGACTAGGGAATCTTCCGCACCATATCTAAAGATATGGGCAGTAAACTACGTTGTTACTCTCTGGAATAATGGCACAATTTAACTCTCCGTCATTGTGATAACTGCCTCACGACGTGGGAACGTTGCTACTCCCACAATAATCTCTAGTAACGGCTCCATCATCTGAAGCATTAAGGTGCCTTTTGGACTGGAGGAACAGCAGCACGCTCCGAGTACTGTATAAAAGGCAGAATCATCAGAAGGAGAGGGAGAGAGGAATGAGGAGCACAAGACGCCTCATTTGAGTCTTTCTCTTGATCTTGTAATCCAGCATACTCAATACATACATATAGGAGTAGGGTTGTTATTCTCCCCGGAGAAGGACCAAACCTGTATAAAAATCTCTGTGTCGCCGCGTGAGGAGAACCACATTTGCTAATACGCTGTGGAACAATGTCATTTAGGCCAAAAACTCAAGAGTGGTATGCATGCACTTTTGGCCTACCCACCAAATGAATATGATGGATGGTTTCCATATCAAAAGAAAAAGAGGAAGGTCGTTGGGTAATCTTGATCCATCTAGTCTAGAACAAATCAAAGGATCATAAGGGCACAAAACAAAAAGGGAGAATGGATTTGTACTGCTAGCTGAAAAAGGTTTGGGATTTACGTGCTACATTTCTCGAGTCTCACGTAATCTCCATCTCCCTCTCTATGTCTCTCCTGGCACTACCAGAAACAGGATATTTCCCAAGTGCCAAAAACACTCGGGAAAAAAGGAGCCAAACACTCGGGAAATGTATTTCCCGAGTGTGACACTCGGGAAAAAACACTCGGGATAGATTAGTCGATAATATCAGCTTCGAGTGTTACACTCGAAATATTTCTTTCTTCGAGTGCCTTCGCTACACTCGAAACTCAACACTCGGGAAAAAATCCAAATTAACGGCCAGACCAGAACGGAATCTTTACCGGTGTTGACACTCGTAATGTGTTGAAAAACACTCGAATGTGTCAACGCTTGACCGATTTAAACCATTGAAAATTGACACCTGGCCATTTTCCCGAGTGCATAGCGAAAACGACACTCGGGAAAGCTTCCGACGAATCCGGCTGGAAATTGCCATGTGTCACGTGTTCCCGAGTGTTGACACTCGGGAAAGTTTTTGTCAGCTGGCCGAGTGTCTGTTCCCGAGTGTCGACAATCGGGAACTATTTGGTTGATTTCCCGAGTGTCGACACTCGGGAAATATTTGGTCAATTTCCGAAAAGTAAAAAACACTCGAAATGCAAAAACACTCGGAAAGCGACAAAACAAGTTGAACCCTATTTTTCACAAATTCATTTAAAATCCATTCCACAAAGAATCAAATAATCCATCCATCCATTCCACAAAGAATCAAATAATCCATCCATCCATTCCACAAAGAATCAAATAATCCATCCATCCATCCATTCCACAAAGAATCAAATAATCCATCCATCCATCCATTCCACAATATATGTATATATATGTATGTATAGACATCATAACAGCCTCCCAAGCTCACAACATTCAAGTTCAAGTTCAAAATGTAAGCATAAGGCATTATACATATGACAATTCAAATAGTAATTTCATACTCTTATGTACATAAAACAAAAGCAAGTATCAAGACAACCATTTGCATGCATGCAATTTCTGCTTCAATCTTACGTGCACAAAAGCATCATTTTGGGAGTTCTGCAGATAGAGCAAAACTTAATATTAGTGCCATCTTACAACAAAAGTTAGGAATTGATATTACATGAAAAGATAATTAACCAAACTATTGATAAAGCAAAAAATTCATTTAAATCATGATGAACAACCTAATAACATGGCAAATCGCTTAAGAACATGAAAAGCCCAAAGCTAAAATGTTAAACTCCAACTCAATATTTTGTCATTGTGAACTACTTGATCAACATTTATGTCTCAAGCACTTATCATCAAATTCATAGAAAGGAGTGTACATACAAATTATTATATGTTGACACATTTCAAAAGAATTTATGATATAGATATAGAGATTTAGTTATATATGTAGCCATTTTTATCCATTTTTAGCAATCACCGATTGTGAATGTTTTCTAATATTGGTATCCTTTAGTATATCATGAAAATAGCAAGCACTGGTGGTGGCCTCTCAATGATGGACGCCATGTAAACATTAGGACCAAAGATCTTCACCGGCAAAGATTAGCAGAAAGCAACCGATCCCGCTGCTCCTACATTTCATAAGAAATCGCATTATAAGAAATTTGCAAGAGTAACCAATAATTACATTGCATGTCATTTCAATGTCTTCAATCAAGCAAATAAGAGACTAACAATATAATAATCAAGATGCGCTTACTAACCGAGCAGATAAGTGAGGTAGTGGTTCCCCGACGGAGGGACATTAAGTCGAGTCCGGTCCCGAGTGCTCGCATATTTGTTTGCACATTGCCATACATTAGCCAAGTATGAATATATATATATATATATATATATATATATATATATATATATATTGCATTTTACTTTGTTATTGTACTTCCACGCCCAACTAACTCCGCAGAACATTTCTCCAACCGCTTAGCCTCAATTTCTGTCGCAATTGCTTTGAAGCTCACAAACCTGATCCTGGAAATCATGTGATGGCCACTGTCGACTTTGAGGGTGTACTTCATCCGTTGATGCAGCACTCGTGGATCGGACCTCCGAGAGGGTTGTCGGTGTGCTAATGTACCCGGCACCCATGAAGAAACGACCATGTTTCTTCCCCTTTCCAGCCTTGTACACAGCACTCGCGTCTAGTGGTGAATTCATGACGTCGTAGTCCGAGCATGAATCTCCTTAGCATCATCAGTATATGCAGCCTGTTGGACAAAATCATCAGGGAGCGAAAATGATCAGGGACAAAATGATCAGAAATCGTACCAAGTTCTCTGTCATACGCTTAGTCGCACAAGGTGCCCTCCCGATCACCCTCCTAGTCGCTACATATGCCTCCATATCGAGAGACAGCCTCTGCTTCTTCTTTTTTTCTCGCACCCAAAAAAAACCACGGCGGTCAATAAATATGTATCGCAACATACAATCAATATGAACATGTTGACCTACTGTGTTCTTCTTATAACGTGCCATGGAGGAGCCGCCTTGACGATGTCTTGTCCCGTCCATCAACAATCTCCGCTCCCTAGCAAAGACGAGAGTCCTGTAACCATCGCTCGTTGCACCACTGCCTTGGGCAATCTGCCTCCATGCGCTTTCACACATAAGGGCCCACCAAGGTATTGCCTAAATTAACCAAGTGTTAAATATGAATAAACTAGAATTGATTGTAATCAAGGACATCGTTTGTTCGGTTGGTTACCCGCATGTACTCGCCCAAAGTGATATGCGTTAAACAAGCATCGCCCCTCTTAATTTGTTGTCCAAGGACTTGTGTGTGGTAACAGATCACCGCTTGATGCGTGCCAGAGAACATCTGTGGGATCGACTTCTTAACACAATTACGCAAAGACTCTCCTAGAATCGACTTCTGTCCCTCAAATTTCATCGAAACCACCACTACAATCCAAGAATAAATAATTGATAAAGAATAAGATGATTAAGTTAGTTGATGAAAGCGAAAAGGAATTGATAAAGAATAAGATGATTAAGTTAGTTGACATTTATTACTTGGCTACTAAACATCCAAAAGAGGTAAATTAAACATGTCGACTACTTGAAGTTTTAGTACCAAACAAGTGAGATTAGCGAGTTAGGTTTGCATAAAACACAAAATATACGACTTTGTCCTCAAATGGCTTATGTGTTCTTCAAAATGTTAGTAGTCCTTGTGCAATTTTATCCTCAGGATGTCTTCCACACAGATCTTTACATTGCTTTAGTGACACATCTACCATTACTTTAATATCAACACTTCTATGAGCAAAAGGTTAGTGTGTTGGAAGTCAGAATTTAGATAGGTGATTGAACATTGGGGCCATTATTTTACCCAAACATTTATGCCTCATCTAGTCATCTAGTCATCTAGTCACAAAGTAGAAAATATATTTCAATTGTAGAAGTACATATTATTTGGGATTCGTGTGGTAAGTTAGTATAGTAACTAAATTGAGACTCGAGAGTTGTGACCTAATCAACCCTAACATGCATAGGAACACATAGAAGCAGATTTGAATATTCAATCACTTACCTAAAACTTTCCTCCACCACCGCAAACAGCTTGTCAAATGGAACCTCTCCTTCAAGAATGGTATCTTCTTCACCTTTGTAGTGGCACCATGTCCATGCAGGCTCCGTCTTCCTCAGAGGTGACCAAGCCAGGAAGTGCCATCGAATCAACACGCCAATTATGCCATTCGAAGTCTACATTTGTCACCCCGCCTTCTTCTCGCCATTGCTCGCATATTAGTTTTTTGAGGTATGCAATTAAGTGGGCTAAATTAGTGAAAGTGTAAACAGCTTCTTACGTGTCGCCAACAGAACGATGATGATCTTCTCCTCCTCTCGGGTTGGTCGTCGTGGCAGTTCGCAGTCCTTGCATCCAAAATTCTTGTGCCTCATGGTGCTCATCCTCCTCACCTCCGCCGCCTCGGTGCTCTTCCTCCTCACCTCCGCCTCACGGTGCTCATACTCCACATCATCAAGACGCGAGGGTCAAGGGGGTCAGAGAGCCTGATCTACTAGAGGTAGACCCCCGCTACCCCCTCGAGGGCCGCGCTGCCTCCGCCTCCTCGAGGGGCCATGGCTGCCCTCCGCCTCATCGAGTGGGCGCGCCCTCCGCCTCCCCGGAGGGGCCGAGGCTGCCCTATGCCTCCCGGAGGGGCCGAGGCTGCCTCGATCCTCCTAGAGGGCTGCGCTGCCCTCTGCCTCCTGGAGGGGCCGTGGCTGCCTCCGCCTCCTCAGTGGCCGCCGCTCCGCCTCGAGTGGAAAACAAGCGTCTGCCTCGACTAGAGTATGCCGCCTCGCCACTCATATTTTGGTGTCTCAAATGAAATAAAATAAAATAAATCAATTAATATAGTGTAATCAAGTAAGCTCATAGAAAATGTAATATAACGTAATCAAGTAAGCTCATACAAAAAATTAAAAACATGCAAAGAAATAAATGGAAGACATACAAGATCATGCTCAAGTAGTCATCTACAATGGGATCCTCCGCAGATGGGCCCTCCAAAAGTCATCGTCACTATCATGAGGTGTTGACTCAACCTCATCCCCTTCTTGCCATCAATGTCTAAGCGATTAAGTAGTTCCAAGTCCTCTTGGTTTACAACCTCATCGGCATCGATTTGAATATCATCCATGTGATCGCCCTCTTCCCCAATTATTATTTCAAAAGTCCCCGTAGCCCATCTTCTTGAAAGAATAGGTCAACACCATTGTTGGTCTCCATGTTGTAGTCCCGCTCACTAGGGGTAGGTAGTTTACCATATGGTTGCACCTTATGTACTATCCACCAATCCACTAGACTACTCATAGTTTTGCATGGGTACGGATGTAGTATACTTGGGTGGCTTGTCGAGCCACAATAAATGGGTCATTGCTCGGTAGGATTGATTGATGTGCAACTTCAACCAAATTTCAAGTGATGTATCCCGCTTGACTCCCTAAACGGATGGAACCAATGACATTTGAATAACATAAGTTTGAGAGGTTTGCTACCATGAAAATATAGTTCAATTATTTCTTCAATTACTCCATAGTATTCAACAGTGTATCGCTCCCATCTTGTCCTATAGTCACCAATCCATTTGTTAATTGTTGTTGCATTAGGTCGTTCCTCTCATGTGTCGATGTTCGAAGCGGTACCCATTCACATCGAGGTACTATAGACAAAGACTGAGTGTGGCATCCTTGAGCAACTTGCTTCAATTCATTTGCTCATAGACTTGTCCTTCAAACTCTACAAAGATAAATAGAATGGGTTTCATGTATTAGTTCCTCTTTACTTAGTAAATATTATGTGCAAGGGGGAGTAGCTAATAGAGAAATTACTTTCTGATAGAACCAATTCGGGAAATTCGGTTTACAATTCCTAGCACCCTTCCTAAGAAGGGTCTCAACTTGTTTTTCGGATGGGTCTCGACGTTGTTTCCACTCGCTCCTAACAAATTCCCTATAGGCAACAACACAAGTAGATTAAAACACTCATACATCAATTATTGGAAAAAAATAATTATTGCATACCTAATGTAATCATCCACTTCGGAGAGGTTGGTAAAGACATACAACATCACAGTCAACCACTCATCCCGCGATAAAACTTTGGGAGTACCACCGCTGAAGTGTCACCTCTTCCTGAAGAGGCTAAGTTGGCAATTATTTTGAGGATGCCAATATTGTATCGTGAGGTTTGATTGTGCACCGTGCGAACATTGTCAGTAAAGTATATTGATGTGAAATGGGAAATTTCCTCAATTATGTACGCCTCTGCTATGGATGCTTCAACACGCGATTGATTTTTTTGCTTTGCCTCGTAGTTCCTTTTGTTCCCTCTCAATTGGATACATCCACCGGTTTTGCACTGGTCCCCCCATCCTAGCTTCATAGGGAAGATGGAGAATCAAATGTTGCATTGGATTGAAGAAGCCAGGTGGAAAGATATTTTCCAACTTACAAAGCAACACAGGTACTTCACGCTCCATAGTTGACATTACTATGGGATCTATCTCTTTCACACATAGCTGTCGATAAAAGAAACTCAACTCCGCCATCACTTGCCAAACACTCTCGGGGATGTAGCCACGGATCATCACAGGCAAAAGGCGTTCTATGAATATGTGGTAGTCATGGCTCTTTAGGCCATTGATGCGCATGGTAGCTAAATTCACTCCTCTCCTTAGATTTGCTGCATACCCATCAGGAAACTTTAGGGTCTGAAACCATTCCAAAATCTCTTTCCTCTGAACCCTAGTTAGGCAATAACTAGCTCTTGGCTTCTCCCACTTGCCAAGAGTCGGCTTATGGATCATATTCAACGAGGGCTCATTGCAAAGCTCCTCCCGATCAAGGCGAGCCTTCACATTGTCCCTCGCCTTGTCGGAATGTCAAAGAATGTGCTAAATATGGCATCTCGCAACATTCTTCTCATTATGCATTACATCTATGTTATGGGGAAGAATGAGCTTATGGAAGTATGGCGCCGCCACAAACTTGAAATGTGAGTCCGATTGTGCTCCTCACCATATTTCTCGAACCCATCACCATCATCAAGAGGCTTCAAAGCATCTAGCCGCACCTAACCTCCTCACCGCCAGACGACGCGTGGTCCATCATGACAGCAATATTGGCCCTAAATCCAGCTTGTGTCACTTCAATTCGTGGTCAATTGGAAGGAATTGACGATGACAATCGAAGAAGGAGTGCTTGCGACCATGCTTTAGCCAACAACCACGCAACGCCTCCCTACAGATTGGGCATGGCATCTTTCCATGTATGCACCACCCATGAAATATCCCAGACGCCGAGAAGTCATGCATGGATGTGTGATACGCAACCCGCATGGTGAAGTTCGCTTCAATGCCCGATCATATGTCACTACGCCTTGTTCCCAAGCATGTAACAATTCATCCACCACCGGCTCCATGAATACACTCATATTCTTCCTCGGGTACTCGTGACCGAGAGATTATCAAGGAAAGGAATATGTATCGCTTCGCATGCAAACGCCGTGGGAGGTTAAGGGAATGACAAACACAAAGTTAACAAATTGTATGGCGCAATTTCATACCAAATGGGTTAAACCCATCGCTTGCAATTGCAATTGAACGCTCGAGGCTCATGAAGAAACTCTACATAGTCTCGGCCAAATTGCTTCCATGCTTCACCATCGATGGGTGGACCATCTTGTCATTATGGTACCGACGACCATACTTGTGCCATACCATTTGTTTGGCGTAAACCTCGGATATGTATAACCGCTGGATTCGTGGCACAAATGGTAGATAGCGAAGTATTTTTCTCGCCAATAGGAGCTGCCTCTTGACCATCACCGAGTCAACCTCAACAAACCTAGACTCACCACACTTATCACAAAGGATCTTTGTCCACATTCTCATTCCTAAATAGCATGCAATGATTTGGACAAACATCTATCTTCTCATATGGTATATTTAGTGCGCTTATCAATTTCTTGGCCTCATACAAGTTAGCGGGCGCTTTGTGACCATCTGGGAGAAGGGTGCTAAACACGCTTAAGAATGCATCAAAGCAAGCAATGCTTGTCTTTGATCGAGACTTGACAAAGAAGTAGTCGTGTGATGGCATCTAGTTGGGACACTGTGTGTGCCCATTAATTGGTTGACTCATTGCGACAACATATCAAAGAAAGCCCTTGTTGCGTGCTCCGGTTCTTCCTCGCCAGTGGCCCATATGCATGACACACATCATCTAGCATGTCTTCTATCCTACTCTCATTGTGGCCGCCATCGTCTGCTTTCTTCCTTAGCACATCTCGATCTGTTATGTTGTGACTCGCCGTGATACACCCACACACGGTATAGCCTCGCCCTAACCGTACTTGCACAAAAGCGATCATTATTGCCATCATTTGTGGCCGTTTGTTCAACAACGCGAACAAGGGCACAACACACCCCGCCCATTACTCCTAGCAAATGCTCGATCCACAAAATCATCGACTTTTTCATCCATTCTTGGGTACAGTCACCCATCGCTCTCGCCCAAAGTACATCCAACTACGATCCTCACCATCCTAGTGTGCAAAACATAATGCATATTTTAATCCAACTTTTATTTATGTCAAAATTACAACTACTGAGCTAGCTAGAAGCTACCCTATGATGCATGCCCTATATATGTACACTAAAACAGATTGACATGAAGACAATATACATGATCAACTGAGCATAAAAACACTTTCTTTCAATATATATGAATGCCTTTATTTATTAACACGTTAATGTAGCATTGTAATGACAAAGATATCAATCCACCATAAATGGACAACACAAAAGAAAATAAGCAAATTTTATTTCTTTTTCCACTTATCCATTACCTTACAAGATTCTTGGAGCCGAGGGAGCCGAGGAGTCTGCGGTGGGGAAGATGGTCAGCACTGTGTGTCGGTGGGGGAGGCAATGACGAGGGAGGCGGCAAGACTGAGGCAAGTACCATGAGCTATATTAGGACAGAATCGGCACTTAAGTATCGAAATTTAGACAAAACAAAAAAAATTCATGGGCCCCTGGTCACCAACGAATATGCCTAGACAAAAATTCATGGGCCCCTGGTCACCAACGAATATCCCAGAGAGAGTAATAATCACCTCACCACGAAAATATAATGATCAAACTAATGAGGCGGTCCAGTTGTAATTATGTTCATGTATTCATGATGAAAATCAAACTTTGGCACATATATAGGGAGATGTCATCTAATTAACATCATGCTACCAAATATTTTGGAATCTGGATCGCTTCGGCTAGACGTGTTGGCAAATATAGTACAGGTTTTCATTACAATGTCGAAGCAAAACTATATATAGCATGCTATGAAGTACTATCTATATACCAAGGCTAGGGGATCAAATATATTTTAACAAATAAAAAGGAGATCGGAAAGTATAATACAGAAAACAATCCAAAAAGAAGCAAAGATCTCGCCAACATTATTTTGTTTCAATATTCCTAGTATATCGACATGTTTATTGAAGGACGATGGTTTATAGCCAAACAAATGAGTATAGCTAATCTTGTGGGCCAATTATGAATTGGATGATCTGCAAAATGATCATTAGTCGTTGATTTGAGCACCATTTTCAATGATGTGAAATGATTTATAGGTATCTTATATAGCTATTTTGTGGGCCAATTGCGAATTGACTACGATCTTACCTAATTCTCTTAACACATGCAAATGCTTGTCGTGTCAATATATAGGAGGATTCATGCATGTCTTTTGTCATATATATGTGTCATATATATGAACGCTATCGACAGATACCAATTGCCAATGAGCAACCTCGATCGATTTTAAAAACAAATAAAAATAGCACCAGATAGATATAAAAAAAGGGAAGCAAAATAAAACCGTATTATAGAACTTCATAAGTGGAAATCATGACTTTGTTTGAACAAAATAAAATAAAACATAGACAGATAAATCGAATAAAATTTTAGGCAACTAAAGTGGAATTTAAAGGTATTTTATGGAGGCCAGCTGGCTCCATTATTTCAGTAATGCGCATACAGATGTGACGAGGATTAAAACATCTATGTATTATTTTAATATATAATAAAAGACCATACGTCTTCATGGTCGTAACCCTAAGACCGACGACCTCCCAGTCGTTAGTATTCCGAGGTTACTTATGGGTACCGCCTGATGAGGCTTTGTGCCTAATCCATCGACCGATAACCGCCGAAAATTATCGAATCGGTATTTCTTATCGTATGATGAATGGAACACGGTTATACGCTCCAAACCATGCGATGGTACAACCCCGAGACACCGACTATTAACCACCCTACGGTTAAGCTTTTCACAAGCAATCGCAAGGAAGTTAGCACATTGCTAACTTCTCTACCGCTCCGACCAACGTAACGCTTCACCAGGACGCTCTTCTCCAGAGTAATCGCCACCTCTTCGAAGTTATTTAAAGGTGAAGCACAAGAGACAACAACAGAGACAAAAAGGAGACGATAGGCGACACACAAAACAAGGTCAAGGCAAAGATATGCGCAGGCCTAAGCGGTGGAATTAGAAGCTAGATAATCACCTTAGACTCATATTCTAAGTCCGATTGTCTTGCTACATTCCTCCATTCAAGTAATTCAGGTAGTACTTAGCCACATCTTGTAAATCCAGCTTCATATCAATAAAGAGCGACCCCATTCCATTCCGTGATATTCCACCTCATTTTCCTCGCTTATTTTCGTAAGATCGGCGATTCGATCGTCGACAAATGGGCGCCATTCGTGGGGAAGAAGGCGAAGTTTCAAGAAATTTTTTTTCTTCGCTCAAGAAAATCTCGCCAAAAACTCGCAATCGCCATGCGACTATGCCCGAGTTTGGGATGAGGAAAATCGTTCGACGGCGGACTACGCCAACCTCGACATGGAAGGATGTATCCGCGCCATGGAAGAAAATGGCAGTCATCCTCCTCCGGGCCGCACGCCGCCAACGCGTTAGCGAGGTCGACGGATGGATGAAGATGCACCGCCACTACCGGTGGCGAATCAGAGAACCGCCGTTCGACCAGTTCGAATGCCAGAGGATCTCTCAAGCCCTACCTTTTCGACCGCTAAACAGTGAAGAAGTTTCATCCTCATCACCCGAAAACTATATACCATTGATGAAATCATGGTGAAAGATACTCTCCTTCGCTCGGCAATTCCAGAGTCAACCACACCGTAAGCGGTGTCGATAAAACCTCCATCGTCGTAGGCCATGTGGGGATGATCACACTCAAAGATACGATCGACGGTTCATCTGATCAGCCGAGAAGACCTCGAGAAGTGCTCATCTCCGACCGATCTCCATCGTGGAAAATTTCGCGTATAATCGACAAGCTCTCCATTAGTTACGATGGAAGCTCATCGGAAGATCAATGCCGGAAGCACGAGGTCAACGCGATCGGAGATGAAGATCAAGATGCCTGCGACGGTCCTACACTCTCTACCACGCCATCACGTGTTGTTAGAGATGATCCGGCCGTCAAGCACCAACTTCCGGAGGCAACGGAACTAATCGACGCCAATCGCTTAACTCGCTTTGCCTTCGCCCCACCCAGTGGTGACCGACAGATCAACAAATCCGAAGGTCGGGGAAGGTTCGACAGCGACACCTCGACCAAGATGAACCACCCGAGACCTTCTAGAATCGTACAAAACTTATGCGGCGATTCAAAACATGTTAAATAATTCGATCCCGCTCTAGCAGAACGCCTAGTTTTGTATAACTCGTGAGGTCGGTATCCAAATTCTCCAATGCAGACTATGCAATGAACGGAAGCGACGAGAACAGAGGGGTTCAGAAGTCGACTAGGACTTCGTCCCAACGCTCCTCCTCAAGAGGGGGCAAAGATGGTCATACCAGAGAGCGATCGATACCAAGACCTCCTCGACGATTCCGACCAAGGAGTCACGAGGGAGAAGGCTATTTCAAGAGGATACTCCCCATCAAGGCCGAGAAGAACCACCACTAGGACCTAACGATCTCGACATCGCTTGAATTAAGTGGTGATCGTGGACATCATATCAATGTTCACGACCGGATCGCACACCGGAGTTCCAGCTGCGTTCCATCTTAGGGATCGGTCTCCGGCCGACATAATCCGCACCTTCCCGGAGAAGACGCCATGAATCAATCACAGTTGTCGAGCCTTCTCTTTGGGCTCCAAGTCGTGCGTTGGCCTAGCTTCCCGATCGGCCAACTTGGACAAATTCAATGGAACTCAAAACCCATTGGAATTTCTCCAAATATATACCACCGCTATCGTGGTCATTGGTGGCGATGAGAATGTAATGGCCAACTATTTACCCACCGTGCTCGAAGGGTCTCGTCGGTCGTGGTTGTTAAACTTACGGCCGGATCCATATATACTTGGGAACAACTCGTGATCTTCTCGATTGCCAACTTCGTGGTACGTCACGATCGCAGGAAGGAGGACGATCTCCACGTAATCCGCGAGGATCTCGATGAGACTTTACGCCAATATATCAAGAGGTTCACCAGTTCAGAACTCTATACCCAAGTCGCAGAGTCCTCTCGTTATTCGTGCTTTTAAAACAGTCTAAGGAATCGGCGGTTTCACGGAGGACATAGCAATGAACCCTACAAGAACAACCGCTGAGCTTTTTGATATGGCGGACAAATATGCCATCATAGTGAAGCAATCGAGTGGTGTGAAGCCATCGATCGGAAAGACAAGATTCCCCACCGGCCCGGACAACCAGAGAAAAAGAATAAGAAGTCTCTCAAGAAGAAAAAGAACCGCAGACCGACGACAAAGAAGTCCTCGCCGCCTGCATAAGATCGGAAGGGCAAGAAGGACTATGCCGGTCGAAGCAAAGCAAAAGTTCCGACCGAAGGATTCCTGATTTAATAAGAAGTGGTGTCCGCTTCACGGTGAGTGTGGCATGATCTGCGACTGCCGTGGTCTGGCGTAAGAAACCGGAGGATTATTATGCGGGTAAGGACCATTTCAAAGAATACAGAACATGGAGAAACGAGCTCCAAAAGGACAAGGATGGCGACGAGGAGATGGAGTACCGTGATCCCCAACACACACCAACATGATTTTTGGAGGATCTTCTTCATACGAGTCGACGCCATCCAAGGCCATGGAGCGGAGGTCAACCTCGTCGAATCTCCAACTGTAATCAAGCACTCAAGTGGTCGGACACCGCAACATCCTTCAAAGAAAGACGATCGCACCATCCCATCGACTCGACCGGGTAGGTTCCCCATCGTCGTTGAACCAACTATTAATAATTGCTCAAGTTAATCGGGTCTTAGTGGATGGGGTAGTTCCTTGAATATATTATTTGTAGGAGCTTTAGAAGAAATGCAGTCCCCATGTCAAAGGTGAAACACAGGAAATATGTTTTTCATGGCATAGTTCCGGTTCTACCGCTAAACCGATAGGACAAGTTTCTTACCGTGACGCTTTGGAAAACCCGACAATTTCCGAACAGAGAAGATCCCGCTTGATGTAGTAAACTTCAACCAAGATACAACGGAATCCTCGATCGACCGGATTAGCAAAATTCTTGATAGCCACGCATTACGGTTATCAAAGTTTGAAAATGCCGGGGCGAAGGAGTCATCACAATTCCGAGAGATCGAAAAATGGCTTACGATGCGATCGGAAATCCTTTGCACCGGTTGATGAACTTCCCACCGAGAGGTTAATCCGCCTCCCATGCAGTCAAGCACTCGGCCAAAGATGACGCCCAAACCATCCGACTGCACCAAGGAGGTACTACTCGACAAAAGCGCTTCTCCGACAAATACAAGTCGTCACATGGGTCAGACAACCAGATCCAACCGCGCCAAGATTCGGTCGGGCAAGACTCGACCCTAAATAGGAAGAGTCGCTCGTCTCTTCCTCCGAGCAAATCAAGACGTGTTTGCTTGGTAAGCGTCCGATATGCCCTCGAGTCCCCGAGGTGATCGAGCACGTGCTTGCTCTCCAAATTTAATAAAAACCGATCAAGCGTAAACTACGACGCTTTTGCACCCGATCGGAAGGAAGCAATCCAATGGAGATTGACAAGCTTCTCGGGCAGGATTTATTCGTGAAGTCAACCGCCCACAAGGGCTTGCTAATCTGTAATGGTTAGGAAAAATAATGGGAAATGGCGAATGTGTATCGACTTTACAGATCTTAATAAAGCTTGTCCGAAGGATTTACTTTCCCTTCCCCGCATTGATCAACTAGTAGACTCTACTTACGCGTGCGAGTTACTAAGTTTTTAGATGCGATTCGTGGTACCACCAGATTAGTATGTGTAAAGAAGATGAGGAGAAAACTTCCTTCATCACCCATATGGTACTTATTGTTATATTAAGATGCCATTTGGTCTCAAAAATGTCGGTGCAACTTTTCAAAGGTTGATGCAAAAACTTTAGTCCACAAATCGGTTTAATCTAGAAGCTTATGTTGACGATCCGTCGTAAAGACCACCAACGCCAAGCACCACATTCTCGACTTACAAGAAACCTTTAACAACTTGAGAAGACATAACCTCAAGTTAAATCCGAAAAGTGTGTGTTCGGAGTTTCATTGAAAAACCGCTTGGTTTCCTAGTTTCGCTAGAGGTATTGAAGCTAATCCAAAGAAAAATTGCGCCATCGACTGATGCGCCCTCACCACGAAGAAGGAAGTCCAAAACTAATCGTTGTATGGCGTTAAGCCGTTTCATAGCAAGATTAGGGAAAAATGATTACCTTTCTTTAAACTTCTTCTAAACATGGGAGTTTCGAGGGACTAAAGAGGCAAACGATGCCTTTGAGGAACTCAAAAGTACCTTACGAGTACCGGTCTTAGTTTCTCCGAGATCGGAGAAACATTGCTAATTTACGTGGCAAAGAACACCACGCATAGCTTAGCGGTGTAATCGTTGTAGAAAGGAATAATATCCAACGACCTACCTATTACGTGTTTAAGTCTTACATGGACCAAAGGAAAGATACCCACAGTACAAAAGTTGCTCTATGGCCTCCTTATGTCTTCAAGGAAGCTAAGGCACTACTTTCGTGCCCACAAAGTGGTCGTTTCTACCGGATATCCCTTGGTCAAGTCCTTGAAACAGGAATCATCAGATTTAATAGCCAAATGGGCGGTCGAGCTAGGGCGCTCGATCTCCATTTTATTTCACGAACAACAATAAAGTCCTGTGCAATAGCGTAATTCATTGCGAATGGACAAACCTCGAACCCACCCAAGGACCCGAGTACGAACACCACGACGAGTGGACAATGTATTTCGACGGTGCCTTAATGTTACAAGGATCGGGGTGGAGTGGTCTTGATATCCCCATTGGCAAACACATCAAGCACGCCATCCAAGAATTTTTCTCGCCACCAATAATGTGGCGTAATATGAAGGTTTATCGGCAGACTCGAGCACTGCTCGCCGGATTCGCAGACATTAGTGAAAGGCGATTCTCAACTAGTAGCTTAATCAAGTGGGGAAAGAGTACCAATGCTCAAGTACCAAGATGTCATCTTATCTGGCGGAAGTACGAAAACTTGAAAAGCACTTCTTCGGTTTTCAGATCCAACATATTCCTAGAAAGGAAAACTTTCGCGCATCCGCTTGGCACGGATGGCCTCCACGAGGTCGACCGTCCCCGCCTCGAGTTTTTCTCGAGCAACTCAATTCACCCTCGGTAGTTGAGCCTTCCGAGAACATACATGATTCTTTGCAAGTTGAACAAACTAATCAAGGAAACATGGATGCTCCACAGTCGCTGACGGTTGGCGTACCGCACGATCACTAGAGAGATCGGATGACATCGATCTACAATTATCTTCAAAGATGACACAATTCCAGAAGATGATGTAGAGGCCGATCGATAGCACTAAAAGCCAAATCATACACTCTAATCGAACGTATCTTGTATAAACGAGGATCTCATGGAGTGTTGATGAGATGCATATCTCAAACGGATGGCATTAGATTGCTAACCAAATCCATGAAGGCGCTCAGGAGCACACCATTCCTCTGAGTAACCTCGGTTTCGGTAAAGCCTTCCTAAAGCTATTATCGCCAATCGCCTTCATGATGCAAAAGAGCTTGTGACGAAGTGTACAATGTCGGTTTATAGTCGATAAGTACATCAACCAAAGACAAGCCTTACAAACAATTCCTCTTTCTTGGCCTTTTGCAACTTTGGGACTAGACATTCTCGGGACCTTTCCCAAGAGCACCGGGGCTTCAATTCCTTTCGCCATGATTGACACGCTTACAAAATAGATTGAAGCGAGCCGCTTGTTAAAATAACAACCGAGGCCGCTAAGAGATTTCTCTTGAAAAATGTGATCACGCGATTTGGTGTACCCAACAGATCATCACAGATAATGGTTCCCGCCTTCTCCAGAATCAATTCCGTGAGTTCTGCGATGAACTTAGTGTCAAAATTCATTTTGCTTCATTGCAATATCCGCAGAGCAACGGAGCAGCTTGAGCGGCTAATGGTATCCTTATGCGAGGATCAAACGCCGAGTATTCGACCGCTTAATCAAACGGTCAGCGCTTGGGTTAAAGAACTTCCCTCGTGTTATGGGCGTTCGAACCACACGACCGGTCGTGCGGCCGGTGAAACTCCATTCTTTTGGTTTATGGTGCCAAGCCATGCTTCCTCCGAACTCAAAATTGGCTCGCCGAATCGATCGCTTTGACGAAAATGATCGTAATGAACGACGACTTCGACGACGCCGATTTCCTTGAAGAACGATTTAAACCAAGCCCTTATACGATCGCTAGCCTACCAACAAGCCATGCGAAGGTACCATAGTCGTAAGGTGCACCTCGCTGACCTTCTTTGTCAGGGTGATCCGTTCTCGAAAAATTCAGAGCCAAACAAATCGCAATAAACTTTCTCCTAAATGGGAAGGTCCTTACATCGTGGTCGAAGTAACTCGACCAGGTTCCGTACGACTGGCTATGTCTGATGGGCAGATTTTGTCAAATTCTTGGAACATCGATCAATTGCGTAAGTTCTATGTTTAATTTTCATTCTTTCATTTTCTTTCAATTTCAATTTCATTAAATTCATTAATTAATTAAGAAGTGCAACCTTGCTTATATATATACACCTACATTCTGGTCGTTTATTATTGTTAGTCCGG
Organism: Phyllostachys edulis; assembly: GCA_036346405.1. Classification (NCBI taxonomy): domain Eukaryota; kingdom Viridiplantae; phylum Streptophyta; class Magnoliopsida; order Poales; family Poaceae; genus Phyllostachys; species Phyllostachys edulis. Next base: position 78,875,966 of record CM070555.1, read on the forward strand.
CCTGAGAAGACATTTTTCTCTCCGATATCCTTTATAAGGATCTCTGATACTCTATGGTCCTAGTCGTGAGCATTTTTTTTTTCAAATGATTCCCACGCGCGACTACACTTTTTTTTTAAGAAAATGAGTAATCAGAGCACCACACAACTACCTATCTCATGAATGATATGCTTACGATTTTGAAGATTATGCTTCATTATTTCACGATTCTGTCTATTCTTGTCCTCTTTCGGTCGACACTGAAAGCCTCCTAGTCAAGTCTCTCCTTTTTCGACGTGGTCCCGCCTAATCGGAAGGAGCTTCCTAGCGACGGTTCTTTTCTTCGATCCTCGCTACCATCGGATACGTAATTTGAACACGCTTTCAAAAATGTGTCGATGCCTTCGTGTCTTAGCATTAGTTCCACCGATTATGGGACAATAGATATAAACAAAGTTCACTTATAATTTGTTGCATACATATTTGCATTTCTTCTTATGTCAAGTTTGACAAAGTCTTTTTCCGACCATATATAGTGTTTTTGATTGGTATTTCCATTATGACAAACAAAGATCTATAACTAGTCGAAATCATACTGTCCTGACCACATTTGATTTCCTAGTATCTTTACGATCGCTTTTGTCTTACATGTCCAAACATACCTTCAAAAACTCACATACATGGTTATGACCTCTTTTTTTCTCTTTCTTGGCTCACCGCTTGTACAAGAACGCTTCTTCTACTATCAAGCGCCTGGGCTAGGAAATATACGAGAATTTTAAAAAGTCAAACAGATAAACAAAAGCTTTGTCAATGACATAAAAGGTAAGTTTTCATAGATATTCAAATATTTTTACACTTGCAGAACCTACTCTAAGAAATATTCCCAAATAACTCATCGCTTGTCGAGATTCGACCTCCATCTCCTCTACAACTATATCTCCGAGTGGCCCGAGTTCTTCCATGAACTTGGTCGCCTCCTAAGGTGGGCGATTGAAGTCATCTTTAACACTTGGAGATCTATGGAGGGTTTGAAGCTTTCGGTTTTGCCAAAGCAAAACTAACTCCACTTGCAACGCCTGCTTTTAGGGCCCGCATAATTCGTCCGAGTAGTTTTGAGCGTAACTTTAAGGTCCTCTAGAAGTTGACCCAAATAGTTCATTTTCTCTATTGGATCTCCTAAGGAAGGCACGCTTGATCCTGATCCCAAATCAAAGATCATCTTGTTCAAAGTATGAATCTTTTCATCAATATTTTGAGCAAGAGCCGCCTCCTTATCTGCTCAAATTTCGTTTTTTTACTCTGCTTAGCATTTATGCGTTTGCTCTGCAAAAACAAATTAGTTAATGAACACAAGCATCATTGAAGGGAAAATCAAGTTTACGACATATTACCTTTATTTGTTTTGCTAAGTGTTTCATATTTGGTCGTTGTTTCACGATCAACCTGTCCTTAGTTGAACTTGCTTCAAAGAAATGATCGGTCCTTAGCTTTTATTTCTTCTTCAAGAAAAGTCGCCTTGGCTTTCACCACAACCTCCTCTTTTATTTTCTCCAGATCTATCGAATGCGATAAGGAGAATAATTGTAGAGGAGCAAAGTATTGAAGAAGAAACGAAGTTTAAAAGGAAAAGTTCTTACTTTCTAACTCTGAGTGCTTTTGCTCCAAGTCCTTAACTCATTGGGTCACCCTCCGATCACAAAGAAAGTTCTCGACCAAATGCTACACAATTAGCATTCTCTTTCTTAAGTTCCTTATAAACTTTGTAAAAAGAGTTATGTAACCGGTCGAGAATACTTACGAATTGCTCGGTCATTATAACCGCAAAAATCAAATCGGGTGCATCTTGAGCCGAGTATCCGATACTTTCGCCACGCCTCATCAAGCTCCTTATCCTCGGCGAATCGGGGCTAAAAGGAACTTGTTAGGTTGGGAAGGGTTATCGGCAGTGATCGAACTGTTGAGACCTCTCGAGGCATCTACCTCCACGTAAGGGGTTTCAATCACCAAAGGATCCAACTCACCGTTGTTCTTGTCACCGCCGGGGGCTTCTTCGACCACTACTTCCTCGGGAACTTTGTCCCGAGAAGTGCTCTGATCTGAACTTCCACAGTGCGTCCTCGGAAGAACACAGGCCTGAAATGACCTAACACCGTAAGACCTATGCAAACCGAAGATGGAAGTTCAAAATATCAAATCATCAAGGAATTATTAAAGATACATACTTATACGATCACTTTCATTTGTACATACCTTGTTAATTTCCGGATTTGACTCAAACGCCAGAGAGAAATCTGTGCTAGCCTTCCTTTTCTTCTCTTCCAATTTTGTTTGGTTCGACCAAAGGGGTTTGTTGAACCTCACATCCTCCAACAAGATGTCTGAAGCTATGTCCTCGACCCGGCCGTCAAGGTCCACATTCCCGACTATCTGCCTGAGGGAGTGGTTTCTTTAATCTCGGATCGCTTGTTTCAAGAATAACCGTGAAGGTCGTGCACGACCACTCGAGTTCACACCTCCGCAGCTACATTCTCATGCCTTCAGCTTATCCACCTAAATCAAAGAACAAATTTGTTTAGGTGAAGAAATCCTTTATCTAAAATTTTTTTCGTACATATATGACTCCAAAATGTTCTATTACCTCGAGGATTCATCTCCTTCAAGTGCCTCAGGCACGACTCGGTCGGAACCAAGGTGGGGCGTTGATCCTCACCAGATTGTATGATTCGCAATCCGACCGATTGCAAATATAGAGCACGATTGGAGATCTGGTGGAATATATGTATATACATGGTAAAAGGAATTTAATAAATTACCTTAAGCCTTGCCGCCTCCTTCAATAGGAGTTATGCTAAGATCTTGGGGCATTCACCTTTTCTCCAGTTCCCAAGACAGATCACCTGACTCGTTCTCTAACTTCCCGGGTAAGAACTTTAATGTATGAAGAATAGACAGATTTTAAGGTAATACATTTATCAAATCAAAATACCGATCGAATTTATCTCAAAGACTTACCACCTTCCGAGGTAGCTTCATCACGATCAAGGCACCAGAGCAGGGAATGAGTCCGAGCTTCAATGGGCTAATCTGGCGAAGGTAAAATCCTTCACCACATGCCACGAAGTCAAGCCCCGACTCAAGTCGAGATGGCATCCGCCCATCTCTTGACTATCCTCGCTCTTCTTTACGGTTTCCTTCCACTTGGAGTTTTCACTTGCTCTAGTTCCGCAAAGTAGAGGCCATCGTCTTTCAGAATCGCTATGTAAAACCAAGATTTTTCCATGACGACCACGAAGATTTCACAGACATGAAGATGTACTCATCGGCCTTCCCGCCATGAAGACGCAATGTGCATTCCCCAGAGTCGCCTCAGATTTTGCCGCAGATTTTTCCATCACCATGCGGTAGAAATAACTAAAGAGCTTCAAGTTCGGTTGTATTCCTGTGTATGCCTCGCACAAATATGCGAAAATACTAATATTTGCGATCGAATTTAATAAATTCACCAATTCCACCCGTAATGTTCAAGAATGCGGAGGAGGAATTTGTGTACCCAGAGTCTCAAATTTCACATTCGATGTAGGCAAGAAAACAGGATTTCGCCATCTTCACGGCTCGAAAAATGCTCTCCAATCGCGGTCTCCAATTAATCGATTCCTATCTGGGAGCATTCCCATCTTCTTTAAGACCTCGAGTTTTTCTTGCCCAATTCAAGGCAACCACTTTGTAATATGTCCGACATGGCGAAAATCCTCAAGAATGAGTAGCAAAAGTTGGAGACTTTGTGGTCAAGAACAGAAAAGACTCGGAGGATTTCTTGGCGAGAAGCTAAAGGATCGAAGGGATTCTCGAAGCATAAAAATTCTAAGAGCCCAAATGAGAGGAGATCTTATAACCTTCCGATACTTTCAAGGATTTCTACAAAAGTCCAACCGACAAAAAGCTTTTTTTGTTCAAACGACAGAGGAACTCTTCGCTTCCCAAGGCAAGTTCTCAACTTTAAAGTGAACACAGACCACTTTCAGATACCACGACATTAAATGGGTTCTTTCTGACACGATTTCATCGGAAAAGGTATATACACGCACAGTTCATTTAAAGTTCGGGGCTAGCCGACGAGGATTAAAACATCTATGTATTATTTTAATATATAATAAAAGACCATACGTTTTCATGGTCGTAACCCCTAAGACCGACGACCTCCACGGTCGTTAGTATTCCGAAGGTTACTTAATGGGTACCTCGTCGAATGAGGCTTTGTGCCTAATCCCACCGTATAACCGCCGTAAAATTATCGAATCGGTATTTCTTATCGTATGATGAATGGAACACGTGTTATAATGCTCCAAACCATGCGATGGTACAACCCCGAGACATCGACTATTAACCACCCTACGGTTAAGCTTTTCACAAGCAATCGCAAGGAAGTTAGCACATTGCTAACTTTCTACCGCTCCGACCAACGTAACGCTTCACCAGGACGCCTTCTCCAGAGTAATCGCCACACTCTTCGGAAGTTATTTAAAGGTGAAGCACAAGAGACAACAACAGAGACAAAAAGGAGACGATATAGGCGACACACAAAACAAGGTCAAGGCAAAGATATGCAGGCCTAAGCGGTGGAATTAGAAGCTAGATAATCACCTTAGACTCATATTCTAAGTCCGATTGCTTGCTACATTCCTCCATTCAAGGTAATTCAGGTAGTACTTAGCCACATCTTGTAAATCCAGTTCATATCAATAAAGAGCGACCCCCATTCCATTCCAGGATATTCCACCTCATTTTCCTCGTTTATTTTCGTAAGATCGGCGATTCGATCGTCGACAAGATGTTAATTAGCGTGTGTACTTTCTGTTTGATTCATATGCACATATACACACATGTACTACTGTTATATATGATATATACAGTTCAACTTAGGTTCTCCATATGCATGTAGACTTCATCTCAGATCTTTTTACCTTTAGCATGTAACTCGATGCATGCTATTAGTTGGTAATTACTACCGTTTAGGTAAGGTTTGTGTTTACATATGACCAGATGACATAACAATTAGCTAGGACAACTTGCTTCTCTTTCGATGAATGGAAACATGTAGAAGAAGCTAGTATAAGCCTTTGAGATTCTTACCCCAGAAAGAAAAGCAACAAACGCATGTGTCTTAAGACAACAAAAAAACTTACATATACGAATCCCATGGAGGAGGCGAGCGGGAGGCCGAGAGTCAAGGCGCGCCATGAGGAGGAGCTCTGGAGGCGGAGTTTGGCAAGGCCATGAGGAGGAGGGAGCCGAGGAGCCGGGAGGCGGAGTTGAGGCGGCAAGGCAAGGCAAGGCGGAGGCGGCGGAGGATTGGAGGAGAGCAGCAGGCACCTGGTCGTGGGGAGATCGACAACATGGGGTTAGGGGATGAGCAAAGAAGGCGCAGGTGGGGGTTTGGGAACTGGATAGGAACAGGCGGCGGGGGAGGAAATTGGCGCGCTGTTTTTTTAGCTCCTGAGTGTCTCAGAATTTAATCTACACTTGGGAAAGAAATTTTCCCCGTTGCTCCCGTCAAAGTTTCCCGAGTGTCCGAACAGACACTCGGGAAAGTTTAATCTCCCGAGTGTTTTTGTCTCTTCTTGAGTGTTTCATGAGGCACTCGGGAAGTTCCCGAGTGTATTATTCAAAATATTCGGGAAACTTATGAGCACTCGAGAAATTAGACGATTCTGGTAGTGTGAGATCAATGACACATGCTCATCATGGACGATCATAAGAAGCATGCTCCACTAGTGATTACCACTTCTTTTCCTTTCGAAGCGCATGCGCGGTGTGCCTAAGTTAGAAAGGTCACGATTGCACTCAAATTGCGGAACACACGCATCGCGCTACTAGTACACTAACCTACATATCACGGATCGAACCGCTAAGAAAACTCGTCATGGACCGAACCACATGAACAACCCGATCAATACTATCACTATTTAGGCACTGTTGGTACAATGCCCGTCCGACACATGACATTATTCATGCACTGTTGCTACAGTGCACATAGCGCGGGTCGGAGCTGTGACACAGTCGCTCAGATCATTATTTGCAATCCTGTCGCTGACTGGAAGGACGACATGTCGGTTCCGCAACAAAATAGCACGATAAGGTTGCTATTTTTATCTTTATGACACAGAGGACTAGTTTTGCTATTAGTTTCAAAAAGAGACTAGTTCAATCCATCCTATTGCCTTGTAACTGGCTCTTGATGTCTAGTGTGAAATCCTGCACATATTGTCGTCGTCCTTGCGCTTCTGCCTGCTTCTTTGGGAGCTGCTGCCTCCAGTCCAGCTCCCGTGAACCTTCTTTCTTTCTTTGTACCCGCAAGTCCAACTGATTGACCAGATTGATTTTGTAATACCCGGTTTTTATTTGAGCAATTCGGAGAATTAAGCAGGATATCTAAAGCCTATCAGGGAATAGGAAGGGAAAGAGGAAGGCCAAGGGGGCTAGGAAACCCTAGCCCTAGGGGGACGATCCATGTGCATGTGGGTCACTTTAATTTATCAATCCATCACAGCCACGCCAAAGCATGTGCTAACTGTCTTGTGCCCCAAGAAAGCAGCAGCATCGGGCACTTGCATGCACAAACGATCCCCTCCCAATTAGGAGGAAAAACGCAGCTAATGACTCTGCTAATCATGACCCCACGCACCTGCCCCCTCAGTTTAACTTTAATCACAGTTTGCTGCCGCCGCCGCTTAAGTAGAGTAAGACTGCTCCCAATAGTTAGTATTTTAGTGTAGTTTTTTTAGTGCATGAAAAGTATTAGGATACTATCTTTTCAATGCATAATTTTTTATGGTATAGTATTTTAGACTGTTTTATTAAATTACATGCATGATCTTTACTAGTATTTGAGCATTATAGCCTATTTGTGGCATGTACTAAAATAATGCATGCATGATCTTCTCAATGCATGAGATCGATCACAATAAATTTTATGCGTTGGATTTCGAGACCGAACCGGTATCCAGATTAGATACTAGAGTACCCTCTCTCTTCATTAACTATGGTGCCACATCATTATTTTGCCTACATGGCAAACTTAAAATACCAACCAGGATGGAGCACTGAGGCCATCTCCAATGTTGTGTTTTAGCCGGTTCAAATGAGGAGAGAGAAGATATTGAATCGATTCAATACATTGGAGGGGTCGATTCCAACAAAAAAATGCATGGAACCGAACCCTACTTAGGAATCGATTCAAAACATTAAACAACTCATATAAGTATTAAACAACTACATAGGAGAGAGTGTGGTTGAGAAAGAATATTATTATTGTGTGGTTTTTTAATGAAACGTGGGTCCTAGTTATTAGCAGGAATTGGTTCAATATATTGGAGAAAAACAAGCTCGGTTTTTAGAATACTTATGTAGCATGACTTTAAATCGACGTCGGTTCAATCCACTAAAGATGATATGAGAGCAGCCTAAAACGCAACACAAGCCCCGAGATTAAAACCATACCCGCCGATCCAACCGCCTAAAGGAACCAACATAACCAACCGCAGCTCGGATCGGACCGTCCAAACCCTGCGCAGAAGAATCGGACGGTCCCGATGCCACCACAGGACGCGAATTCGAAACGGTAAACCGCTTCCCGCCCGGACGGCGCGGGCTCACGTGTCAGGCGGGGAGGGCAGCTCGGTAGTTTCGCCCAGCCGAGGCGGCTGCTATAAATAAGGAGGCAACCGCGTTGGCTTTTCCTCCGTTCCCCATTTCCTCCTCCCACCTTCCGCTTCCGCGAGATTTCGCCAATTTCTCGCGCCCCCAAATCCCCCCCCCCTCCAAATTTGCTCAAATTTCTTCTTCGAATTGCTCCGATTCGCGGGGCGTTGGTGGTTCCGGTTTGAATTGGGGTGCAGGCTTAGGATTCGAGTTCGGCTACAGCTACGGCCTCGGCGAGATGATGCTGGTCGCCAAGGAGTTCGGCCTCTCGCCGCCGGCAGCGGTGGCTCCTCGGCGGAGGGCGCCGGCCAGGGTGGCGCCGTGGGGGTTCGCGCCTTCCGGGGGCGACGAGGGGTCGCCGGTGGGCGAGCTGTGGCTGCGGACGGGGGGAGGAGGAGGCGGTGCTGCGGAGGGGTTCGGGAGCCACAGCCACGAGAGCGAGATGGATTTGGCCATGCTCGTCAGCGACTTCCTAGAGTACGGCGGCAGCGGAGGCGGGGAGTCACGCGGCAGCAGCGACAGCGAGTCCGGTCTCTCCGACCTCGCCCACCTCGCCGATAAGATTTCGGTATGCATACCCTACCCTTGCTGTTGTGGAGGAATTGATGCCTGTTCATAATTGTTTGATTTGCGAACAGGGATTGAAATTATGTTAATTAGTTGGTAGTAAACCAAAAAGGTCCACTTAGTACGTCCGAAGCTATGATAAGGTTGGAACTTTTCGGAAAATCACATATTAGCTGCTTTCATGTGAATCGTGATTAGTATTCATGATATTGCTGGCTTGTTTGATCTGAATTAACTCCATGACGACAGTGCAAAACAAAATCAATCAATATTAAGCTCGCAGACTTGCAGCTGTTATTTAGATTGTTTTTTGTGGAGTTTTGAGTACATAGTTGAGTTTCTACAATTTGCAGAGTAAATTAGCATAGCATTGATTTGCTTTGGACTGTAACACCAAACTGTTGTAGTACGCTGGGAATTATAGCACATGATACTATACATAGAATGATGTTAAAATTAATCCCAACTATTATAATGCCTAGGGAGCAGTTTTAGCTGTATGCCCAGGACTTGAAACACCATTCTATGCATCATTTCCCCCCTGCTATAATCTCGTGCTAGCAATTTGTAATCAATCATGCAACGTGTGGCCTTATCAAGTCTGGTTCAGAGAAGGCACGTGGTTATTTGTCTTTTCGCTTAGCATGCCGTATGCACTTTACACTTTTGCTTGTTACCATTAGTTTTGTCCAAACTAATGATTGGATGACTTACTGTTGGATACCAGATAGATTAGTATGTTATGTATGTTGGAACTTACATTCTATGCATTCCATTTTAGATGTACAAGCAAGGTGGAGATGAGAAAGAAAATGAGCTGCTCTCCATGGTCCACTCACTATTGTTCTCAATCCCTGAGTCGGAGCTTCAAGATTTCATAAGAGGTCAATGCAGTGGCAGTTGCATCCGTCATTTACTTGTGAAGCTCTTGAGATACTCAGGACACGATGCAGCAGTTTGCATATCCAAATGGCAGGGGTTTGACAAGATACCCGGAGGTATTCCCTATGAGGACTTGGCTACCTATGCTTAATACTAAGAGTCCTTTCATTTTCTCTATAAATTGAGTCGTGGGACTAAGCTGTTCCTTTTTTGCCAATCAGGTGACCATGAGTACATTGATGTCATAATGAACAGCGATACCACGGGTCCAGAGCGTCTGATCATTGATATCGACTTCAGGAGCCACTTTGAAATAGCCAGGGCAGTTGATTCTTATGGCGCTCTGTTGAATTCGCTTCCAGTGGTCTATGTTGGTACCCTTCCCAGACTGAAGCAGTTCCTGCATGTGATGGTTGATGCTGCAAAGTGGTCCCTGAAGCAGAACTCTATGCCCCTGCCTCCTTGGAGATCCTTGTCTTATCTCCAAGCGAAGTGGCATTCCAAGTATGAGAGGAAAGGCTTCAATACTGAGCAAGACTTCCAGGGTACAGCCTCAGATCATGCACTATGCATTGGGCACCTGAAGAGGCTGAAATCCTCCCTGCAGTCAGAACTTGATACCGGAAGATTGCTCATGATGCCCATCAAGACTGACAAGAAGAGGAGGGCAAAGTTTGAGAGGCAGCGGCGTTCCTTGCTCTGTTTCTGATACATACTTGTGCTTCTTGGATACAGAAGAATAGTGAAGAAAGGAAGAATAGTTTGCCATAGTTTTTTTTCCTCTTTCACAGATGAAAAATGAGAGGTTTTTTACAGGCTTTGGTCAGACAACGCGAAATTGATGATGGGTACCAACATGGCAGGTTTTTTGAAGGCATATACGGAAAGCACAAAATTCTTTTTTGGATTTCATTTTTGTTCTCTCTTTCGGCGAAGATGGATGCTAGCGGTGAATCTGCTGCATACGATGTACAATTGAGAGTTGCTACAAATTTTCCACCCTTTTATTAAGTTTTGATCATATAAATGTTCCTTGTGCATTTGATCCACACTTCCTTTGTAACTGTAGAACGTGTAAGCTGAGTTACACGCTGGTTCAAAAATATATGTTTTGTTTCATTTTGTTGTGAAGAAAGATCCTCTGTGCTACAAAATGCATGCTAAGTTGTGTTATGGTTTCTGAGCTGGTTGTTGGACACCTTTTGTGCTGTGCTGTGAGCTGGATGTGTAGTATATATATACCTTGAGCTTTAGCTCGAACTGGATTGTGAGATTAAAAACTCATGAGATGCGGAATGAGTGGGTAAGGTCGGCTTGTTGCTTAGAGAGAAACTCGCGGAGCAAGGGTGTATGTTATGCGCCTAACCTCCCCTTCCTTCCTCCTGCTGCCTGCGTGTTCGGCTATTCTTGGAGATTGCAAGCTTGGGCTCTACGGACCAATTGGGTTTGATCTGTCTAGTTAGCAGGCCCCAGTCCTGTTTATTTATTGCATCCCATCCCAGCATACACAATGATCACTATCACAACATGGACAAGGAGATTACGAAATGCATGGTTGAGATTAGCAAGAGAGGACTAGATATTTTACTCCACGCCCAAGCACAAGCACAAGCACATAGACAGAGAGATCCGACAGATTTTCTTCAGATGAAACGGAACTAGAACACTGTATTTTCTTCAGGAGCGCCCATGAACTAGCTTGTGCGTCATATTCATTAAGAAAGAAAAGGAGTAGGAGCAGAGAGCAAAAGGCTCACTCAGAGGGAAGGGAACGCTGTTAGTAATCTCGCATCGCGCTATCAATCATTCCACGCCATGATTAGCAATACCGCCGTACTAAGGACGTGAGAATTGTTGTCTGATTCTGAAGCAGCAGCACTAGTAGGACTTGCACCGTCCACTGGTCCTAGTAGGCTAGCTGCTTTCTTTTTTACTTTCTTTCTTCTTTGAGTGAGGCCGAACCGAAGGAGCAAAATAGAAAGAATAAGTAAGGGAGCAATTTACATTCGGACGTCCGATTTAGGACATAGGATCGGACGCTCGGATCTATCGCACTGTATATACTCATAGTTTAAGTAGCACATCAGCCTAGCTAAAAGGATTGATTCTTTGCTCAGTCGAGTACTCAAGCCATGTATACGACTACAAGTCGTATGCATGTACGTATTTATTTTCTGGTTGCTTGCATGGAAATAAATAGGCTCCATGGCGTGGTGGGCGTTGGAAAAAATTGCAACAACGCTGTGAACAGTATTCAATATTTTTTTTTCTACAGATGCAATACTTACAACATCCCCGACAACGATTACAACATCTTAGCAAAACAGATGTGATCCGATCATCACCTTCCTTCCTCGCTCCGGCTCCGACTCCGAGTGGCACTCATCGCCACCGCCGGCTACTCGCAGTTTCAGAGTCGCAGGGGAGGTCGACGCACAAGCCGTACCACCAAAGGTAAAAGGATCGATTATTAAGGGGCCCCGATCCCCGATCCCCGATCCCCTCCCCCCTCCCCCCTCTCCCAACCCAATCCCCCTCCCCTATATTTGAATCTATCCACTAGGGCATCTCCTCTTTCTTTCTTTTCCCCAATCTCTCTCTCGTTCACGCGTGTATTCTTCTTCTTTTCGCCTGCAATTCTTCCGCCAACTCGGCTCATTCATCGATTCGTCCCTCCTAGCGATCCAATCGACAGAGCTGCTTCTTGTTGGGTTCGCAGGAGGATGCGCGTGCGGCAGAGCTGTCCGTCCAATCCAGTGATCCACTGACTGGCTGCAAGAACCAACCAACCCAGCGGCAGCTCCCTATACTACTCTTGCTAGGTCTCGTACGCACGCACGCACGCGTGGATCTTGCTTGGACCAAGGAGGAAGGACACCGCACATGCCGTCTATGGCCACCAAATCTTTTCTCCCTCCCCCATTCATCTCTTCTCCCCCCGCGCAACCTCGCCTCCTTGCGCCCACCCTTGCTCTAAAACCCCCCCGCACCAACAAGCCTGCCAGTTCCTTGGCATGCGCCGCCGGCGACCCGTCGCCGGCGCCGGATGGCAAGAACCCGTTCGCCGCGCTCGTTGAGGTGCCCCGGGCGCTGTGGCGTCGCACGCTGCAGCCCCTGGGGGATTACGGATTCGGCAAGCGCAGCGTGTGGGAGGGTGGCGTGGGCCTCTTCATGGTCTCTGGGGCGGCGCTGCTGGCGCTCGCGCTGGCCTGGCTCCGAGGGTTCCAGCTGCGCTCACGGCTCCGCAAGTACAACGCGGTCTTTGAGTTCAGCCAGGCCTGCGGGATCTGCGTCGGCACGCCCGTGCGGATACGCGGGGTCGCCGTGGGGAGCGTCGTCCGCGTCGACTCTTCGCTCAGGAGTATTGATGCGTATGTTGAGGTGCGTTCAAACTCTTTGCTTCCTTCCTAGTTTTGCTCTAGCACAATTGACATCAACCCTTTATTTATGGCTTTATCTTTTGCATTCCTTGATCAAAGTCGTATGCACATAAAACCATGTAACATGTGAGACTGGATGTAAAATAGACCACGAAAACTCGATCAAAGTTGTTAAATTCCAAAGTCTTTGATTGAATCCACTCAAATAGTTTAAGCAGGATTTGCTATAGTAGTTTTGTGACTTTTGTTTAATCGAATGCATAGTCTTACATCTTAATGCTAATTCGTTTGCCACTTCCTGCTAACTGTTAACCAAAACTTGATTCTACTAGAAATAAATGTGAATTCAACGACTGTTTCATGCATGTCTAGTCCAGCGGCTGTGTTCTCATGGTTGTAACTTAACTGGAGCTATATAAATAGTTGATCACCGGCGGTCTTGTAAGTTCTTCATCATGAAAAGGCACCTAGGACCCAGGCATGTGACATGTCAGTAGTCTTGTTTCCATGCTGATTTCAAACCGCCTCACCACCAAGCACTGGTTTCGTCAAATCTGGTAAATTAGAACAGCGTGAACAGCAGAAACCTGGTAGTTTGGCTAGCATTAATGGTATGGCCAGAATCCTCTGTATAAATGCTTGAATATTTCAGTACTCCCAATGATATTTTTAGTCAGGACTTTACATTTTCAGTTCGTTTTTTATGTCACAGGCCTGTGAGTTATACCACCTTCCTAAGTGCTGTATTGCCTTAACCCGGATGCTTATAATTCATAGAGCAACCTTTTGAAACAGAACCACACTTTAGTTCACACAATGTGTCATAGTGTTACATTTCTGTTGTTCCACAAGCGTTTCAGCTCTCTCGGGTATAATTTTTCGTATGGACAATTTCCAGCTGGATAATTAGGTTGAGTTTAGCATTCAATTTCAATCATCAGTTCGTAACCACATTGCTATGTTCAGCTACCTGTCATCAGCCCATCTCTATATTTTTAGATCTCATTCTTGAATTTGTGCAAAGGCAGGCGGGTGTTACTATTTGGTGAGAGGAAATTACTATTTGATGTTAGTGGCATGCTAATTACTTGGGTACCCATAGTTCCTTTCTTTCAATTGTTGCCTACGCTTACATTTCTTCAGTGCATAAACTTCTCTTTCTTGTAAATGATAATATCTTCTGGGCTGAATTTCTGCTATCTTCAATATGGCAGGTTGAAGATGATAAAATTATTGTACCCCGTAATTCATTGGTTGAGGTGAATCAGTCTGGTCTTCTAATGGAGACGCTGATTGATATTACACCAAAAAATCCACTCCCTGCACCTTCAGTTGGTCCCCTTGACCCAGACTGTTCCAAAGAAGGCTTAATTCTCTGTGACAAAGAGAGGATGAAAGGACAGCAAGGAGTAAGCTTAGATGCACTGGTTGGAATATTTACCCGTCTAGGGAGAGACATGGAGGAAATTGGTGTCAATAAAAGCTTTAAGTTGGCCGAAAAAGTTGCATCTATAATGGAAGAAGCACAACCTGTCCTTTCACGGGTACATTCTTCTCACCAATTTTTGTGTAACAGTTTGCAACCTTTGATATATTTCTCACATTTAGCTTATCGAATCTCTGTGCAACGAATGCATTTTTACTCAATACCAGATCTTGAGAAGAAAACATTAATTTGCCAATTGTATATGATTGGGGACTGATTCTGCAAAATCTGACAGTTTTTCCTAACATGTCATCTATGTCAAGGCATAGATCATGTCCTTATCTTATGATTATCTATTTGAAATAGAATCCCACCTTCATTCATTTGTCTTGGTAATCTGCTACACATCCCAATTCCCAAGTATCAGTATGTTTTTTGTGTCTTGCATGTGGGGGGAATTGGACGTGCAAACCAAATACATGGTCTGATTGTGGCATCACTAAAAAGAACTTAGTGGAATTTAAACTGCTAGAATTCAACACTAACTCAGGTAAAACCGATCCGACTTGTCTATACTTTAGCGAGACTTGGGTTGAACTGCTGGAAATTTCATTATTAGGTCCATTGTATCGCTATCGTGTATCTGCCCTGGTTGGCATGTTTGGTTAGCATTGTTACTTTTCGGAACCATGGTCAAGAGGAAGGGACCTCCACTTAGTGGAGATGTGGTGTTAGGTTTTTCTTTATGTTGCATGCTTTTGAAAAAGAGGGCGTTGGGTGGTGCTTCCTCCATATATGCAGTTTTGTGGATCTTATTTTGTTGTAAAAAATAGAGAATTTTGTTGGACACTACTTCTGCTGTTAAATGTTGTATGCATCTAGTTTAATGTTAGTGATGGAACAGATTGAAGCCTTAGCTGAAGAAACTCAACCTTTGCTCTCTGAGGTTCGCAATAGTGATCTGCTGAAGGATGTGGAGACTATAGCTAAAGGCCTGGCTGATGCATCCAGCGATTTAAGGTACTGCTGGAATCCATTGCAATCTAATAAATATTCTTTAGATAGATTTGATCTAGAACATCTTCTTTTTGTTGAACGCGTTTAGAGTGAGACTCACGATCATCATTAATATGAATTGGAGAATCTGATAAACCATCAAGCTGTAACTTGCTTCATATCCTGGAGAGCTTACAAGGTTATAGGATCCAATCATCCGAGACTCCGAGTTAAAGTTTTGTTAGAATGAAGTTTATGCGCATAGCTGAATTGGAAGCCCTAGTACTTGCTGTATTTTTTTTTCTTAGAATGTACTGTAGCATAATATTAGTATCTCTATAATCTACTAGGAGTAAATGCGACGATAGATGCTTGACTTCTCTTATGCTACCTTGCAGAAGGTTGAAATCTTCCATGCTTACCCCTGAGAGCACTGATCTGATCAAGCAGTCTATTTTCGCCCTTATATTTACCCTGAAGAATATTGAGGTTCGTATTTCCCCCCTATTTTTTGGGTCAAGTTTTTTACTTCTCGAACTGAAGAGCAGGCTGACAAGAAGGTGTTTGCATGTGCTGTGTCCTTGCTTACTTTCAGAGTATCAGCTCAGACATCTCTGGTTTCACCGGTGATGAGGCCACTAGGCGGAACATCAAACTGCTGATCAAGTCTCTTAGCAGACTATTGTGATCGCTGAGTGGAATAACAAGGGGATCTCACCTTTCAGTGTCTAGAAGCGATGAAGCGGGAAATTATTGGTAGAGTAGGCTGTCTTGATGAGATTGAGGCATCGTTTGGGATAGAGAAGCCAATATTTGACAAGGTTTGGATTAGTGGGATTAATCTCCGTTGGTTTTGGTCCGAGTTTTGTGCATTCTTGGCATTGAAAAAGCAAAAAAGGAATGACCTCTATGAGCTCTTGTTAGTCAAGTCATCAAGGCCCATTTTGTTTATAGCACCTTACAGTTCTGGTCGAGCAAGTGTAATCACGGAATACGGTAAAGATTCGTTGCTCGCCGCTTTCTTGTTTTGTTTGTGCCACTTCCTAAAACTAGCGGTTTTGTTTTTGTTCGTCGGTGGTTCTTGTATGACGAATTGGCGATGGCATGTGAAGCAAGCGTACGTACTAATTATATTGGTGAAGCAGCTGTGTATGGCAATGGCAATGGCAGGCAGGCAGAGGAAGGAGCAGCGATCTGAACCAACATTAGAAACTTTCTCAGCGTGTCTTAATTGGAACAACGGGGTGAGCTGCTTGCTTCGACTTGGATTACCTCACCTCACCCGGCCGCCTGTGTAAAAATTCATGACCTTTTTATCATGTACTCATACTAGCTAGGTACGGTACGTACATCGATCATGCAACACAGACAGACAGGGCAGGCTTGTCTACACTCAAGACTCGGTGATCGATGGTCTGGTTGGATGCTAGGCTGCCGGCCATCAGCTCGATGCCGTTTCAAGTTGAGAAATTCAGCGTGCATGCATTCAGCTCGCATCGCACGCACCTCCATCCATTCATCTGAGTGGCCAGGCCTCCGTCTTAATATTCTATACTTAGACTGTCCCGTCAGTCCATATACGCACGCGATGCACATATATATACACACACACAAGTAGAGAGTTAATACATGCAGGTACAACCATCATCTATCTAGCTATATATCTCTCGATCGATCGATCGATACATCTTCTAAGTGGGGTGGAGTGGAGTATAGCAGGCAGCAGCAATATGCCTCACGGCGGCTTCTCCGGCACCTTGACGTCGCCGAGGTTCGACTTCGCCGTCGACATGGGCCACCCCTTCCTCAACCGCACCGTCGACGGATTCCTCAAGATCGGCGCCGTATGCCCTTATTATTCCTCTAGCTAGCTAGCTACATTATTAACTATTCGTGTTGTTGTTTGTTACCATGCATGCCGTCGATCGCTGCCTCTCTGCAGGTTGGTGCTTGCAAGGTCGCTGCTGAGGAGACCTTTGAGTGCCTCCACAGAGGTGCGTACGTACCTAGCTAGCTGCATTCTCATATCTAATCCTACTCAACTGACATCTTCTGTACCGTACATGTCATGCATCTAACTTCTCACATTAGCTAGCCCTCCATCTCTCAAATCGAGTACTAATGAAAAACAACAACAACAACAACACAGACGAATCAAGGGATGGCCATGATTCATTCTAGCTACTCAATGATGCAACCTAAGATCCAGCGTGTGTACTGTCAAGTTTCTTGCTCATACGTCATATAGATCTACTAGCTAGGTGATTAATGAATATATAGCAACTAGCTAATCTGCACTGCGAGAATAACAGCCTACCGTATATTATATATATTATTCACGCATGCACGGCAACGGCATGTATATAACATGGTTTCTTAATTTGTTCTCTCCGCAGGGGACGTTTCAAAGCACAAAGTTGAGCATGCAGTAAGTATATATTTCCATTGCATGCATCGTTCCATTTATATACCCTTCTCAACTTGCCACTGTTATTCTAGAGGCAGTACAGTTGCGACAGCCGTTACATCTATTTCTATATGTACAACTGTGATCTTAATTCAATAGTATACATCTTCTAATGCAAAGAATTTTATACTCGATCATATGGATCATCGAGAACGTGCATGCAGTACAAGTAAGGTTCGTGATACTAATTAATGTTGAACTGAGATCACGCACCTGTTGTGCACTGCACTTTGAGGATATATTGATGAAACAGTTTCTTCAGAAAATTAAAGGATACTCTTCCGTGTACTGCGTGCGTGCTAATGCCTTGCTGAATTTACATGCAGCTGAAGAAAATGTGCAAGGAAGGCGCTTATTGGGGTAATTCATCCTCATATTACTCCACTTGATTTCTTTCAACTCAAACAAGCGAAGCACGTACCTTTATTAATCCTTGACTCCTTGCGTGATTTTTTCATGTTCATGCCTTGCTTTTGTTAACATACATATATACTACATTCAGGTACTATAGCTGGTGTGTATGTGGGCGTGGAGTATGGTATCGAAAGGATCCGTGGTCACAGGGACTGGGTAATTCATGTTATATCGTCTGACAATTAAATAAAATTTCCAGGAACTTTCCTCCTAACTATCTGAACCTTGTGCCGAGGCTCATGCTTGCTCATTCACATATGCCGCCGCAGTCTGCTCATATGCTTTGTTTGGTCTTTTTTTTCTCTTCTTTTTTGTTGAAGAAATGTTGTGTTTGGTCTTGCAGAAGAACGCGATGCTTGGAGGCGCCGTAACCGGAGCTTTGGTGTCTGCAGTGAGCCACAACCATAGGCAAAACGTCGTCAAGAACGCCATCACTGGGGGAGCAATTGCAACCGCTGCAGAGTTCCTCGACTGCCTCACTTGATCATCCGTTTACAGTGCTTATATTAGCGTGCGACGAGAATAAAAACTTTCACAAGGAGGAATAAGTCCCTGTTTGGTATGGCTCCGCTCCAAGTTTTAGTAACTCCAACTCCAACTTCACTTTTGGATTCACTCCTCTGAGAAGTTGGAGTAGTCTGAGGAAGTGTTTGGTTAGGAAGCTAACTCTCACTCCATGAATGAGAATGATCTATGTAAAAAGACGAGAGTAACTTTGATCTATTTTTATCATATTTTTTACTGTTTACGTGGTATTTCGGCTGATTAACAATGAGATTAACGTTTATTGTTTACGTGGTATTTCAAACGCGCAGTTCTACAACACAGTGTTGGGCCCCTGAGGACAGTAGTAGCTTGTTTGATGCTGTTTAATGCAATTAACAACGTTTAACAATAATTATTACAATAAACATTTATTACGACGACTAACGGTAGTTCACGACAAGTGACGATAACTAACGATAGTTAACGACAAGTGATGGTAACTAACGACATTTGACAACAATTATCTTATTTAACGACATTTGACGACAATTAGCGTATTTAACGATAATTATTATAATAAACATTTATTACGACAAATAATTATTAAAAACAATTATTACATAAATAATTAATGTCCCCTCCACTTTTTTCCGGGCTTAGGACTGGCATCGGTAGTGTTAGGCACTTTGTTTAAGTCTGTTAATATCTTAATGAAACAACATCAAGTACTTACAAAGATAATCATTGTCATAAATAAAACTAAAATTTGCCCATAGCAAACAAATGAAAGAATATATGGAGATAGATGGGAAAAAAAGAGTTAAAACTCAATTCTTTCATTCATTTCAGATCCCATGTCAAAAACTGTTGTGAATTACAAGCAAATCCCATATCACACCAAACTCGCCAATCTCAGTGGGTGAGAATTGTCAAAGTAATCAGACAATGAGACAATAATGTTACTGCTTGAACAAGAACAGACACTTAGAATTGATATTAACACATGACATGATAAGCAAAAAGATAATCAACATACTATAGAACAACTTGAGTAACCAATACAAGACCATGTTCCATGCAAAAAAAAAAAAAATCCATCCATTGATCATGCTAGGATCCATTGACAGAGGGAAAGTCCCACATGTCTAAAAATCTTAGCACATAACAACACTTCTATTAGTGAATCATTCTATAACAAGCTACTAACAAATGAATGAATGTGTGTCATCATCAAAATCAAGTATTCCATGATCCAAACTAGAAGCAAGAGAAATCATATTAATCATCTTCACAGCAATTGCATATCCATTCATGTTCCAATATACACTCTAAAAATTGCATGGTACAAATCACAATTCACAGCAGAACATCATCAAAGAATGGAAAGGTAACCAACTTACCTTATGTCCTGAGATAAGCTCTAACCTACGAGGATGCACACAGTTAAATAAATGGCAGCCTTTCTAATACTCTACCAAAATTCTTTGCAGCCTACTTGAAACGAGTAAAAAAAGAACACTTTGAATTCAATGATTTCATTCAATTCATACATAAATAATTCAATGATTGTACCAACTTGACTCCATTGTGTTGTAAATACTTCAGGGCATGCTAAAGATGCTTAGTGTACTTCCTGATGATCTGATAAACAAATGCATTGAATCAAAACCACTCTTCAGTGATCAACTCATCAAAGTAATTTACAATATAGCATCTACTCACAGCAATGTTGGGGTGAGGTTCTGTTCTTGAGTAGCTTCACTTCGACCTCAAGCTCCCTTGTATGAGCCTAATCAAAAGATTCCCATAATAAGCACTTCATAGTCAAAGAAAAACATTAGATTTGCACAATTTGCCAAACAAAAAAAGGGAGGCAACAGCAGGGGGAGCTGACGTCGTATCTGTGCTAGGAGTTGGCTGGACGGGGAGGCGACACTGGATAGGAGGGAGGAGGAGAGAGCTCGGCTGCGGCGTGGGCTGCCATATCTAGCTAGGGAGGAGGAAGGAGGAGAGAATTCGGTGACGGCTCAGGAGGTGGAAGGAGGAGGAGCAAAAGGGGAGTGGTGCAGCGCTGCTCGGGGGAGAGACGGGGAGGAATCCAAGCCAACGGGGTTTGAACGTTGCCACTGCCGCTTGCCCGCTTCAGGGGCTAGGGTTAGGGGTAGGGGAATAGACTCAGGCTGCCAGATCTGGCCAATGAGAGAGGAGGAGGGAGAAGGGAGGAGGAGGAGGAGGAGGGCAAGGAGCGGCTGGGGTGGCGGCGGCGCCGGAAGGGGAGGAAAGGGCGGCAATAGGGTTGGGGGAGCCGCGCGCAACGCTCGCTCGGGGTTGGGAACAGGAGAGGTGCTGGGGGAGGAGGGGGCTTGCGTGGGTTTGGGGGGGGGAGGGGGTGCGGCAGGAGGGATCTGAGTTGGTTTTTATGCAATGGCAATCGGCGGGTAATTTCTCACAACTTCTACGGGTGTTTTCTATTCCTGGTCCACAACTCCCCACTTGGAGCAAGGTTTCACCTGCTCCTAAAATTTGTGCTACAGGCTACTCCACTCCAGGTTGCTCTAACTCCAAAAATTTTGTGGAGTTGACTCGCTTGGCACTGCTCCACCTACTCTAACTAAGAAGCTGAGAGTAGGAGCCATGCCAAACAGGGCCTAAATTAAATCTTCTTAGATTGTTGATGCCATATGAAATAATAGATCAGACTCCCTTTTCTTTTCTTCTCCTATGTTATAGTACTACCTTTTGCGTTGGGGCTCACCTTAGCAATCGTTTTCCTTATCTTTGCGATCTGCAATGTTTAGCACTGCGTCTCAAATGTTTCAGCTTTGCTTAAGCTGTGATTCTTTTTCTCTCCTCGGGTAATAATTGTGCACAAGTAAGTATTCGACTAGTTATGCGACTAGGAAACCAATTTGGTTGGAACCAGTGTATGATTTCGACTAGTTATAGATCTGTTTGTCATAATCAAAATACCAAACAAAACATTATATGGTCGGAAGAAAAATACTTGCTTTGATGAGAAAAAAAGTGCAAGAATATATGCAATAAACGATAAGTGATCTTATTTATATGTAGTATCCAAAAATAGTCGGAAGAACTGCTAAGAACTGAAGACATGAAAAACACTTCGCGAAACATGCTCAGGCTCAAGTCTGACTGGCAGCGAGGATCGTAGGAAAAGAACCGTCGCTAGGAAGCTCCTTCCAGTGGGCAGGACCACGTGCAGAAAAGGAGAGACATCGACTAGGAGGCTTTCCGTGTCCCGACCAGTAGCCAAACGAGAGTAGAATAGAATCTTGAAATGAAGAAATATAGTCTCCACAATCTTAAGCACATGAGTGACTACATAAAGTTATTTGTGTTATGCTCTGGTTACTCGTATATTTCTTTGATAAAAGAGTGTGGTCGCGCGTGAGAATCATTCATGTAATGATCATGACTAGGACCCATACAGCGTGTGACTTAGAAGTCGTTGCCAAAGAGTAACAGAGATCCTTGTAAAGGATGTCGGAGAGGAGGTTATCTTCTCCGATCAGTTTAAACAATAATAGTAGACGACCAGAGTATAGGTACAGATATATAAACAATATTACTCGTCGAAAGAAAATAAAGGAATGACTAATCTTTATAAAAATTAAAAGAATGTAAAGAATAATTAAACAAAAAACTTACGCAATTGATCAATGTTCCAAGAATTAGACAAAACACGCCCATCAGACATTGCTAGTCGCACTGAACCTGGTCGGGTGACTTCGACCACAGTGTAAGGACCTTCCCACTTAGGAGAAAGCTTGTTGCGATTTGCTTGGTTCTGAATTTTTCTGAGAACCAGATCACCTACAGCGAGGCTGCGAGGTTGCACCTTACGGCTGTGGTACCTTCGCATGGCCTGTTGGTAGACCGCTGATCGTATCAGTTCTTGGTTTCGTCGTTTTTCAAGGAAATTGATGTCGTCAAGTCGTCGTTCATTCTGATCATTTTCGTTGAAACAATCAGTTCGAGCAGTGCCGAGTTTTAGTTCTGGAGGAAGCATGGCTTCAACACCATAAACCAAGAAGAATGGTGTTTCACTGGTCGCACAACTGGTCGTGGTTCGAATGGCCCATAATACAGAAGGGAGTTCTTGAACTCAATTTCCTGACCATTTTATTAACTGGTCGAATACTCGGCGTTTGATCCCCTGCATTATGATACCATTGGCTCGCTCAATCGCTCCGCTGTTTCTCTTAATGAGCGATGTATAAAATGTATCTTGATACCAAGGTCTTCGCAGAATTCTTTGAATTTACCGCTTGAGAACTGGGTACCGTTATCTATGATTATACGAATGGGTACACCAAATCGTGTGATCACATTTTTTGTGAGAAACCTCTTAGCGGCCTTAGTTGTTATTTTAACAACAGGCTCGGCTTCGATCCATTTTGTGAACGTGTCAATCGTGACAAAAAGGAATTCAAAGCCCCCGGGTGCTCTTAGGAAAGGTCCCAGAATGTCTAGTCCCTAGGTTGCAAAAGGCCAAGAAAGAGGAATGGTTTGCAAAGCTTGTGCCGGCTGATGTACTTGTCGGCCATGAAACTAACATTGTACGCACTTCGTCACGAGCTCTTTTGCATCATGAAGGGCAGTTGGCCAATAGTTTCCTTGCCTGAAAGCTTTACCGGCTAGTGTTCTGTAGGAATGATGTGCTCCACAGACTCCTTCATGAATTTCGGTTAGCAATTTAATGCTATCTGTTTGATATATGCATCTCATCAACACTCTGTGAGATCCTCGTTTATACATGGTACTTTCGATCAGAGTGTATGATTTGGCTTTTCGAGCTATACGTCAGCCTCTACATCATCTTCTGGAATTTTGTTATGCTGA
The DNA here is from genome assembly GCA_036346405.1 of Phyllostachys edulis. NCBI lineage: Eukaryota > Viridiplantae > Streptophyta > Magnoliopsida > Poales > Poaceae > Phyllostachys > Phyllostachys edulis. Next base: position 78,899,127 of record CM070555.1, read on the forward strand.
AGATAATTGTATATCGACATCATCCAATCTCTACCGTGATCGTGATAGCGCCAACCATCAACGACCGGTAGAACATCCATGTTTTCAGGATCGGTTTGTATGACCTGTAGGGAAACATATATGTCCTTAGAAAACTCGAACACCGAGAGTGAATCGAGTTGCTCGAGGAAAACTTCGGGCGGGACGGGTGACCTAGTTGAGGCTATCCGCGCCAACTAGTCTGCCAGAAAGTTTTCCTTTCTAGGAATATGTTGGATCTAGAAACCGAAGAAGTGCTTTTTGAGTTTCCGTACTTCCGCCAGATAAGATGACATCTTGGTGCTTGAGCATTGATACTCTTTCCCGACTTCATCTGCTACTAGTTGAGAATTGCCTTTCACTAGTAATCTGCGAATCCCGAGCGAACGAGCTGCTCGGAGTCTTGCCAGTAACCTTTATATTTTGCCATATTATTTGTAGCAGGAAAATTTAACTGGATGGTGTACTATGTGTTCGCTAGTAGGGGATATCAAGACAACTCCAGCCCCCGAACCTTTGAGTATCAAGGAGCCGTTAAAGTACATTATCCACTCATTGTGGTGTTCGTACTCGGGCCCTTGGGTGGGTTCAGTGTTTATCCATTCGGCGATGAATTCCGCTATTGCCTAGGACTTGATCGTTGTTCGTGAGATGAAATGCAGGCCAAACGCCCCTAGCTCAACCGCCCATTTTGCTATTCGTCCTGATGATTCCCTGTTTCCAAGGACTTGACCGAGGGGATACCCGGTTGGTACGACCACTTTGTAGGCCTGAAAGTAATGCCTTAGTTTCCTTGAAGCCATAGGGCAATTTTTATACCTGTGGGTATCTTTCCTTTGGTCCATGTAAGACTCCGCTTACGTAATATACTAGTCGTTGGACATTATCACGTTCTATGACCAGTACACCGCTAACTGTCTGTCGCGTTGCAGCCACGTAAATTAGCAATGTTTCTCCCGATCTTGGAGAAATTAAGACCGGGGTACTCATAAGGTACTTCTTAAGTTATTCAAAGGCATCGTTTGCCTCTTAGTCCACTCAAAATTTCCATGTTTCTGGAGAAGTTTAAAGAAAAGTAATTCTTTTTCACCCAACCGTGCTATGAAATGACTTAGCGTTGCCATGCAGCCGATTAGTTTTTGGACTTCTTTCTTCGTGGTTGGAGGGCACATCTGGTCGATGGCCGATATTTTTACTGGATTCGCTTTGATACCTCTAGCCGAAACTAGGAAACCGAGTAGTTTTCCAGCAGAAACTTGTTGGACCGAAAAAACAACTAGAGGGGGGTGAATAGGAGCACGCTCACTTTTTTTTGCACTTTGATCAAATTCAACACAAATTTCACTCCAATAGCTATGGAAGCTATAAAGATCAATATACTAGTATAGCGGAAGACTAGTATTGAATCCAATCAAAAATCCCCAAAGCAAAAGATCAAAATAGAAAAATCACAAACCCTAATCTAGAGGGTCGGACTAACCGACCAAGCAAAAGTCTTGATCGACCTCTCGGCGGACCGACCTCGAGCAAAAGTGCGGATGACCTCTCTGGCTGGATCGACCTCGAAAAAAGTGCAGATCGACCTCGAGCCGACCGACCTCGAGCAAAAGTCTGGATGACCTCGAGCACGATGAACAACACAAACAGCCTGAAAACCAAAACTCAAATTGGTCTAACTTTTGATCCGTAAGGCCAAACTCCATGAAATTTGAGACACACCTTCTCTAAGATATTATGAACCTATTCCAATCAAGGATCACAGAGATCCATACCAAAGTTCCTATCTTTTTCAGTTTTAACGAAGTGTGCTATAAAATCAAGCCAAAATCGAAATATGATCTAGAGACTTGCTTGTGTGTGATTGATGATCAAGATGACCCTAGATGGGTTCCCACATGTCACAGCAAGTTAGATCATGGCAAGAAATCAAGCAAAAACTCGTGAATCAAAGAGAGACTCAAAATCATCAAATAGAGAGAACAATTGATTCAATTGTAATTCAAACAATTGATTCAATTGTAATTCACTTTGAGTAGTTGTAATTCAATTGTAACTCTAGCAATAATACTTGAATATATTCTTTTGTAATTGATTTTGAGTTATAAATGATCACTTTGAGTTGTCAACAATTGATCCATCTGTGATCTATCTGTTTTCTGCTTACTTGTTTTCAGAGGGCATAACTAGCAATGTGATAGCCGTCTGTTATCACATACATACAAATTTATATGGTTCAAAAACTGTCTGTGATGACGGTTTCGAACTGTCTGTAATGAACTTTTGTGTAGTAGTGAACATCTATGGTACGTATACAGCGTACTCAGATGTTCGTTTATCTGCCAAGAAAGCAGCAGCTACGTATTTATGCAATGGAAGCAGACGAATAATGGCATCGAAGCCTGTATCTGCTTCTCTGACGTGCAGAGAATTCAGTAGCAATTGACGCAAAGTATCAGTGATATCTATCTATCTCCACACAAGTCAGACTCAATGCTCTAATGTTGTTCTGTCTAGAGAAAGTAACTGCATATAGCTACTGCGCTTTCCACAGGCGGGCAAGAATTGACAGCCCCCTCCCCTTTATTATACATTGCCTCATTACAACAACTGTTCAGGAGTAAATATTACTAGTACTGAATGCTCCTACCACTACCACATGAATAAATAAATCTTCAATTTCTTGCAAGAAAGAAACAAATGATGCCTCTAAAATATAATTAATGGAGAAAAATAAAAGAGAAAGAAACAGGACAAATAATGGGGTCCTGTCGCTTATTCTCCTCTTCCCTAAGCGGTGGTCCCTCGGTTGCTGGCGGCCATCCTTTGGCAAGTGCAGCATCTCATCTCAATTATCTTCTCATCGCACGCACTACTTCTTCAGTTCTTCCAGCCTATAAATAGCCCTGACTGCCTTGGCATTGCTCCTCAGGCCAGCAAGAGCAAGAAGCAAGAGCTAGCACAAGAAGCTCCTAGCCTGCTTGTTCGATCCAAAACCAGAGGAAGGAAGATGTCGTGCTGCGGAGGAAACTGCGGCTGCGGCTCGAGCTGCAAGTGCGGCAGCGGATGCAACGGGTACTTGTCTTTCAGTCGTCCGTCGTAGTTACCGTTCATTCAACTATATACATATACACTCCATTTGACATATTAACCGATGCATGCCTTAATTTGCTCCACATACTGTGCTAATACGTGCGTATGTACGTACATATATACGACGACAGATGCGGTATGTACCCTGATGTGGAGACCACTGCCACCAAGACCACCGTCCTTGTCGCTGCAACCCACAAGGCGTACGTGATTTTTTTTATTCCTCGTCATATTACTAGCTAGTTTCATGCATCCTAGTGTTAATTGTTCTTATCTAAGATAAAGAAGATTCTCGGCACTTAATTGGCATCATATACATATGTGCAGGAGCTCTGGTGGATTCGAGATGGCGGCGGAGAACGGCGGCTGCGACTGCACCACCTGCAAGTGCGGCACCAGCTGCGGCTGCTCCTGCTGCAACTGCAACTAGATCCAAGCTGCCTGCAGCTGCATGCCTACAATTAACTAATCACTACTATGTAATGTAACGCAACTAGAAGGGCTCAAGGCCTTTGCATGCCCTGCATCTGCATGCTTGATGCAAGGGTCCTGCTTGGTGCCATGCATGTTCCCTTCCCCGACCCCCTAAATAAATCCCCGTGATTTACACTATATATGTCTTATCTGATGATCATCTTCTTGTCGGACTTTATACACCTACAACCGATCGAGCTATATATTCCATGACCATCTTAATTGGTGCCACTTCTGTACATCTTTGAGATGCAGATCGAAGAACGTGCAATTTGAACAGCACCTAGCTAATCCTGCTTCAGACTAAACTGCTTGAGAAAGCTGACTGAAGTTGCAAGACTTGCAGTTACTGTCATATATACATAGTGCCTTCAACTGACAAAGAACAAGGATATATTATTATCTTACCAAAACAAAGAAAAAAGAAGCCTAGTGGGCTAGAAATTCCCACGTAAAAAGGTGAAAACAAAATATCTACACCGTTAGTTGTGGTGAATCCAGAATATAACAGTCTAGATTAAGAAGAAAAAAAAGTCCCCGTCAAGCACAACCTAGAAATAATTGAAATTCGGAATAAAAATAAAATTAAATTAGCATAGTCCATGTCAAGCACAACCCGGAAATAATTGAAATTCGGAATAAGAAATATAATAAAATTAACAATTTGATTTCCATATGAATTCCTAAGTAAACCCCCCTAAATAAATATAATTCGGAATAAAAATTAAACAAAAATAGCAATTGGATTTGTATACGAATTCAAACAAAAAACAACTAAAATTTGAAATAAAAAATAAAATAAATAAGCAAGTTGATTTCCATGTTCACTCTCAAGGACTAGAAATTCCCACGTTAATCAGTGAAAAAGAGAAAGATCCACACCATCGATTATGGTTGGTCTAGATTATAACGGCCTAGATCGAAGAAAAAAAGCTACGCCAAACACAACCCATAAATAATTGAAATTTAGAATAAATAAACAAATAAAATTACCAATTTCATATCCATACAAATTCCTAAGTAAAATCCTAAATAAATGTAATTCGAATAAAAATTAACAAAAATTATCAATAGGATTTGTATACAAATTCCAACAAAAAATAACTAAAATTCGAAATAAAAATAAAATAAAATTAGCAATTTGATTTTCATACGAATTCTAAAGTAAAATGCCTAAATGTGAGCTTGGGACCTTTTGATATTAATAACTATTTTCTGTAGCCACGTCATAATTAGCGAATGCCTTTAACTCTGGTTCTTTTCTCGGAAGATTGGCCGATTGCTCTTATCCTTCCAAAGCGGAAGATGTCACGGGTCAAAGATGAAAAGAAGGAGAAGAAAGAATGAGAAGAGATGGAATAAATATAATCTGGAACAAAAATTAGCAATTGGATTTGTATACAAATTTTAACAAAAAATAACTGAAATTAAGAATAAATAAAATAAAATAATGGTGAGAGTTGGCGTTGTTTTAGAGAAAGGCCAGAGTCGAAGGAGGCAAGGGCAGCAAGTGGCGACCGTCTGTGTTGTTGAAGAAATCAATGGTCAAAGAAGCTTCGTGGTGAGGAAGCCCTGACAGAGTGGAGATGAAGATTTGCATTGAAGACGAGCTATGGACGACATGATGCCATCGGGTAACTAAGAGCGTGCCATGACTAGTTAAGGGCACGACGTCATTGGTGATGGCGAGAAGACTCCTCATATCGTTAGATAACGGCTAAAGTAGATATGCCAATATCAGTGAATATGAGATGTCACTGCGGTTAGTGAGAAAACCACAACATTGAGTGGGCCAATGTCGAAGAAGAAGAGTGAACGACATGGGAGAAGAGGACATCGATCACGTATAACATCATGCATGTGTATATACATGCGTGCATCTGCACGAATAGAAACACAGACGTACAGAAGCAAAGGAGCAAAGTGCTCGGACTAGAGATGGAATAGTCATAGGGAATAGGCTTGGGGCCATCGAAGAGAGCGTGACGGGTGTTCCTGGCAGGAATCGGCGATGATTGCATGTGTATGCATGTTTAATGTTACAACGGTCAGTATTAAACAATAATTAAACATGAGTAGAATATAACTATGGTAGATTATTGCATTGGAAGGGAAGCATTTGAAAGGGACCAATCAATAATTGGGCTTGCTGTTGGAGGTTGAAACAGAAAAACTGTGGCAGCGAGAAGAGATATAAGACACACGGTTCGGTGGGTGTAGCCGACGTATAAGGAAAGATAAGTTCAAGGTAGGTCGTCCATGGTGCATTGCCAATCTAGTACAATGTAAACTAATAAGATAATTTGTCCAATCTAATATAATGTAAACTAATAAGATAATTTGTCTCACACATAATCAACGTATCACTTGAGATTAAATAGAGGTACATGTGCATACGCATATTTTGGAAAATAGTAATTAATGGAGGAAGAATTAGGGTATGTAGCTATATGATACATATATGATGGAGAATTATTACGAACCCCAACAAATTATTATGCTCATGGATTGAAATATCGGCCGATTATCGACGATTATCATTTCTATCGCCCCCCCCCCCATAGCTATTCAAACCGGTTCCGAAATTTGAAATTTGGATGAATTTTGTCCCAAAAAAAATCAAATTTCTTGAATTTTGTTCATTTGATGAATGAGTGAAGTAATACAAGCCCATCTGAATCTTGCTACCATGCTATCTAGCTCAGTTGATGATTTTTGTTCGAATTTGACTTTTTTTGAATTTAAAATCCGAAAAATTCAAAAAAATAATAAAATTTTCGGCCGAAATTGGCCGAAAATTTCCGATTATCGTCTGTATCGGCTGGGTCCGGTAAAAAAATGACCGATAAAAAAACCCTGATTATGCTCAATGATTTTTTTCCCATCAAAGCTCATACTTTAATTACGTTCCTCGAGTTGTATTTTCCTTTTAATATTCTATTGTCATTTACAATGTTTATTATATCTTAAAAATCTAAATAGCCTATCAAATACGTAAATATATTCTCGAGCATCTAAGTTATATTGTTTTACACTACAAACTTAAAACAAATCTAGCCGCGACCACCTGATAGTTAATTCATTAATTGGCGTGTGATTTAAGTCAAAGGATAGCCAAACTGGAAGGAAGTGAAATCGGAATCCTGTAAAATCATGAACCGCACATGAAACTCAGTGCCGACAGGCATCTGATCATGCATGCTGCTACTGCTAGCGCATGCTAGAGATGTTATTCCGCTCCATTGTTTATGCGAACTGTCAAAGCAAAAGGCAAACGGTAAATATATCAGCACATACCCCTTCAAAGCTTGTTATTTAACGCCGACTCCAACTAACTAAGGGAGGTGAAGATACAAGGAATCAAACTTTTTTTCAGTGGCATGGAAGAAATTTTCATCAATTTCAGTGGCACGTAGAGAATGACAAATGCGTGTTCATAGTAGAATGTACAGTTTTGAACTTTAAGCTGCACTGTACAAAATGCTTTATTAAGCAACACAGACAGATATTTCCAACCAAAAGAAAGAAGAAGAAGAGATCGGGCCAAACCAACTGACAATCCGGACCCACCCAAAAGGCCGCTGGTTAGTTGAGTGGCAGTTGCACACTCGGGCTTCTTCTTGGGTTCCCTTCTTTCTTCCCCACTCGGCCTCGGCCACGGCCACGGCCACCCAAGAGACGGACGGGCTCTGCTCTCTGCTCTCTGCGAGATTACTGGGCGGGCGCTGCACCATATCCGAACATGCTGCAAATCTACAGATGCATGAACTCACAAGTGCATTAGCGAGCCAATCATTTCACCATTCAAATACTCTGCGGTACAAACACAAATCAAAAGTGAAAACCTCCAAACTCATCCGAGCGTGCACCAGTATCACAAGTGTGATAGGACACTATCACTAGCTTTTCCCATTCGCATAATTAGCAAAATAGTTAGGTTACAGTTAAGCAACATGTTACACAGATCGACACATTCAAATTAGCATAAGCAAAATTGTTTTTGTTTCACCCTACACATTCACGTTGTTACCTCCCAATACAGAAGAGTTGTCTGGAACTTCACTGACAACGATATTTGGAAGGGTTTAGTTTACTTCCAGATAGCAATTACACTATCATACAAACATCTGCGCCTTAATTACAATGGAAAGGCAGGCAAAACACATACAGATTATTATTGAACCGAGCATGCCTCACAAAGAGTTGCGCTGGCTCGATCTGAGTTCCTCACATTTATGAACACCATCTCGTCCTAACTTAGTCCTCACTTCATTGAGATAGCCACAACGGTAGGATGTTATAACGCGATGATCTCCAACCCATCTTGCAAATAACAGTGACCCCCCGGACAGATATTGATTCAAGTCTAATAAAGAATAAAGAAATTCAGAGGCCTGTACATGCATCCGACCGAAGCAGTAATTTACATGGATTCACTCAAACATCTGTAGGATTATCCAGATTCCAGAGCCATTAGTTTCCTCAAAGTACACCATGCCAAGTTTTAAGATTCTCATACAGGTTGATCAACACAGTCAAATCAATTAAAAATATAAGCCGCTAAAACAGGTCATAAATGCCTTCCTAATTCCGGCTTCATTGCAAAGTATTGAAGAAACATTGTGTTGCACTATGTAAGGCAGAGGTAGTGAGAGGTTATCAAGTTGACTGGCGTAGGAAACTTCTAAATGCAAATGCAAAGCCAGAAGATAAGCTTCTAGATTTTCAAGTGTGAAATGCAGATGGAGTGGAATGAACATGCGTTTTAACTAGTAAACCATACGGATGTAAGCAGGACACACCTTTTTATAGTTTGGAGCAGAGGAATGCAGGTACAGATTCTTCTGCAATAAACATTGTCGAAAGTGTACCCATTCTAATTTTAACCTTTATCCATTAGAATGTCACATCGGAGTGATTATTGAACTCCTAGATCATTTGACAACTGCAATATCCCACGCATTTGAAGGTACGGGTTCTCCAAAAGTTTTTCATTGTTACACTGGTGACAGCAAAAATAGCATGTCAGTACCAACTTAATCTAGAGATCAGATGTATGCATGTCATTAAACTTCCTGAGCCTTGAAGCACCTGAACATGCCAGCTGGAGCTAATCTAGATATGAATTATATTCCTGTAATATTTCGGATTTCGCCCTGATAAGATGATATAGGAAAAGAGAATCAACCTGTTGAGCTTTTGAAATGAGACTTTGAAGCATCCCTTGGTAGATCTCTGGTTCCTCTGTCATCATTCTCTGTTACATCCAAAAAAATTTAGGGCTAAGTGGAATAGAATTATCAGCAAGCAATCAACAATTGCGACAGGCATACCTTCAAAAGAAAAGCAGCAGAATAATATGCAACCCTTGAGTCCGTATCATCTAAAAGCCCCCTGTTGATGTTGAGTGGAGAAGGGACGAACATCAAGTATTAGCTATACACAAGTACACAACACTTTAAACGACAAAGACATGCAAGAAAAGATTACCTGAAGAACTCATTGCCTTCTACTTCCTTAAGTGCTTCCTGATCAGCTGTGCATTTACCAATCAAAAGTAAAAGAAGTGCTGCTCGAATATCTGATGTAGCACCCAGAAGATTGCCTCTTCCTGTGCTACCGACAGCAATACCCAATGCAATATCATCACTAGCCGCCCCTTCAAGTTGCATCAATGGCCAGAAAAACAATGAAGTTGGTACACGGGCAACAAGCTGCATAGGAGCTATCGCAAGCCCTCTCAGAAGTAGTGCTGCCATTGATGTTTCGCAGAGCAAAGTGGATTGAGCAGATTGATTCGTGCTTATATCTTGCAACGTTTCATTCATGCAAAGATTCTTGTTCCCTACATTTTGGTGTAATGCAAGGGTTTCCAAATGGCTCTCAATGTTCTTAGTTGTGCAACCAAAAAGTTGACCAAGGGATTGAAGGCCCCCCAGATGCATCACATTTGTGGACGGAAGCCTCAGACATAATTGAGAAAACAGCATGTCACACATCTGTACAAGGAAAATTCGAATAAGAGAGGATAATGTTAGAGATATATGTCTAAGTGTGTTATTCCTCATTGTTCTGAGGGGTTCTGTGCATATTCACCACCTGTATTTTGTGTATATATACTGGCCCATTGACCTCATATTGAATACAAGCGCTATTCATAACATGGTATCAGAGCGTACCTAGGGTTTCCGTCGCCGCTTATCACGCACGCCGCCTCGATCCGATCTAGAGGTCGCCGCTCGTGGTCATCTTTAGACGCCTCCCTCGGCTTGAGTCGATCTCGCTGCTTGCACCGTCGCCTCTCCGCCCGGCCGAGGTCTCGGCGCTCCATCCGCCGTCGCCTCAACGCCGAGCTCCTCTCCCGAGCCGTCGCCGCCGGAGGTCGTCGTTCTCCGCCGCCGCCGGAGGCCGCCGCCGCCACTCGGAAGCCGCCGCTCTCCGCGCCGTCGCCGCCGGAGGGAGGCCGCCGCCGCGAGGAGGCCGCCGCCGCCCGTGTAGGGAACCCTAAGTCCCACACGGCGCACGGCTATCTTGGTCGCCGCCGGAGGAGGGCTGCCGCCGCCCGCTTCGGAGGAGCCATCGCCGTGCCGCCGGAGGAGGCCGCCGCCATCGCCGAGGGGAGGCCGCTCCCCTAAGTCCCACACCAAGCACGGGCTGTCTTGGTTTGGTTGGGTTAGGCCCATTAGAAGCTCAGCCGGTTAAAAAGAGAGAGAGAGAGAGAGAGAGAGAGAGAGAGAGAGAGAGAGAGAGAGAGAAGCTGTTGTTTTAACCGTTGCCTTGCCCAAATACCGCGATTTCGGTTTTGGTCGCCGCTACCATCCAAATACGCCACCAATGGGTACTGTTTCTCTCCCTCGCTGCCCGGTGATCTTTGATGGTGTTAATTACACCGACTTTGTGTCTCACATGCGTATCCACATGGTGGTCTTCGTCTCTGGGGCGTCCTCTCTGGCGATGTCGTCGGCCCGCCTTGCCCTACTCCTCCGACAGAGTTTACTGTCAGCTACGCCCGACAAATGATAAAGTCTTCTTCGAGGCCGTTCGCATTGCTAATGATGAGGTTGCCTCGCTACCAAGAGGCTCGATTCCTACAAGGATCGATGATCGCTTACACTCGATGGTACGACGACAACACTCGGCCGCCGTTGTCCTCATCGCCAATATCCAAATTCGGCTTACGAGGTTGTGGGACTCTTCGCTTTCCAGATGTGGACTCATCTTCGCCGGCATGAGCCGGCCGTCTGGTGATGCCTCAGACTGTCCGTGGTCCGCCAGAGCACGCTCTTCACAGGTGATGCTATCGCGGGCGCTTTTACGCTCGAGCTCTGCTGTTCGGGCGTCACCAACTCTCCGCACCGCTTCTTGGCCGCGCTCTGTCCCGTGTTGCTGGTATGCGTCAGACGCGGCCGAAGTTTCAGCTGGTCTCGAGTTCCTTACTCGCCGTCCCGAAGTTCGAAAGCAGGCGTGCCCGCTCCTTGCACGCCACCTCGTGTCACTCTCGAAGCTCTTCTCGAGATACGCGGAGGAGACTCGCCTGAGTGGTGCTGGTCTGATGCCACTCCCCTCTGTGCTCGCCGCTCGTTCACCTGCTACACTGCCTCCTCCAGCGGCTGCCACAGGTGGTGGTGGCTGTCCTCCATCTGGAGGTGTCCGTCCTCACTGCTCCTACTGCGACAAGGTCGGCCACATTGAGTCCTAGTGCTATAATAAGAAGCGGCATCTTTCACGCCGTTCTTCTACTAGCACTGGTGCTTCTACATCGACGTCTGCATCGACACCTTCAGCAGTTTCTCTCACTGAGCAGGAGATAGCCAGACTTCGACGCCTGCTTGCCGCTTCAGGTTCTCCCTCGACAGGTTCTGCAGGCTCTGCTACTGTGTAACGTCCCGTTTTCCTTAAAGTTCTTGCCAAGTTTTCAAAATAAAAGTAACCATTTGGCCTTATTGAGAATCCAAAGCTTAACCTGAGATTTTGAAATCTGGAGAGTTCAATTGGAATTAATCAAACCTTAACTAAGCTCTTTGTGGGTGTTCCTTGCTGGTTGTGGCTCTCTGTGGTGTCTTTGCTGCCCTTGGGGCTGTTGGTTCTCCGAAGCCTCTCTGTGTGCCCCTGGTTTATCTCTTCTCTCTTAAATTCCTTTGTTGGTTTGAATCTCTTTGAGATCCAGACCTCTCTTTTATCTCTCCTCTGTTCGAACCTCTCCCTTGCTTGGGGATTTCTTTTCTTTCATATGACCCAGCTCGGGTTTGTGTTTCAAAACCTCTTTGGGCCCTCCAAGCCACGCTTGGTTTTGTTTCTTTTGGACCTCCCGTGGACCTCTCCACGCTCTCTTGGAACCCCTGAGTGTCTTGGGCGCTCTAGAGTTTCTCTGGACCTCCCAGTGCCCTCCTGAGACCTCCTCTGATCTATTTGGACCTTCCTAGCGTTCAAATAGACCTCCCCTGGTCCCCTCGGACCTTCCTTTGTCCTGTGGACCTCCTTAGCCGCTCAGACCTCCCCTTGTTGAGATCTAGCCGCTCAGACCTCCCCTTGTTGAGATCTAGCCGCTCAGACCTCCCCTTGTTGAGATCTAGCCGCTCAGATCTCCCCTTGTTGAGATCTAGCCGCTCAGACCTCCCCTTGTTAGGATCTGGCCATTAGGACCTCCTCTTTGGAGATCTTAGCCGTCGTGTCCTTCCTTAGTTGGATCCAAAGGTTCCGACCTCCTTAGGTCCAAGACCTCCTTAGCGCTTGGACCCATCTTTCATTCTTGTGGCCGTATCGCTTAAGGCTTTGCCCTCATTACCTTAGGACCGTCCGATGCTGTTCGGATGGCCCGATCCTAGGGCACGTTAGCTTGGTCCGAACGTCCCCTTTCTCTCCTAGCCGTCCGATTCAAATCAGACGGCCTAGTCCCATTGGTCTGTTGACTCGGTCCGAACGGCCCCTTTTGTTTTGCACCCTTCGATCTTGATCTGATGGCTCAATCGCGAGGTAACGTTTGGATGGTCCGAACGTTCCTTTCCTTTTTGGGCCGCCCGATTCCAATCTAACGGCTTTGCTTTGCTGCGCATTTTCCTTTGTTTCCAGAACCTCTTTCTGGTTGTTTTGCAAAGACCACCTCCTTGTTCCTTGCTGGTCTTTTGTAAAGACCACCCTCCTAACCTTGAATATTCCTGTTGGTCAGGACCTCCCCTGCACCCTTTTGATTTGGACTGTTGAGGTCCTCCCCTTTGAGATCTTGACCCTAAGACCTCCCTTGTGCAGATTTGAGTGCCAGGACCTCCTCGTGGTGAGCTTTGAGGACCTCTTGTCCAGGACCTCCTCTTGAGTCCTTGGACCTCTTGTCCAGGACCTCCTCTTGAGTCCTTGGACCTCTTGTCCAAGACCTCCCCCTCTGAGTGTCTTGGGCTTCTTGCCCAGGACCTCACAGTGGTCTTTGGCGGGGATGACCCTTGCGGTGGGGCCACCTCTTTGACTAGTGGTGCACCCTCTTGACTGGCCCCACTTGCCAGCCTCTCACCACCTTGTAATTATTGCTCTTGCCTCGAACTCAGGCGCATTTAATAGGGTCGGGTCACATTAAATGCAACACATCCGAGGTACTTTATTTCAATTCTTTTAGGGCAAGCCCCGCCCTAGTTGTCCCGATTGCCTACACGCCATCGAGTTTTCCTTGTGGTGCACACTACCAACTCCGGCTATATATAGCCTGGGAGGGCAGGCCTTTGTAACCTTTTGCTCATTCCTTCCTTCACTGCCCCCTCTGCTCGGTTCTTCCTTGCGCAAAACCTTCCTCAGAGCTCTTTGAGGTCGTGTTAAGCCTCTTGGTTTTCTTTTTGGCCGAGTTGGTTTGAGTCCTTTCTAGTTCTTTTGAAGTTCTTTGGCTTAGTGTGGTTTTGCTTATTTGGTTTTCTTGCGCGTGTAGATCACGAGATTGAGGAGATCTTGGACCCAACTCTCTCTCTCAAGGCTCTCCACTACTTGACCAAGGCAAGCCACAGACCTCCTTTTGATCATCTTGAACCTAGTTTTGCAAATGTATTTCGGTTTTACTTTATCATGCATGGCTATGTTTATAAGAAAATGGTTTGGGTCAGTAGTTACTTGCCTACTTGTTTTATGCCTCCTTTATACCTTGTCTCCATCATGTTGTCATGTTCACCTTGTGAGCCTTAGGGTGGATATTTAGTTGGTGTTCTTTGTTATTTGCCAACATGGGGGACCGTGAGGTCTTTATAGCCTTGCTTAGAATACGTGGTTCGGTCATATCATGCTTCATCTCTAATAATCTTGACTAATGACTTATGAAATGCGTGGTTGGTGCCACTGTTGAGCAGCTATGGCAGGACGCCTAAGCTGTGTTGACTGTGGTGTGAGATCACTTGGTTAAAATCAAGCAGCCAAGACTGGGTGGTCTTTTGGCATAGGTTAATACAAATGGTTTTGCTGAGGCAAGAAGGTAGGGAGTGAGTAGTGGGTGCTATGCACACCGGGTTTGTGGAAGTCTTGCCTTAGCTCAATTAAGGACTTCACTTTGTGTCTCATGAACTGGCCAAACAAAGGCAACCACAAGATCATTTTATGGGAATGGTCTCAATGAATAATTAGCAATGAGATGGCTTGGGGTGTTGTGGTTGGCGCGTGATTCGTTGGCGCAAGAGGGGCACCCCACAACCCCGTGGATTTCTAGACCACTTTGAGGGATTCGCGAAGCCTTAGCGGGCACCAGTCGAGCCTCAAAGCTTTGTAAAGGCCTTGTTGCGCTCTCTAGACCGCTCACCTTAGGAAATGAGCAAGGGTGACCGGAACCCGCCCCGCTAGAGAGATCGTGGATTGTGGGTAAAGTTGTACACCTCTCAGAGTGTAAAGATCTATTCAATAGCCAAGTCCTTGGTCATGGACATGCTCGATGAAATGGTGCAAGGGGTAGCTGTTTCAAAAGCTTGTGCCATCGACACTTCCGCGAGATGCCTTGGCTTTGCCTCAAGAGACCTTGGCCGGCTCCAGAGGGGTCAAGGTTGGCTCGGGTAGTGGTCCAGGGTTGGTTTGGACCTCCGGAGTGGGTGCTCTGGAGTGGGTTTTGGGTAAGGACTCGGTCAAGGGTGACCGAACTCCTTCATTTTGGTTGTGGGCGTGAGTTGGTGCTCACTCCACCTTTTAAACATCAAAAGTATTATGTACTATGATTTCACCTTCTTTGCTTTTCAACTGCTTCTATTATTATTGTTCAAATCGCTTTGCATAAACTAACCATACAAACCCTCAATTGGTAAGCCCTTGCATGATTATTATTGCACCTTTGCTCAGGTGACTTGCCGAGTACATTCCAAGTGCTCATGGCTTAAGCCCCGTGTCAAAGCAGATTATGAGGATGATCAAGTGCGTGGCGGTCTGACCTCTTCGAGGAGGAGTTCTTCGACGACTAAGCTACCTAGGACGCCCTCCACCCGACGGCTGTGGTGCTTGTTGGATGGCTTTGCGTGTGTTGGTGTTTGAGCCCTAGAGCCCTTGTTGCCGCTTGTAAGTCCTCGTTGGTTTTGTAAGCCACCGTGGCGCACCTCTTGTTAACAAGCTTGACCTTAAGGTCCCTTATATATTAAGTTTATTTTGCTCGCTTCATCTTTGTTGACCTTGTGGTTGCGATATTGACTTGTGTTCTTGTGTGAGCTAGCTCTGTTGTCCCGGGACTAGCTCGGTTACCAGAGGGACAGACCACCAGTGAGGTCCCACGGATTTAGCTCGGGAGGTCCTGTCGGACCTCTCTAGTGATATACCTAGAGGCGCAATGAGTGGGTGGCGCCAAGGCCTCCAGAGGTCTTTATGACCTCTGGGAGGTCGATGGCAGCCAAGACCTCCAGAGGTCCTCAAGACCTCCCGGGAGGTCCCGCACCTCCTCGGTATTGCACCATGCGGTGCTATTGCTCCTCCTTGTGGTGGCTCCGCAGTAAAAAAAAAAGGGTCCTCCCGGACCTCCTATGGTGCATCACAGGGTGGGTCGTCACATACTGACTCTTCGGGCACTGAGAAACCACCCTCTACACAATCAGGTACCTCCCCGTGGATTCTTGATTCTGGAGCATCTTTTCACATGACTTCTGATGCTTCCACTCTGTCCTTCATTACACCTCTTGATTCTCCTGTTAGTGTTCTTACTGCTGATGGTACCTATTGTAGGTGTAAAAACCAAACACAAGTGAGGGGGTGGACGTCGGCCGTCTGACGGGCCATCGTCCACGAGAGTAAAAAATGACACGAGGGTTTATACAGGTTCGGGGTCCAAGAGGACCACCCTACTCCTGTCGGTGAGCCAACGGGGGGTTACCTCCGGGGAGGGAGCCCCCGAGGGCTCACCAGTTTGAATATATTTCTCTATTTCTCAAGAGAGCTCCCCCCCGAATGAGATATACATGAGGGTATTCATAGGCTCTTGGGTCTGTACAAATGACCAAAATACCCCTTAGGGGATGACTATCCTATGAGTACAGGTGAGGGGTATTACAGTCTTCTATGAGCATAGCTGCATCAATTGGACCCGTACGTGTGTCAGTTACAAAGCAGGGCCAGTTAACATGACGGGTGAATTATTCTTCCAACACTAGCCCCCCTGCCCCTTGGCGTTTCGGGGGAAACGCCAAAAGGGGCAGTCTTGAACTATGCCTTTTATGTAGTTGATATCCCAGAAGAGTTATGATGGTTTTGAACGGTGATTGTGTCCGAAAATGTGTGCCGAAAACGTTACACCCATCTTTGTCTTTAGCCATCAGCTTCTTCCACAATGCCTTGCTTTCGTTGCTCCTGAGCGGAGGACTCCCCACGGCGAGGGGCCGTGCGGGGCTGTGCGAAGCGGCGGACGTTCCGGAGGCGTGGGGAGCTTTGGAGACGTGAGGTGGCCGACGAGGGGCCGTGCGGGGCGACGGACGCACCAGAGGCGCGAGGTGGCCGGCGAGGAGCCGCACGAAGTGGTGGAGACGCCGAGTGGGCCGCGCGAGGCGGCGGACGCTCCGGTGGTGCGGGGAGAACTCCGGAGGCACGAGAACGGCTACGACGGTGCGTGACTCCATGAGGACGCCGCGAGGGCACGACGCTGTGAGGTCGTGAGGGCCAGAGGCCGCAGGAAGCCTGGGAGTGCCGGGCGTATGGAGAGCACCGAGGCGCATACAAGCGCACCAAGGCAAGGCGCAGGCTGCTAGCTCACTCGGCCGTATGGAGAATTGGGTTGCACGTTCTAGTGGAGCGTCTGGTTCTTTCACACGTGGGCCACACTGAAGTATCTTCTTTTGCTTTTGCAGTGTCTGTACTTTTGCTTTTTCCATGTGAATCTGTGGTTGTCTGTCTTCACGTGAAACAACGGAGGTTATATTAATGCAATGAGAGATGTTAAGATGGCAGCCGTGGGAATCCAAGGCAAGTCATTTTATTCTCTCTCAAACATAGATAACCACACAGGCGTCTCTTCTTTGCTTTCCCCTCTCCTCCATTCTTTAGCTTTGGCCAACACAACTCTTTCTCACTTCTTTTCCCTGGAGCTTTGCTTTCTTGTGCCATTGTCTCATGGCGCCGCTCTAGCCGGCCATGGTGCCTACGCCTCTGGCTCGATCTCGCGCGCGTCCACGCCACGGCCTGGCCCGTCCTCACGCACCTACGCGCGGTGGCCTCCGGCCTGGCCCTTAGGCTCCCATGCCTCTGTCGGTGTGTCCGCCGCTGCGTTAGTGTCGTTGGGGGCATCGCCTTGGCCATGCGCCGCCTCGGAAGTGAGGAGCCCCCGGCGAGGGAGCGCCTCGGCATCGCCGCGGTCGCCGACGACCCGGCGGACGCTGTCGCGACCGGCCGCTACTCTCCCAGAGCTCAGGGCGAGGCTATGGTTCAAGGCTGGCAGCTCTCGCAGACCTCACCGAGTGGTTCACGCGCACCACACCCGCTGAATCTCATCGGGCGGCGGGCCCACATGGCGCCTTCCAAGATCAAGTCCACCATCGCAGCCCGCGCTTCACCAAGCCCGGCAAGAACAAGGCCGCGTCTCCTCGACCGGATGGTGCCAAGACCGCCACCTGCGCTGCCGCCATCCTCGCTCGCTCCCCACGCCGCTCACGCGCCTCTTGGCGCGCCAGGTAGGGGCTTATGGCGTGTCGATCGAAGCCAGTGAGACACCGATGACGGCTATGCGTCCGAGGATCCTTGGAGATCAAGATCATCGCCTCCAGTGACACCGGCGCAAACATGAAGGCCTCACAGACGATCCGCCCCGCCCCTCGTGGGCGCCGGGCGGTCACAAATGGCGGCTGCTCGAGCGGCGCCATCGCGGTCTCGCCGGCGAGCGACCGTCGATGCGCTGTGGTAGGGAGAAGGACCAGCCAGAGTCGAGCTCGGTGTGCCCGGTGTCATGTGAAGCTCCAACATCATGTGTTCGTTGGTGCCAGGGCGCTTTGTGCAGGGCGCTGAGCTGATAGGGCGCTAGCGGGACGCCGTGCCGTGCTTTGCGCAGTGGCTGCCTTGCTGTGGCGCCGCTGCTTTTGTGCTTTGTGATAAATTGGATATGGAGATTCATATTGGATTTGTGTTGAGTTGACCGGTGGAATGAATAGGCTGCATGCTGAATCTATTCACATGATGTTATACCCGCGAGGGCGCGAGGCCGCCGCGAGAGTGCAAGGGCGTGAGGACACCGCGAGGCCCTAAAGCCCTGAGGGCACGCGAGGGTGCGAGGACCCGAGGCGCGAGGGCACTACGAAGGCGTGCGAGGGCGTAGGGCGTGCGAGGCCCTGAGGCCCCGAGGGTGCGAGGCACTAAGGACGCGGGGTGCAAGAGGGCGCGAGGCCTTGAAACCACAATGGCACCACGAAGGCGCATGAGGGCACGAGGCCCCAAAGCCCCGAGGGCACCACGAAGGCACGCAAGGCCGCGAGGCCCCGAGGACGCGAGGGTACGAGGCCCTGAGGCCCCGAGGGCACGGGGTGCGCGAAGGCGCAAGGCCCTGAAGCCCCGAGGGCACGCGGGGGCGCGAGGCCCCGAGGACGCGAGGGCAGGAGGCCCTGAGGCCCCGAGGGCACGGGGTACGCGAAGGCGCAAGGCCCCGAGGGCACACGGGGGTGCGAGGCCCCGAGTCACGAGAGCACCATGAAGACGTGCGAGGGCGCGGGGACGCGAGGCGTCGAGGACGCAAGGCCCCGAGGGCACGAGGTGCGCGAGGGCGTGAGGCCCCGAAGCCCCGAGGGCACCACGAAGGCATGCAAGGGTGCGAGGCCCCGAGGAAGCGAGGGCACGAGGCCCTGAGGCCTCGAGGGCACGAGGTGCACGAAGGCCCCGAAGCCCCGAGGGCACGCGGGGGCGCGAGGACGCGAGGGCTGGAGGCCCTGAGGCCCCGAGGGCACGGGGTACGCGAAGGCGCAAGGCCCCGAGGGCACGCGGGGGTGCGAGGCCCCGAGTCGCGAGAGCACCATGAAGGCGTGCGAGGGCGCAGGGACGCGAGGCCTCGAGGACGCGAGGCCCCGAGGGCACGAGGTGCGCGAGGGCATGAGGCCTCGAAGCCCCGAGGGCACCACGAAGGCGCGTGAGGGCAGTCGAGGAGGCCGACTGGATTCTTAGAGAAATGACCGTCACCAGGTACGAGGCACTTGAGGCTGGCATTTCTGATGGCCGAGGGTGCTGCGTGGGCGTGATGCCGCGAGCGCGCGAGGGCACCGCGAGGCCCCGAGGACACCGCGAGGCCCCGAGGGCACGAGTCCCCGAGGACGCGAGGGCACGAGGCCCTGAGGCCCCGAGGGCACGGGGTGCGCGAAGGCGCAAGGCTCCGAAGCCCCGAGGGCACGCGGGGGTGCGAGGCCCCGAGGCCCCGAGGGCACCACGAAGGCACACAAGGGCGCGAGGCCCCAATTGCTTTCTTGATTCTTGGTCTGTGACTTGTGGTTATGTACACATGTGTGGCTTGGGTTTGCTATTAGTGTTTTTGCTGGACCGATCCATGAGGTAGCGGTCGTCTGCATGCAAGCATGAGCGTGGAGTACGTAGAGCGCCGTGACCACGCCTCAGCCTTGCACTGGGATCGAATCACATGCTAAGCATTTTGTAGTGTCGCCATCTTCTTATGCGATGGCTGCTGGTACGTACGCATATATGCTGCCATATAGGCAGGGTGCCAGTGGCAGGGCGCGGGGCGCTCGTGAGGCCTCGGGCGCAAGGGCACATGAGGGCGCGCGGGCACCGCGAGGCCCTGAGGTCCTGAGGGCACGAGGGCGTGCGAGGGTGCGAGGCCCCGAGGCCCTGAGGATGCGAGGGCACCACGAAGACGCGCGAGGACACTGCGGGGCGCTGCGAGGGGCCGCATAAAAGTACCCCAAGGCCGTGGCTCGGACGGAGGTGAGGTGGTAGATTCCTCAACACTATAACGTCTAGCCCCCCTGTCCCTTGGGCGCCTTTAAGGGCGCCCAAGGGGCAAAGAAGAGTGATGAGGTCTTGTATCCTGTTGATGAATATGCTTGCTGTGGTATGTTGGCAATATTCCGAATACTTGATGCAGACTTGACCAAATTCCGGCTTGACGGGAATGCAGACACTCGAGATTTAGCCAAATTTCGACTTGTCGCAGTGCGAGGCACGAGGGCTGAGGAATACTCGCAAGAGCACCTATGACCTAGCCAATTTTGGCTTAATGGGCACGCAGACGCCCAAAGACTTAAACTTATTTTGCGCTTCATATCGTGTGAGTGCTCCACGCGAGGGCGGGTACCAAATTGCCGCTTCTCGCTGGCCCTTCGTGTTGCGCGGTCTTCGTTTCTCCAGTCTTGAAGGTGAAGTACTGAATGCGCGGCCGTCCCACCAAGGCACAGCCTTCGAGACGGGCGGCGCGTCGGAGCAAAGCCTTTGTGGACGAAGTTGTGGACGCAAGGCCACCAAGCAGAGGCAAAGCCTTCGAGGTGGACGGCGCGTCTAAGCGAAGCCTCTACAAGCGAAGTCGAGGACGCGGGGCCACTGCACCGAGGCATAGCTTTTGAGTTGGGCGGCGCGTCGGAGCAGAGCCTATGAAGGCGAAGTCCAGGACGCGGGGCAACCCTGCCGAGGCAAAGCCTTCGAGGTGAGCGACGTGTCGAAGCGAAGTCTGTGGAGGCGAAGTCATGAACGCACGGCCGCTCTACCGAGGTATAGCCTTCGAGGCGAGCGGCGTGTCGAAGCAAAGTCCATGGAGGCGAAGTTGTGGACGCACGGCCGCTGAGCCGATGCATAGCCTTCAAGGCGGGCGGCGAGTCGAAGTAAAGCTTAAGTAGGCGAAGTCTTGGACGCGAGGCCGCCGAGTCAAAGCATAGCCTTCGAGGAGGGCGGTGCATCGGAGCGAAGCCTCTGTAGGCGAAGTCGTGGGTGCTGGGCTGGCCTGTCGAGGCATAGCCTTCGAGGCGGACGGTGCGTAGCGAAGCCTCTGTAGACGAAGTCGTCCTCCTCTTGCTCCGCGGCTTGATGAGAGTTGTCGAAGTAGAACTCCTCAGAATCGTCGCAGTTCGACCTAGAAACATTGCAGGGACATGTAGATAACACAAGTGTATCTGCGGGAAAGAGAGAATGATCAACACTTATTTCTTATAGCAAGATAATATTCGTTCGACATGAGAATTGATCGAAGTCGTTGCCGTGGGACAAGTAGAGTCCCATCACTTTAGATACTAAGACCTCCGAGGTGATAGTCTTATGCGAGCATGATGGTCCTTGATCAATATTCGAGCCAGGTCAACGGTAGACGATTCGAGCTGGCTATGAGACTGAGTCATGGACATATCGGAGGGGTACCCACAAGGCTTAGTCGTTGGGCACTGAATGGCCAACAAGGGTGGTAGCCCCCAGTGGACTTGAAGATGTCCATGAGGCTAACTCATGTGCATCTCGAAGGTGTGCCCACAACACTAAGTCATAGGCACACCGGAGGGGCGTCCACGAGGCTAAGCCGTGGAGCACCAAATGGCCACTAGGGGTGCTAGCCCCTAGTGGACTTGGAGGTGCCCATGAGGCTAACTCATGGGCACCATAGACGTGTGCCCCTGATAGTAAGTCACGGGCACATCTGTGCCGCCCCACGAGGCTAAGTCGTGGGGCACTGAATGGCCACTAGGGATGGTAGCCCCCTAGTGGACTTGGAGGTGCCCATGAGGCTAACTCATGGGCACCTTAGACGTGTGCCCTTGACAGTAAGTCATGGGCACACCGGTGGTGCCCACGAGGCTAAGTCGTGGGGCACCGAACTATGATGGCAATGGAGCCCTTTTACCCCGTATGTGGGTTTTTTTTGTGGTGATCGGGAATGCATGAGAATGATTAACCCTTTCGAAGCAATGGAGCTATGCATGCAGGGACCCGGAGGTCGTTCGGCTCGTGGCCTGGAGTCTAAGGGGGACGAGTCCTCAGCACATCCATCAACTTGGTACTGAACCAAAGTTGTCGCTCATGCCCTAGGTCTAGTAGGACACAAGCCGCTATGGTGGAGGTGACAGACGCCTAAGCCACCATGGACTTTTGGTAGGGGAGACCGCGGAGGTCGTACGCCCTATACACCACGAGGGTGGTCGCTCATGCCCTAGGGCCAGTAGGACACGAACCGCCATGGTGGAGGCGACGGACGCCCAAGCCACTATGGACTTTTGTTAGGGGAGACCGCGGAGGTCGTACGCCCTACACACCACGAGGGTGGTCGCTCATGCCCTAGGGCCAGTAGGACACGAGCCGCCATGGTGGAGGCGACGGACGCCTAAGCCACCATGGATTTTTGTTAGGGGAGACCGCGGAGGTCGTACGCCCTATGCACCACGAGGGTGAAATCTCTTGGAGGGAAAGTGTCTTGAGAGCCCATACGAAATTTTTATGTCGGGACTGTCCTCTAACAGTAGCGCGTTAGGGGGCTGCCCTCGTAGCGAGCCTTCATTGCTCATGCCGCATGGATGTCATGCGTCTCGGGGGTGATGGTTGGCCTTAGAATCCTTAGCCTTCTGGCTGTGAGGGTGCCTTGAACTGCTTGCCCTTGGCTGGGCCTTGCATCGACCCGCACAAGGGAGGGGGATGCGCGTGGGAGCCCCAAGGCATGTAGGACGTTGCCGTCCCGAGGTGGATGGCCCTGATCCCCAACGAGGGTGCTCAGCTGGGGCTCCTTCAAAGAGTGGATGGGTCGTCCACGAGATCATTGCCCTCTGGAGCCGGAGGAGGTTTCGTGGACTTAGAGTATTTTTTGGTAGGAGACATAGCCTTTCGTCGATTAGCTACGTCCCCACGGTCGGCGCCAATGTTGTAGGTGTAAAAACCAAACACAAGTGAGGGGGTGGACGTCGGCCGTCTGACGGGCCATCGTCCACGAGAGTAAAAAATGACACGAGGGTTTATACAGATTCGGGGTCCAAGAGGACCACCCTACTCTGTCGGTGAGCCAACGGGGTTACCTCGGGAGGAGCCCCGAGGGCTCACCAGTTTGAATATATTTCTATTTCTCAAGAGAGCTCCCTAATGAGATATACATGAGGGTATTTATAGGCTCTTGGTCTGCATACAAATGACCAAAATACCCCTTAGGGATGACTATCCTATGAGTCTGGTGAGGGTATTACAGGTCTTCTATGAGCATAGTCAGCATCAATTGGACCCGACGTGTGTCGCCATACAAAGCGGGGCGATTAACATGACGGGTGAATTATTCTTCCAACAGTACCTCTTTCTCTGTCTCTGGTCGAGGATCTCTTAGCAACTCATCCTTTCATGTTCCTTCAGTTGCTCATGTTCCTCGCCTTACCATGCAACTTCTTTACTGCAGACATCGATCTTGGTTGTCGGGTCATTCTCGACTCTGACTCTTGTTGTGTTCAGGACCGCCACACGGGAGCTCTGGTTGGTTCTGGCCCTCGGCGCCTTGACTCACAGCGTCTCTAGGAGCTTGACTGGTTTCACCTTCCTTCCGCCGCCACCGCCGCCCAGATCTCTCACTTCGCCACTCCGCTCACCGGCTCTTTCCAGCGAAGAGCATCACCGTCTTGGCCATCTATGTGGATCTCGTCTGTCGTCTTTAGTTCGTCGTGATCTTCTGGGGTCTGTCTCAGAGACGTGTCTTTAGATTGTCGTACATAAGTTAGGCAAACAAATTGACTTCCTTATCCTTATAGTGAGTCAAGATCTCGGCGTCCTTTTGATCTTGTTTATTCAGATGTTTGGGGTCCGCCCTTCGCTTTGAAAGGGGTCATCGATATTATATCATATTTATAGATGATTTCTCTCGCCACACTTGGATATATTTCATGTCTTCTCGTAGTGAGGCCTTGTCTATCTATAAACAATTTGCTACTATGGTTCGCATACGCTTCTCCACTCCTATTCGTGTCTTTCGTGGTCGACTCGCCAATGAGTACCTCTCTCGTCACTGCAGCCTTCCTTGTTGGCGAGGGCACTCTCGCCGCGATTCTCTTGTCCTGGTGCTCATGCTCAGAATGGTGTTGCTGAGCGCAAGCATCGTCACCTCCTTGTCGACTTGTGCTCTGATGATTGCTGCCTCTATTCCACCTCACTTTTGGGCCGAGGCTGTTTTCACTGCCACCTATCTCGTCAACATCCAGCCTTCTTCTGCTCTTCAGGGTGCCATCCCTTTTGAGCGTCTCTGTGGTCTTCTTCCTGACTACTTTGCCCTTCGTCTATTTGGCTGTGTTTGCTACGTTCTTCTCGCCCCTCGAGAACGTACCAAACTGACCGCTCAGTCTGTTGAGTGTGTTTTTCTGGGATACAGTGCCGAGCACAAGGGCTATCGGTGCTAAGATCCTGTTGGTCGACGGATGCAGATTTCTCGGGATGTGACTTTTGACGAGTCTCGTCCGTTCTACCCACATCCTGTCTCTCCTTCGGCTTCCTCTGTGGAGTCTCTATCCTTTTTGGTCTTTCCAGATACACCTATATCTGTTTCGCTATTCATAACAGATAAAACTCAAGATATACTCATGGTTGATTTATACACCTCATTCCACAGGGGACTGCAGAGGTAATCAACTGACTTTAAGCAGTTAAATTGGCTGTCGAGAAAATTCACTAATTTCTATTCAGGGAGAGTCAAGTAAAAAAGTAATTAATTTCAGATTTTGCGAATAAAAACTGAAACTTGAAAGCTCGATGCTTGGTTTCAGTTAGCTGTAACTTACAATGGATCTTTATCAGAATCCTTTGTGAAGTTCTTACATGCCAGAATAATGACATTAGCACACTAATCCTAACTGCTAGACTGAATAAGCTATGGGACCAAGCAGATTTGTTGCTGCCAATGATTAAACATGCCCACCACATTAAAAAAAACAAAGAAAGACTGTCCAATTAGGAACCAGTTCACACCAGAAAGAAAGTACCAGCCTGACAGTAGAAGCTGCTAACTGGGAACTGAATCAACTGATACCTTGGTCCATTCCAAATTACAACTTTATGAGAAGTAATCAGTAACAAGGAATAGTTAAATAATCAAGAAACAATCTGATATTACTAGTAAATTTGTTTAAATAAAACTAAAGCGATAAACTTCGTTTTGCAAACTTTTAGGTGTCAATTTTAAGAAGGCAACTGCGAACATACACAAACAATGCTGGCTTGTAGCACAAGCGCCAAATGTGTGCATTTGGGTGAAAGCAAATCACCTTTAAGATGTTCATATGATCCGTCTCATTATTTTGAACCACGAGTAACAAAGCGCTGCTCATAATATCTATAACTGCAAAAGCTTTGTCCAGACGATTTTTGCTATGATCGGAAACTGTGTGCTCTTGCATGTCACTGTCATCCAATAATAATTTGCAGCGCATCAGAAATTTTTCTAACACATATAGAAATCCCCCATCTAATGAAGTTGTGTTTTGATTTCAGAAGGCCACATAGCAGACAAACAGGCAGTGAAACTTCTGAACATGACATGTCTTGGCTTCCAGCAACTTCAATTTCCTCTTGGAGCTTTTGGATTTTAGACCATATAGAGTCATCTGTTTCTTCACTGATTTCCGAAAGGAGCAATTCAACTAACCAAATATATCCATGATGCCTATATGATTGAATTTGTGAGTGAAGAAGTGAGTGCAAAGTAGCCCAGCAAAGCCTTGCTCTAAGTGCTACATCAGCATCTTCACATCCATCTTTAATGCTGCTAAAACACTTGCAGGATTTTGTTACTTGGATCATATTGTTATGAATAGGGCTTGTATTCAATATGAGACCAATGGGCCAGTATATATACACAAAATACAGGTGGTGAATATACATAGAACCCCTTATAACAATGAGGAATAACACACTTAGACATATATCTCTAACACTCCCCCTCAAACTCATGGTGGATCAACAACATTGAGTTTGAAGAGGTAGAAGCTATGCTGTGCTCGAGTCTGGGCCTTCGTGAAGAAATCCGCTATCTGAAGCTCGGAAGGCACATACTGAAGAGCAATCACCTGATCATGCACACAAGACCGCATGAAGGAAGCATCAACACCAATATGCTTGGTGAGCTCATGCTTCACAGGATCACGGGCAATACTGATAGCACTTGTACTGTCTGACAAGAGAGGAGTCGGTGTAGTGACAGAAACACCAAAATCCTCAAGTAACCACCGTAGCCAAGTAATCTCTGCTGTGAAGAGAGCCATAGCTCGCAACTCAGCCTCTGCACTCGAGCGGACACTGCGGTCTGCTTCTTTGTCTTCCAGGCAATGAGAGAACCACCAAGAAAAACACAGTAAGCAGAGATAGACCGGCGATCAGAGGGATCGCTGGCTCAAGTAGTATCCGAATAAGCCTGAAGCTGTAACGAGCTGGAGCGTGGAAAGAAGAGACGGCGAGAAATAGTCCCACGAAGGTATCGCAGAACTCAAGAAGGTGGTCAGAGTGGACTGAGTGGGGCGTAAACGAATCGACTCGAGAATGTGAACTGGATAAGTGATATCAGGACGAGTAACAGCAAGGTAGACAAGACTCCCAACAAGATAACGATAGCGAGTCGGATCAGAAAGAGGCTCGCCATCAAAGGGTCGGAGGTGAACATTGAGCTCCATGGGAGTCTCAACAGTACGATGATCAGTGAGAGAGGCGCGATCAAGAAGATCCTGAATATACTTCTCTTGGGACATAAAGAAACCATCTGGAGTGGAAGTAACCTCAATCCCAAGGAAGTAACGAAGAGGACCAAGATCTGACATAAGGAACTGCTCACTAAGACGAGCCTTGACAAAGGCAATGTACTCAGAATCATCTCCGGTAATGAGCATATCATCAACATACAGAAGAAGAAGAGTCCGACCACGAGACGAAGTGTGGACAAAGAGCGCAGGATCATGATCACTTGCTGAAAAGCCAGCAGCAGTGACCACAGAGGAGAAGCGCTCAAACCAAGCACGAGGGGCTTGCTTAAGGCCATAGAGAGAGCGACGAAGGCGACAGACCATGCCCTCAGGAACAGAATACCCAGGTGGCGGATGCATGTAGACCTCCTCACGCAACTCGCCATTAAGAAAAGCATTCTTGACATCAAGCTGAGAAACAGACCAGTGGCGAACAGACGCCACCGAAAGAAGAGTGCGGACAGTGGTCATGTGGGCCACAGGAGCAAAAGTCTCATCGTAGTCACGACCATGCTCCTGCTGGAAGCCACGAGCAACAAGACGTGCCTTATAGCGCTCAAGAGAGCCATCAGAGCGAGTCTTAATCTTATAGACCCACTTACACGTGATAGGACGAGAGTGAGATGGAAAAGGAACAAGATCCCAAGTACCAGTACGCTCGAGGGCAGCAATCTCCTCGGCCATGGCATGCTGCCACTCAGGGTGAGTAACAGCATCCCGGTAGGAGACAGGCTCACAAGTAGCTGCGCCAGCAAAGGCAAAACGGGCAGGGGGCCGAATCGACTGGCGATCGCGGAGAGCGTAGCGAGGAGAAGATGACCCATCAGGGGAAGATGGAGCATCAGAAGAAGATGGAACATCAGAAGAAGATGGCTCATCTGGAAGATCCTCAATACGAGGTCGACGAGTGTAGACGAGTGTAGTGGGGGGAGCCTGAGGAGCCGCAGGAGACGAAGCAGGCGGCGACAACGGCGGAGAGGCCACAGGAGGAATATGTGGAGACTCAGTGGGACGGGTGGACGAGGGCAAAACCGATATAGGTGTATCTGGAAAGGTCAAAAAAGACAGAGACTCCACAGAGGAAACCGAAGGAGAGACAGGACGTGGATAGAAAGGACGAGACTCGTCGAAAGTCACATCCCGAGAAATCCGCATCCGTCGACCAACAGGATCCCAGCACCGATAGCCCTTGTGCTCGCATCAGATCCCGAAAAACACACTCAATAGATCGA
The DNA here is from genome assembly GCA_036346405.1 of Phyllostachys edulis. Lineage (NCBI taxonomy): Eukaryota > Viridiplantae > Streptophyta > Magnoliopsida > Poales > Poaceae > Phyllostachys > Phyllostachys edulis. Next base: position 78,927,013 of record CM070555.1, read on the forward strand.
AGCGGTCGGTTTGGTACGTTCTCTAGGGCGAGAGAACATAGCAAACGCAGCCAAAATGAATTTGGCGCGAGTAGTCGAAGGGGACCACAGAGACGCTCAAAAGGGATTGCGCCCTGAAGAGCAGAAGAATGCTGGATGTTGACGAGATAGGTGGCAGTGGAAACAGCCTCGGCCCAAAAGTGAGGTGGAATAGAGGCGGCAATCATCAGAGCACGAGCCGACTCAAGGAGGTGACGATGCTTGCGCCAAGAACACCATTCGAGCATGAGCACCGTGACAAGAGAATCGAAGAGAGAGTGCCTCGCCAGCAAGGAAGCCTGCAGTAACGAGAGAGGTACTCGCCAGCAGAGTCGGCACGAAAGACACGAATAGGAGTGGAGAACTGTGTGCGAACCATAGTAGCAAATTGTTTATAGATAGACATGGCCTCACTACGAGAAGACATGAAATATATCCAAGTGTGGCGAGAGAAATCATCTATAAATATGATATAATATCGATGACCCCCTTTCGAAACAAAGGGAGCTGGACCCCAAACATCTGAATGAACAAGATCAAAAGGACGCTGAGATACTGACTTACTATGAGGATAAGGAAGTCAAGTTGTTTGCCTAACTTACGTACGACAATCTAAAGACACGTCTCTGAGATGCACCCGAAGACCACGATGAACTAAAGACGACAGACGAGATCCACACAGATGGCCAAGACGGTGATGCCACTCTGGAAAGAGCCGGTGACAGAGTGGCGTAAGCGGAGACCGGCGGGCGACGGTGGCAATGGAAGGAAGGTGAAGCTACCAAGCTCCCAGAGATCTTTGTGAGTCAAGACGCCGAGGCCGAACCAACCAAAGCTCCGTGTGGCGGTCTGAACACAACAAGAGTCGAGTCGAGAATGACCCGACAACCAAGATCGATGTCGCCTAGTAGAAAGAAGCTGCATGGTAAGGCGAGGAACATGAGCAACAGAAGGAACATGAAAGGATGAGTTGCTAAGAGGTCCTCGACCAGAGACAGAGAGAGAGGTACCATCAGCAGTAAGAACACTTACAGGAGAATCAAGAGGTGTAATGAAGGACATAGTGGAAGCATCAAAAGTCATGTGAAAAGATGCTCCAGAATCAAGAATCCACGGGGAGGTACCTAACTGTGTAGAGGGTGGTTTCTCAGTGCCCGAAGAGTTAGTAGCAGAGCCTGCAGAACCTGTCGAGGGAGAACCTGAAGCGGCAAGCAGGCGTCGAAGTCTGGCTATCTCTCGCTTTCGAGAGAAACTGCCAAGAAGTCGATCTGAGACGTTGATGTAGAAGCACCGGTCTTAGGTAGAAGAACGGCGTGAAAGATGCCGCTTTTTATAGCATCGACTCAATGTGGCCGACCTTGTCGCAGTAGGAGCAGTAAGGACGGCCACCACCACTCGTGGCAGCCGCTGGAGGAGGCAGTGTAGCAGGTGAACGAGCGGTGAGCACAGAGGGGAGTGGCTTGCACCAAAGACCACTCAGTAGTCTCCTCCGTCGTATCTCAAGAAGAGCTTCCAGGAGAGTGGCACGAGGGTGGCGTGCAAGGAGCTGGGCACGCCTCTGCTCGAACTCAGGACGAAGGCGAGTAAGGAACTCGTAGACCATTGAAACTGTGTCAAGACGTCTACCAGCAACACGGATAGGAGCGGCGGCCAAGAAGTCGCGGAGAGAGTCCACCGATGCCGAACAAGAGAGCTCGAGCGTAAAAACGTCAACAAAGAGCATCACCTGCTGAAGAGAGCTCTGGCGGACCACGGACAGTATGAGGCATCACCAGAGGGCTCAGAACGCCGACGAAGGTGAGTCCACATCCGAAAGCAAGAGAGTCCCACAACCTCGGCGAAAATCGAGATCGATATCGGCGATGAGGACAAAGAAGCAACCGAAGCGTCGTTGTCGCACCATCGAGTGTAGGCGGTCACGATCCTTGTAGGAATCGAGCCTCTTGGTAGGCGATGCGCCTCATCATCGGCAAAGCGAACGGCCTCAAGAAGAAATTTTGTCGGTTTGTCGAAGCGTAGCGACAGCGAGGTTCCGTCGGAGGAGTAGGGCAAGGCGGGCAGACGACATCGCTAGAGAGGATGCCCCAGAGACGAAGACCACGCATGTGGATGCGCATGTGAGACACGAAGTCGGTGTAATTAACACCATCGAAGATCACCGGGCAGCGAGGGAGAGAAAACAGTACCCATTGGTAGGCGACGCTGGACGGCGCGACGACCAAGGCAACGAAGTCTAACAGGCGGTGCTGGACGGCGCGGCGGTTAGAGCAACGCTTTTTTTTTTTACAGCCCGCGGGACTTTAATCCGGCTGGGCTTCTAATGGGCCGTCAAACAAACCAAGACAGCCCACGTCCCGCACGGGAACTTAGGGTTCCCACACGGGAGAGCGGCGGCGGCCTCCGAGCAGCGGCGACGGCGCGGAGAGCGGTGGCCTCCGGCGGCGGCGACGGCGCGCCTCCGGCGGCGGCAGCGTGGGAGAGCGGCGGCCTCGAGCGGCGACAGCGCGCAGGAGAGCGGCGGCCTTCAGCGGCGGCGACGTGGGAGAGCGGCAATGGCCCGGGAGAGCGGCGGCCTCCGAGCAGCGACGGCGGCGGGTGAGGAACTCGAGGGTTGGAGGCGGCGGGTGGAGCCGCCCCGAGCGACAGCGGCGACAGGTGAAGTAGCCCCCGAGACCTCGAGCGCCGGGCGGAGACGAGCAGTTGCACAACAGGCCGAGGGGAGTCGTCAAAGATGACGACGAGCGGCGACCTCCAGATTGGATCCGAGAGGCGGCGGCGGCGCGACAAGCGAAGTGACAGGAAACCCTAGGTACACTCTGATACCATGTTATGAATAGCGTTTGTATTCAATATGAGGCCAATGGGCCAGTATATATATATACAAAATACAGGTGGTGAATATGCACAGAACCCTCGTAACAATGGGGAATAACACACTTAGACATATATCTCTAACACATATAAGCAAACTCATTGTCAATCCTGGAAAATGTGCTGACAGTTCCATCAAGTTTCCTGATAACCTTGTCCAGAAGCTACATATATTGAAAGTTTGATCAGAACCAACACAGCAAATGGTATTTAAAAATAAAATTTGTGCTACTTTAAGTTCATCCACCTCCCGCTAGTCCCTACTTTATAAAAGAAAATCTTAACGTATATTACATAATTGTATGTTTATCATGAAAATGAAGTCAGCAGAACATAAGAAATATGCAAAGCAGCATGCTGTGTGACCTATCGGGTAATTCAAATAACAAATGAGGATTCTTGGTAGTGACTATTGGATGTGTTTATGTGCACATGTATGGACCATCACTTGTGATACCACATTATAGAGTTGATTAGAGAAGCCATCAAGGTTGTGGATACAACTTACTCACTATGCACATATTTGGACATATCATCCTACACTCTTAGCTTCATAGAAGCAAAGATCCTTACTTATTGGGGGGGGGGGGGGAAACGGAAACACTCAATCAACATATATCCATATCTTAATCTTGCAACATATATATTAGCAACATAAGTCCAAGGCACATTACAACATTTAATTGCTCGTATTCTGCTGACTGTGATAATGCCGCAGATATAGCTTTTCTCAGCATGTCCCCAACACCTTCAACACCATGCTTCACAGATATATAAAAGGCCTCTGGAGCATCAGCAAATGCAAGAAGGGAAGCGAGGGGCTGAGCATCATCATAAGTATAGGTTGAAAGACCACCAGCTAAGCATGTTTCATTTATTTGATGCACTACGTAGTCAAAAAGAACAAAAAACAAATCCCACTTTTCTTCCCTTGAGTTGACATACATAAATGCATTATTTTCAATAATACTTATTCATAATAGATGACACATGAAAAAAAAGAGCAATGCTATACATACGACGTTTTTAAACGTCGTACGAGTACGATGCACGTGGCGAGCGCCGGAGGAGGCACGGGCGGCGTGGGAGGAGGGGCGGGCGGCGCTGGTGGAGGCGCGGGCAGCGCCTGAGGAGGGGGTGGGCGGCGTGGGAGGAGGCGCGGCCGGCGCAGGAGGAGGGGGCGGCCGGCCGTTTCGTCTTACGCGCGTACGACGATTTTCGTCGTACGTGAGTGAAGCATTTCCGTGAAAAAAATTCCATATCCAGAAACCTCTCAATGAAGTCAGAGAACAATGACAGCATGATTATTAGAAAGGGATAGTGAACTGAATTAGTATTGCATCATAAGGATTAAGGGCCATCTGCTATCTCATACTAAAATAGTAAAATATTCCAGTCGAATAGATAGGAAGCACAGTTGTCAACAGCCATGCATGAAGCAGCAGTCAAACTAAACATAAGAAAGAGATATATTAACCTCAAGACCGATATAGTCAACACCACCAAGAAGATCTATCCTTTTGGGAACAAAATGTGTATCAAGAGCACCATTCTGAGTTCCATCTGATACTTGGTACAACATATTTGTCAGCATGCAAATGAGCTTGCTGTGCACTACTTTTGCCCAGGAGTGCTCCACACTAATCTCAAGAAGTGTCACGGGCGGTACTGTTCACGCGCGTGAACAGTACGCGTGTTACTGTAGCGGTGCGTACTGTTCATGGCGGCCCACGGGTGCATTAGTGGTTGGAAATAGAGATAAGAATAGTTAGTTTCCTTGTTAGTTGGGTTTACTTCCTTAGAGATATATTCCATCTAATAGAGATAGTTTCTTTAGAAATAGAGATTGTTTCTTAGGGGTCAAGTCGGGTCGTCCCTATAAAAGGGATAGCATGTATCGATTATCAATCAAGCAAGAAAGAAGAATTAATCTAGTCTCCCTCCCAAGGTTCTATCATCCCAATCTATAGTCTAATCTCTCATCCCACCAAGTCGACGCCGCTTGCCTTCTTCTGGCGGTGCATACCCGCTATGAACTAAGGTTCATAACAACTTGGTATCGAGCGATCGATCCCTTCCCATGGCTTCTGCTACCATGGTTATGGCGACAGATCAGACCATCAAACCTGTTATCGAGTCGTTGGCTATGATAAAGGCTAACGCCAACAAGATGGCCATGAGTACCAACGACAACGACATGAAGATCGCGGCCATCTTCCTCGACATGCATGCCACTTTGGAGAAGATGATTGTGGATCGGGAAAAGAAGGCGCAACAAGAGGCGGCAGCTGCTTCCAAAGAACTACGTTGACGCTGTCGGAACTTGCCGCGCCACTACCGCATCCTGCCATGCCAAGGTTGTTGTCATGCTCGCTGCAAAGAACCGGTGAGTTTGCCGCAACCGCGCGGAGGCAATGATCTTCAAGGACTCATGTCGTCATCACAACCTCTCGTCAACATGGGGTTTCGTGGGGCTTCACCATGGTTACCACCACAGCCGAGGACGAGCTGTCGCGAAGGATGGGAGTAGTGTCACGGGCGGTCTCGTTTCGCAGCGCGTGAACAGACGCTGCATCTTTAGCGGCGCGTCTTGTTCATGACGGCCCACGGTGCATTAGTGGTTGGAAATAGAGATAAGAATAGTTAGTTTCCTTGTTAGTTGGGTTTACTTCCTTAGAGATATATTCCATCTAATAGAGATAGTTTCCTTAGAAATAGAGATTATTTCTTAGGGGTTAAGTCGGGTCGTTCCTATAAAAGGGATAGCATGTATCGATTATCAATCAAGTAAGAAAGAAGAATTAATCTAGTCTCCCTCCCAAGATTCTATCATCCCAGTCCATAGTCTAATCTCTCATCCCACCAAGCCGACGCCGCCCGGCCTTCTTCCTGACGGTGTTTACCCCGTTATGAACTAAGGTTCATGGCAAGAAGAGTCTTAACAACCTGTTCAGGATAAAAAATGCACAAGTGGTTTTCAGACCCTAAGTTAGCAAGAAATAACACAATTTACAGAAATCGTTTTAAACTAGTAAACAGCCTATACACTACATTTTTTAGAAACCTATGCCAGACGAAAGACATGCCATATGTCAAATATACGGAAAAATGCCTGACTACATACATAAAAGAAGTGATCATGTGCAATTCACAGCCTAGTAGGGGAAAAAATCTTATGATGGAATAACACTCGACAACCATATCTCAAAAACACATCAACACCAATAGCAATCTACTCAAGCCCATAGATTCAACTTTGTTCAGTAGTGCTGCTAATTGGTTCTTTTCATTTGCCTTTTTGCGAGTGCTCATACACTTTGTTTAACCTTGTATGCTGCGTCGGGTGCTACTTTTAGGTTCTGTCTGTACCGCTATCAGGTTACTAACGGATTGATGATTTTGTTTTCTCCAGGTGAAGGAATGGCTGCTGCAGTTCTCACTGAGTTAGTTGCATCAATGCGGCTGGCAGTTTTTATGTGTTAATTGAATGAACTTACCAGATGTGTGCCTTCTTCTACCCAAGTTTCTAATGTAATAAGAGGTTTTTTGAATCCCTAAACCAAGAAATTTCAGCTCCTCAAAGTAATATTTAAGTCGGATCTCGTATCTCGATTTTTAACTGTAAAAGCGTATATTGATACGTCGTTATGTGCATCTGGGATATGATTGTCTTGCCGGTGTTGCTGGAATAGCCGAACAGATGCTTTGCGATGTGAAATACTAGAGTCGTTGATGTGTTTTATTTCACTCCAAGCTGATAAATGACGCAGTTAATGGAGTCTGGCTTGCCGTTGTTACTTGTGCCTGGATTGCCAGATTGGAATTGTTGAGCAACAAAGTCGAGAGTTTCCCAGCAAGTTCTTTTCAACAAAATGCTGGAATATCAATGCAGTTATACAGGTCCTCACAAGTTGGACATGGAAATGCATTTGACATGCAAATGCAAATTCAGCAATAACAACATCCGGATTACAAAGAGTTTGATCCTCTGATACAAGCCAGTGCGCACCAAGAACAAACTGTTCGTTTGTTAATGCAGCGAATGTGATGATGTCACAGAACCTCGAAAGAGTTGTCATATAGATTTACGCAGTCTTTAACTTTGCAAGTGCCTTCTTGCGCTGCCCAAGCATGTAAGTATACATATGTGGGCTCCCTGTGGTCAAAATTTATCCACAAAGTTAACATCTGAGATATACATGGTTACCTCTAACAATCAAAATGAGTGTCAACTGCACTCGATGCTTGGCATAGTACAGATGAATGAAATGGAAATGTTGAGGGCAAGGAAGATACCTGGAACATAAATTAGAAGTGCAAGGATTGACGCATAGAAGTAATCAAATGAAAAGTTCAATGTGTTGGGCATTCTGAGGCAGTATTTTTCTGATGCCTGTCATTATCGAGTGCACAAGCATATTATCAACATTCAGTTTATAGATGTCAGCACAACATGAATGGCAATTACCTTAATGATTTTGCAGGATATTATCAACGCAGGATATTGGCACAGACATATTATCAACGCAGGATATTGGCACAAGCATCTTATCAACGCAGGATGTGCTGATCAATTACCTTAATGATTTTGCTCAGAAAAGAGAATACCTTAATGAACGGCAATGCAATGTATATCAGGCCAACCTCGCTGCCAATGCCAGTTGGGTACATGACTAGAAAAGAGCTATACCTGCACATATTCAGGTTTGATTGAATGTAAACATCCGTTTTTTTTTAATATATGATTGATGCTGCTTTAACTTAAAACTACAATTTTATGCAAAGTTAACCTTGGTTGCTTAGTCTCACCTAAGCCATAGAAGCCATGAGGGAGCAGAACCAAAAAGCTCTTTTGTACCCAAGAAAGAATACCTAATAGTCTGCATTGCAACACCCACTTCAGTTACTAAGGTGTCTGAATGCTGCAGAATGTACCATTTGTTTCTATCAATCAAGCGATTAGATCATATGACATGACCTGCCAACCTATACAACTTCATATGCAGCATAATTCTTTGTCACCCTGTGCTTTAAAAGTGAAATTTTCCTAATAGTAACTAGCATAAAGCATGGTTTCTAATGTTCTGTTCTACAAGAGTATCATGATGCTGATCCATCTCATTTGCAACTAGGTAGTTCCCATCTCAGCTTAGGCAATCTCAGTTTGATAAATCGACCCTTCTGGGAAAAGCATACTAGTCATAAAGAAAATAGAAGGCGTGACTGAATATCTACTGCAGTCATACACAAATATTAGTGCCACTGACTTCAAGTTGACTTAGCACCCTGACGTTATCTTCACTCGTGTAATAGTAAAGTATATTAAACAGCGAAATTTTTTGTGTTAATTTGCTGTTAGAAAAACCTTGAAATTTAACTTGGTTCAGCAAAATCAATGTCAGAATCATCATGTTGCATTAAAAAATATCAAAATCACTCATGCATATATCCTTTCAGTCAGTCGATCACATTTTAGTAACACATGCCTGGCACCTCGCTACTTGGTATTACAGAAAAAATGAAGAATTGTAATCCCCATCTTGGAAGGAGTGGTGCTATCTATCTATATATCTAGCAATGGATATGCTACATACAGTGTACAGGAATTATGTGATACATATATGAACATGATCCGAAAAAAAAATCATACCTCGGTGATGGACCAGCTGATGACCAAGGAGCTTACAAGAATGTGTGTCCTGGTCTGCAAGCCAACAAAAGGGAGGAGGAAGATTAACATAGAGAGGATAGCACTGCATAAATAAGAGCAGTGAAATGGGAATGGGGATGGCAGTGGCACACGCAGGCAGGCACCTCAGGGAAGCTCAACAAGATCCCCCACGTGACGAAGAGCCGCGATCCGATCTGCGGCAGCGTCGCTGACACCGGCGATCTTACCAATCCTGTAACACAAATGAACAGGAATAACTACATGGACAGCAAGCTGTTGATATTTGAATCCGTATATGAACCGAATTTCTAATATAGAAGTATCTGAGATATAACATATTAACGGATTAGTTTTCTACTTGGACTCGTCCTTTTACCTCTTTATATACCTCTTATAAGCTGTACGGGCGACGCCTTATTGTAATTATCTGCGTTTTGTAATCGCTCCTTATATAGTGATCATCGCCGATTGACGTTAGTGATTTTTTTCTACTAGAGTTTTTCACGTAAAAATTTGTGTTTTCTTTGTCTCTATTTTTTATCAAAGCAGAGGAGTTCAGGGTTTGAAGAGATCCGAAGAAAAAGAAAATTGGCGCCGCCGTCGGGCAGCGCGTCTTCACCCGCGCCATCGACAGGCGTCTTCAACGCGTCGCGCATCGCCCCAGAGGATTTCATCCGTCCACGAGCCGGCGTCATCGAGTTCGCCCGGCTACGTCCTCCGCAGCAGCTCGCGTCGATCCATCAAGAGACAGCGTGTGAAGCGGCTGCAGCCAGCGCGTTGCTTCGCCTCGCTTCGTCCGCAAGCGGTCCAGCGCACATCGTCCGCCAGCTCCTCGGTCCAAGCGTCGCCACGAGCGAACGAACGAAGACAGACCAAACCAATAAAGCAATCTGCAGCGGCACAGGTTCCAAGGACAACCTTTTTATTATTATTATTATTAAATCCCAAAAGACAAGCAAGTGCTGCTGATTGCTGTTGTTCACGGGGAGATCAAATCCCTTGTACCAATTTTGCTTCGGTCACCCAAATAAGTGCATCACGAGGTTAAAAAATCTTTGATTTGTGTACACAATTTGTGTACCAAAGAGGTCATGATTTTTACTAAATTTACACATATCAGTATCAACAATTTTCAGAATTTATTCCTCATAGCGACTTTGAAGTATGATCTTCCACTCCTAGGTCGAGACACTAGATTTTCGCTGTGGCAAGTTAAGATGAAGGCTGTGTTGGCACAGATGGATTTGGATGATGCGTTGGAAGGGTTTGAGAAACAACCTATCACATAGACTGCAAATGAGAAGTGTAAAGGCCGTAAGGTTTTATCTCAGATTTACCTTCATCTATCAAATAATATTTTGCAAGAGGTTTTGAAGGAGAAGACAGCTACTGCATTATGGCTGAAGCTGGAACAAATTTGCATGACAAAGAATCTTACCAGCAAGATGCATCTTAAGCAGAAATTTTACTCTCACAAATTGCAAGAAGGGGGATCCGTGCTTGATCATCTTTCGTTGTTTAAGGAGATCGTTTCCGACCTTGAGTCGATGGAGGTAAAATATGATGATGATGATTTGGGTCTTATTCTTTTGTGTACCCTGCCTAGTTCTTTTTCAAATTTCAGAGATACCATATTATATAGTAGAGGTACTCTCACTCTTAATAAAGTTTATGGAGCTTTGCATGCTAAGGAGAAGATGAAACAGATGGTACCTTCTGAAAATTCAAGTCCAAAAGGAGAAGGCTTGTTTGTTCGTGGTAGGCAAAAGGAGAAGAACTCAAACAATGGATCTCAAAGCAAAAGTTCGAACGGCTACAAGAACAGGTCGAAATCCAGAGGTAAGTACAAGTTGTGCAAATATTAGAAGAAAAGCGGGCACGACATCTCTGAATGCTGGAAGCTGCAGAATAAAGAAAAGATAACTGGCAATTATAAGCCAAAAGGTAAACCAGATGATGAAGGTAATGCCTCCCTTGCTGCTGATGATAGTTCTGATGGAGGAGTTCTTGTTGCCTTTGCTGGATGTGCTAAGACAATTGAGTAATGAATTTGAGATGAAGGACTTAGGTGCAGCAAAGAAAATTCTTGGGATGGAGATTATTAGAGAGAGACAATCTAGCAAGTTATACCTTAGTCAAAAATGTTATATTAAGAAAGTTCTTCGTCATTTTAATATGCATGATGCAAAACTAGTGAGTACTCCATTAGCTTCGCATTTTAGATTATCTTCAGCCTTATGTCCTAAGTCTGATTATGATATTGAGTACATGTCTAGAGTTCCATATTCCAGTGCAGTTGGTTCTCTTATGTATGTCATGGTTTGTTCTCGTCCTGATTTATCTCATGCACTGAGTGTTGTTAGTATATACATGGCTAATCCTGGAAAAGAGCATTGGAAAGCAGTTCAATGGATTTTCATATATTTGCGTGGCATTTCTAATGCTTGTTTGCAGTTTGGGAATTCTAGAGATGAACTTGTTGGTTATGTTGATTCTGATTATGCTGGTGATTTCGACAAGAGGATGTCTCTAACAGGTTATGTTTTCACTATTGGTGGTTGTGCTGCTAGCTGGAAGACAAGTTTGCAAGCTACTGTTGTCTTATCAACCACTGAAGCAGAATATATGTCTATTTCTGAAGCTTGTAAAGAAGCTATTTGGTTGAGAGGTTTGTACACTGAGTTTTGTGGAGATAATTCTTGCACTACTATATTTTGTGATAGTCAGAGTGCTATATGACTTAAAAAGGATCAGATGTTCCATGAGAGAACAAAACACATTGATGTGAGATATCACTTTATTCGATGTGTTATTGCTCAAGGTGATGTCAAGGTGTGCAAGATAAGTACTCATGATAATCCAGCTGATATGATAACAAAGCCAGTTCCTATTACTAAGTTTGAGCTTTGTTCAAGTTTAGTTGGTGTTAAAGTTTAGTCCTAGTGACTAGTTGGCGCACGGTAATTTTTATCTTATTGGGGAATCATTTGGTGATTGATGATTCTTTATTTTGCTACAAGAGAAAATCCGTCTCAAGGTGGAGATTGTTGATATTTGGATCCATATGTGATCCGAATTTCTAATATGAAAGTATCTGGAATATGCCATATTAGCGGATTAGTTTCTTACTTGGACTCGCGGATTAGTTTTCTACTTGGACTCTAAATCCTTTTACCCCTTTATATACCTCTTGTAAGCCGTACGGGGAGAGCGACGCCTCATTGTAATTTCCTACGCTTTGTAATCCCTCCTCATATAGTGATCATCGCCGACTGGCGCCCGTGATTTTTTCCCGCAAGGGTTTTTCACGTAAAAATTGGTGTCTCCTTTGTCCCTATTTTTCGAACACAAGCAATTCTCAGGCAGAAATGGGAGAAAACATAAGTAGATTAATTTTCTCACCTACGAGCCCATGAAGAATCTGCCAAGAACATTACATGTACAGGGGAGGGAAAAAGAAAACAGAAAAGAATCATCAGCTCAGAAGAGGAAGCAAGTAGCAGCGACAGGCAACGCCTAAGATCCGGCCAACCGGGCAGACATACGGTACCTCCATGATGGCGGCGGTCTGCGCGAGCTGGAGAGGTTTCTCGACGGCGGCGTACACGGCCTGGTGGCCAGAGTGGTGACGGCAAAGTAGAGCACTTGAGCCCTGCAATGGCAATGCAGCAGCAACCAACCAATGTTGGAATCAAGAATTGGATGCAGTGTGGGCGCTAGGCTCTCAAATTTACCATCCAAAGAAGACGGCCCGGTTGTAGATGGAGAGGTAAGCGCGCTTCAGGGCTGCCGCCATCTTCGATTCGCTGCCGCTGGCCGGCCGGTTTGGGTGTGACTCGTGAGGCTGAGGATGAGCGGCGGCAACAGGCACAGGTAGCAGTCTAGCAGAGGCGTGGTTCCTTCCTGTTATAACTGCAGTGCCAGTGGCAGTGAGTGTGCCACTAGCCGCACGTGGGCGGCTGGATGGACGCGTGTCTGCACAAGGTTTCAAGGCCAAACGGTTGAAGAAATGAATACGGTTGGGGTTATTGGGGTGGATCTCTGTCACACATCAGTATCGTCTCATCTAAACAACCGTATTCATGCAGTAAATACTTACTCTCTCCGGTCACAAATACATGTCGTTTTGGATATTGATACGGTCCTCAAAACACCACTAATTTCTATTGTAGTATAGTTATAACACCTAATATTATGACAATACTTTCCGAGACAAATATATACATTTAATTTCCATGTATCCTAGCTAAATATTTAAAAAGATGTTAATAGCTAAAATTTTAAAAGTTTGATTGCACGTATCCAAAAACGACATGTATTTATGTATTTGTGACTGGAGGGAGCAGTAGATGCCACACTTAAAACCAAGAAACAACTTGATACCACTAGCCCAACTGCACAACTGCTACTAGTATAATCCAGTTGTACTAATTAATACCAGCAACTGATGCCAACCATTTCTATGCTCTTTAGGACATCTCCAATAGTGTATTTATTGTCGTCTCTTAGCTATGTCACGTCAATAAAATCCTACATGGAGCAGAGAGAGGGAGGAGAGAGAGCACATGTCGTCTCTTCTTGAAGAGACGGTCGTGCACGTGAAACAAGACATGGTACATTAATCTACTCTAGTTGACATGTTGGCCCGTTTCAAAGAAAATTATAAAATATAAATGTTGGAGAGTGTGCTAGAGACTATCTATTGGAGATATTGTCTCTAAAGATGATGTAGCATATGTTAAAGATAAGGTTGTCTCTAACTATTAAAAATGCCCTTACTAGCCTGCTGTTACTACAGCTGTCCGTCCTCGCCAACTCCCTGCAGAATAACAGGAGAGCTGCGTACCATTGCATTAAAAGAAAGGTGAATAAAAGGTTTGATACAAGTCTATCTCAGTCGATCACCATTAGTGTCACAATCACCTTTCTCATTTTCAGGCTGCTGAAATAGCAGGAGCTATGTTCAAGTTCTGAGGAGCTCTCTCCACCGGTACATCTACTTCCCTGGCATTGTATACTCTCCAAGAGCCTACCTTGGTTCAAGTTGTTGCAAGTTAGTGAGGCATTGCTAACAAAATTAGTTTCTTTGGAAACTCTGTATGTTCTTTAATTTGCAGGACTTCTGTTTTTGTATGGACTACATTACTCTTCTTAATGAAATAACACATTTCCTTTGTTTTTTTTTTTGAAAAGGGAGAAAATCCCAGCTTTTGATAGAAAGCAGCATTACAATGTCTTGAAACTGAACAGAAAGAAAAAAGGTGACTGGGATCACTAGTTTAGCCATTACAAGCAACCAACAACCACCTCAGAAGTCACTCCAAAAGAAAACAACACCAGCAGCAGAATGTTACTGATTACAAAAGGTCTTGGTCCAAAACTCGACTCGCAATAAGAGACGGTTCATATTGTCTTTTTCATCACTTTTGAGAAGGACAGTCCATCGCTACAAACAAGATAGAAAATTGTAGATAACTTCCATTGGATGCCTAGGGAAATGCTTATCAAAAGCCATTCAGTTCCTACATTTCCAAAGATTTCAAATCGAAGCTGCAAAACTAAACAGAACAAGATTGTAATCATTAGAGCCCCTATTCTCTAACCAGTTCAGGTAAAAATCATCTAAAGAGCTGGGAGCCCTCTCCCAACTTAAACTCTCCTTCATGCCAAGCTAGAAAAATCTAGGCGGACAACAATTAAACAGGACATGATCAAGAGTTTCAACAGACCCACAGAGAACACAAATATTGTCCCCTTTCCACCCCCTTTTAGTAAGTTGATCAAGAGTCTGAATTCTATCATGAAAACACAACCACAAAAAGATTTTAACTTTCAAAGGAAGCTTGCTCCTCCATAACTTTTGAAACTTTCTACTGGACACACCTCCAAACGTTAGGTTTCTATAAAGAGATTTAACCGAAAAAATACCAGATTTTTCAAAGCACTAGAACACAGAATCTTTATTAAGATTGAGCTCTACCTCCAAGAGATCATTCTTAAGATTCTCCCACTGCAGAAATTCCTCAAACCCCAAACTTCTTTTAAAAGGAATGCACCACATACCTTCCAACAAACAATTAGCCACACTCACATAAGGGGCCTGACAGCACAGAAAAAGCTTATCATACTTGATCCTTAAAGGGCAATCAGCCAGCCAAACATCTCCCCAAAAAGAAGCATTGCAGCCATCCCCAATCTTAAAGGCACCCCCTTAAAAAACAATCACTTGATTTTCTGAATACTCTTCCAAAACTGAGAACCATTCAGCACATTAGCATCTCTAAAAGCACCCATAGGAAAAATAGTTAGCTTTAATGATTCGAAACCAGAGTCCATTATCAGCAGTATGCATTTTTCAGATCCACTTAGTTATAAGACAATCATTCATCACCCGAGTGTTAATAATCCCTAAACCCCCAAAATCTTTGGGCCTACAACATATGATACTTAAACCTCCAAAAAAATTTAGATCTAATAGAGTCCATTTTCTTATGGGAAAATTGGCTACAGGGCACTCCAGATGTGTGTCATTTGCCAACGGACACTGAAAAAATGTGGTACAATTAGAAGACACCGCAAAAACGTGTAATTTTGCCACAAGACATCAAGAGCACTATTATATCATTTCCAGGCTTGAGGGAGAGAGAAAATTTCAAAAAGACTCAGATGCCCCTCGCTCGTTTGCCTCCAGCAGCAACACATCTCACACATCCAGCTCTCACCGACAGTAGGACCCACATGGCAGCCACCTGCAAGCCCTGATCTCCGGCCGCCGTCGCAGGAGTTGGAGCTAGTGGACGATTGCCACGGATGCTGGCCCGGCCATGAACGTGTTGATGATGGACGACAGGAGCAGCACCACCTGCGCTGTCTCGCCCTAGATCCCGATTCTGTCTCTGAAGTGGATGGCGAGGACCGAGGATGTCGGAGTAGCCCTTCCAGTTCAGCCCGGCGTACCCAAACGCAGCTTGCAAGAACTCCTTCACGGTGTGGGACTCGTCGGTGGTGACGACGTAGTCACCGGGCTTGTCCTGCTGGTAGCATGAGCCACATTGCCTCGGCGTAGTCCCCGCTGGCCCGGTCCCTGCGGCGGAGAGGTTGCCGAGAAGACCTTGGTCCGAGGCCGACCTTGATGCGCCGACGGCGCGGTGATCTTGCGGTGGCGAAGTTCTCGCCATGGCGAGGGACTCGTGGTTGAAGAGCACGCCGTTGCGCGAAGAGGCCGAGGCCTCGCGAGTAGTTGACGGTGTACCAAGTCTTGTGGCGACCTTTGCGGCGCGTAGGGGAGCGGGATGGAACGGTGTCTCGCCTGTGGCGATGGCGTGGAGCCGAACATCTCACGTGATCCCGCCGGTAGTAGCAAATGGGCTTGCTGCGACGGCGGCGGAGGAGGAGGCAGAGGGCGAGAGGCTGCAGCGGCGCGTCTGCGAGGAGGTTGTTGATGCTTGGCGATCGAGCATGAGGGAGGTCGTGATGCTTGGCGGGTGGGAGCCGGAGGAGCTCGTGTTGACGCGCTGAGGCGGTAGAAGAAGGGCCCGGCGATAGCGGCGAGGGAGGAGGCAGGGTGGAGGCCAGCGTGAGCGTGAGGGAGGTCGCTGAAGCTTGGCGGGTGGGAGCCGAAGGAGCTCATGTTGACACGGCGAGGCGGTAGAAGAAGGGCCCGGCGACGCCTGCGAGGAGGAGGCAGAGGGCGGAGCCGCCGCAGGCGAGCGTGAGGGAGGTCACTGATGCTTGGCGGGTGGGAGCTGGAGGAGCTCATGTTGACGCGGCGAGGCAGTAGAAGAAGGGCCCGGCGACGGCGGCGAGGAGGAGGCAGAGGGCGGAGCCGCCGCAGGCGAGCGTGAGGGAGGTCGCTGATGCTTGACGGATCTGAGCGTGAGGAGAGGAGAGAGAGGACTGAGCCGAGGGCGACGGGCGCAGCGCAGGCTGTCGGGGGAGTTGGCGAGGGCGGCGCGTGCGCCGGAGTTGGCGAGGGCGACAGACGCAGCACCGACTGAGCAGAGGTCGACGGGCGCAGCGCCGACTCGGCGTGTTGATAGAAGAGGAAGAAAGAGGAAAAAGGGGAAGAAGAAGAGGAGGTAGAAGGAGAAAGGGCAAAATAGACAATTCACGTGCTTTCTCTCTCCACTCTGACCCAAAAATAATAAATTAGTGCCCTCAGTGTCCTACGGCAAAATTACATCTTTTTGCAGTGTCTTCTGGCCGCACCACGTTTTTTAGATGTCTGTTGGCAATAAGTGAAATGGGCAGTGCCCTGTAGCCAATTTTCCCTTTTCTTATGTACCCCTTCATTAAATCTATAGAAACTCATAGTGTAAATAGGAAGACTGCTTAAACTGCTGTTAGACAACACTAATCTTCCCCCAGAAGACAAAAGTTTGTTTCTCCAATTGTCAAGTCTCTTGTTCAGTTTAGTAAGCACATTCTCAGCAGCGTTCATCCCAATGTGTCTATCTCCAATCAGGATACCCAGATAATTCATAGGGAGCTGCACCAGTTTGCAATCAAAAATGTTAGCCACTCTGTCAGCCTCCTCATGATCCACTCCCAATACATAAATCTCGCTCTTGTGGTAGTTTATTTTCAAACCCGACATCACTCAAAGCAATAAAGCAGAAACTTGATATGTAAGTAGTAATCATCCTCACATTCCATCATAATAACAGTATCATGTGCATATTGCAAAATGGGAATCCCTCCTGAAACCAAATGAGAAATGACCCCTTTAACTAGACCTTTATTCTGAGCTATGTCAATAATCTCTGCCAGAGCATCTGCAGCTAGATTAAAAAGAAGAGGGGACAAGGGATCTCCTTGCCTTAAACCTCTATAAGTCCTGAAAAAAGGTCCAACCTCCCCATTGATGTTAATACTAACTCTGCCACCCCTCACAGAGCTCATAACCATTTTAATCCAACTGTCCGAAAAACATTTTCTTAATATCACCTCTTCCAGAAAATTCCAATGTATCTTATCATAGACTTTCTCAAAGTCAAGTTTCAGAATAACTCCTTTCCTTTTAGAACATCTCAACTCATGGACAATTTCATGCAAAGCTATCACTCCATCAAGAATGTTTCTGCCCTTAATAAAAGATGATTGACTTTGTAGGACCGGAAAGGCGATTAGAGGGGGGGTTGAATAGGAGCACTATCTATTTTTCGCTTTGCTGATCGGATTCAAACATGATATTGACTCCAATAGCTATGAGAACTACGAAGATCAATATATATAAGCGTAGCGGAAGTCTTGTATTGAATCCCCTTCAAATCCCCAAAAGAAACGACCAAAAACACAAAAATCAGCCTGATGAACAATGCTGATGAGCGAGACTGATCGAACCGGATGAATAAAGGCTTGGTCGTTCCGCATGAACAATAAAATCAAAGCGAATGAACAAGAAACAAAGATGAAAAACGAAAACAAAAATCGACGTAACTTTTGATCCGCTTGGCCAAACTCCACCAAATTTGAAACACATCTTCCTAATGATGTCAAGAACCTATTCCAAGCAACGATCGTCCAGATCTACGTAAAAGTTTTGATCTTTTTCCAATTTACCGAAGGAGGGTTCAAAAATGAGCAAAAATGAAAAACTTGATCCAAAACTTGCTCGTGGGAGATTGATGATCTAGATGATCGTAGATGTATTCCCACACATCACAGCAAGGTAAAAGAGGGAAAGAAACCAATCAAAAACCACAGGATCAAGAAAGGACTCAAAATCACCAAGTATGGAGAAAGAACACAAAGAGAACTCAACTTGAGGAATCATCCATAGATTGATTCATGATGTTGGTTGCTGGTTACAGCCACTCCCTCAAGGAGGACAAAACTCAATCCATGAGCACACAACTCAACACATCTCTCTAGAGCCCTAAGCCTTTCCTCTTTCTCTAAAACCCTAAAACCAAACTAGGGTTTACCAATGAAGACCTTGGGGCTGCTGTGAACAGCACCCTTCCTATTTATATGAGGCCTAGGGCTTCTAGAAGACAAACCCTAATGGGCTCCCGTTAAGGCCCAATACAAACGGGTCACACACGCACGCATCTCAAAGCGTCGTCTTCACTTTTCTTGACCTAATCCACTTCTTGACGCACCGTCTTGCGCCGCGGGTTGGCATTGGTCACCAAGGCGGTATTTGGTGAAATTACCAAAATACCCCTTCTCGATCCTTCTCTATGGACCAAGTCCAATCCTGTCGAAGCAATCGCCTGCTCCGCCACGTGTAGATTGATCAACGGCTCTCATCATGTCGGCAAGTCTCTCCCGTCCGGATCCCACCGAAACCACCAAGGCACTTGCACCGACCCCCGCGCCGCTTGATCCAACTAGCTGCATCGAACTGCCCGTTCGATCAACCTCGTCCATTCTGCGCTATGGTTGAGTCACCTGACCTCACCCGGCATCCATGATCGTTTGGGACCTCAGCTCTCCAAGCTTAGTCCCGATCCTCCTCGCCATTGACCGTCGTTGACCTGCAAGCCACCTGCACAGCAATAGACCAAGAAATCGTCTCCGGGAACAAGTTCTTCACAACTTGACCCACATTAGCTCAAAACATGCAATATGCAACACATATACAAAGATAAACATGGATATGACCTATCCCAAAACCAAAAACTTCAAAATGAAATAACATTCAGCACAAAAACGGTACTACCGCCATGTTATGGTCGGTACTACCAAGATCATGATCATTACCTCACCCACAAGCTAGCGGTCGATCGCTACGATGAAATCCAAAACTCTCCAAAACCACTCCTCTGAATTTGCTTACCGCAAAACAACGGTCATACCGGCGCGGTATTACCGCTAACAAGATGCGGTCATACCGCTCCACAAGGAAATCCAAGACCATTTTGCATTCATTCTGGTTTTTCTATACCGCTTAACAACAAACGGTCGTACCGTGACGCGGTAGTACCACGGCTTCCAAGCCGGTACTACCGATACCAGAAAATCCCCACGCTCTCACAAAGACCTCCGTAGCACCGCCTACTAAAGCCGGTCGTTCCTGGCGGTATTACCACGGTTAACACGCCGATTACTACCGATTATCCTAACAGTTTGCTGAAACTTTCTGACAAACATGAATTCCAACAAACCTTCAACCAAATTGCCAATTGTATCATCACCTAGGATGATAAGCATATCCTCATGGTGTTCACAATCTCCCTCTTGATGAACACATTGGCAATAACCCAAAAATGAGTGTTTTGAGGTTTGAAAGTAAAAGAAAACAAGTTTTCGCACAAAGGCACAATTTAGTCTTTTAGCAAGTAAAAGCAAGGAAGGTGACCAAATTGGCTTCAGAATAGTTTCAGCAAGTGAGATAAGGCAAAGAAAGCAAGGAGAGCTTTAAATTCCAGAAAATCTCACTTAAGGTCCAAAAGAAAGAACAAGTGTTCTATTTGACCTTCCAGCAGAAAATCTCACTTAAGGTCCAAAAGAAAGAACAAGTGTTCTATTTGACCTTCCAGAAAATGCACAGAGAGCATCCAAAACAGCATTTTTGTCAAGTTTTCTCCCCCTTTGACAATGAATTCATCAAGGTGCATGGAGAAGATAGAGCATGAATGTAATGGCATGGCTGCAATTTTTTAATTTTTCCATTTTTTTTTTCATTTTTTTGTTTTTTTTAAAAAAAATTTGAGCAAAAGGAGGCATGAAGATTATCCATGAAGACTGTACAAGTATTACACCAAGCCATATTATGTGAAGAAGCTATGTTCAATCATGACAAAACATGTACAGCAAAGCTAAGGCCAAAATAGCAATAATCTGAGAGAAAAGGAATTGATAGCATGACATGGTGCTCAAGATCATAGTTTTACTAAAGGTATCCAAAAATGAGTCAGACCATGTCTATAAGCTAAATGGAGCCAGAAGCTAGAAAATGAGTCAAGTTTGAGCATTTTGAGTTCAGTTTTGAATCAATTTGTTCAAGCATTTAGAATTTAGCACTTTGAGCTAAAAATGATTGGTTTTATCTTAGTAAAGCAAGTCCTGGACTAGGAGCCATCCACAACTGCCTCCTAAGTTTCAACCAATTGCCAATTTGTTTTCTTAGCATTGTGCTAGATCTCAAGCCTCACTACGACTATCCCAAGCAACAAAAGCTTAAGAGAGTGGTCTAGGTCATCCAAAACTCCCCCTGAGTTCAAGCCTTGTGCAATGGCAAGCCGTCTCATAAGAGAGAATTGGTGAGATTAGTTTTTTCGCACAGAAAAGCTCATTTTTCATTTGCTTGACTTAACAATTATCAAAGCTCAATTTAAAACTCAGAATAAGTTCAAGACTCAATTAAGCCTATATGACATAGCATGAATCATGAGAGGATCACTAAAGCAAAACTAGTCACAAGATCCAACAAGTCATATTATGATTCAGTTTGCTCACAGATAATAAAGCTAGCATGGCAAAAGCTAAGCTATACATAAAAAGCCATAAAGAAGTCTAGCAAACTAGCACAAGATATGGCAAGATATAAAGTATGAAAACAAGTCATACAAGGATAATAATCAAAGCTCCATGGATTTATACTACAATGCAAGATGCTGAATTTAAAATGCATTATGATACAAATGAATGCAAAAAGACTTAAAAGCCTAAAAAGATCAAAAGGATCCAAAGAAAATACCACTTGAAGAAGGTATCAGAACAGATCCAGAAAAGAACCAACTCCCCCTCAAACCAACCCATAGAGATAAATTATCCCTAACTCACTTCTCAAGGTGGCAAACTTTGTTGGGTCTAAAAGATTTGAGAGGAGATTTGCCAAAAGTGCCTTGGACTCCACAAAAACTAGCGCAAGGACTTCAAACTCCACAAGATCTCTAAAGAAAGCAACTCGAAAAGCTAGGGAGCGAAACACCAACACTAAAAAACTTACAGGCAGCTCAAAGCCTGCTAAGACTAGTGATTGGGAGACAAGCTCGACCTAGGCTGTGAGAAGAGTGCATCCTAGAAAACCAAGGAATAAGAAGAGTGCCTAGAAAAGACAAGTGCTAGAACAGAGCCTCCTATCTACCCTGAACTCAACAAGCTCAACACCTGACACAAAACAGATGCTATGCAAGGTAGACTAGGGATACCATACATAAATGAAAAGTATGGAAGCTCGAACCTGAGTCGCACTGCTTGGCAGTGAGATGTAGTCATGATGGATGAAGATCCATTCCTTGAAGCTCCAGGAGGTAGTTGCGATCACCCATCATCCTCATCTCAAATTCCTTTGTCTCCAAGAAGTGATAGCCATCATTGAATGCACATATGAAGAAGAACCAACAGTTTGAAGTCATGAATCACATATTCTTCTTCTCAACTGAAAAGACTACACCAAAGAGACAGAAAAGTCTATGCCTTGGTACTGGGTTAGTGAGACAATATCTAGAGAAACAGTACCAAGACACATGACTAGCAAGAATAGCAGCAAATGATCCAAAGCTCATGAAAGCATATAATCAACAATTTAAAACATGAGCATGGAGAGAGACAACTCAATTTCAGTACATGCTATCCAAGATATGACAAAGCTCAACCTATCCTTAGTCCACAAGAAGGCATAGGAGCAAGCAAACATGCACACAGCATCACACATCATATATTACAGTTAAAGGTAAAGCATGCTAGTGAAAGCTATGGTGAGGCTCATGCATCCACAATCAACAGTAAGGCACAACAACCATGTAATCATAAAGCATTTTAGAACAAATCATGAATTATATATGCTAACATGGATATCAAGTAAGCATGTGGATACAAGACAGCACAAGCTCATGATGACAAGACCAAGCTCATACACCCATGGAAATTAAGAACAACAATATGACACATGGATATATAAGCAAGGTAAAAGCATGATGAAAGATATCAAAGGAGTATCACATGCCAATATGGTACAAGTGAGCACAACGAACAAGCACAACATGCCAAGTATGAATAATCATGAAGATAAGGGCATGAAGGTAACAGATAGCTCACAGTGCCCTTGGCTGTCATGGTCCTAGTAAAAACATCTCCAAATGTGATTCACTCGTTGTCGGATACACGTGTGTGAGAGGAGAACCATCTAGAACCTCCAGTCATGTGTCGAGAACACCCAGAGTCAATCAAGCCATATGTCCTCCTTCCTCGCACGATGGACCTACAGGGCATAAGCAGGAAACATCTATGCCTCGGTACTGGGGTTAGTGATAAGAGACTTTGGAATCCAGTACTGAGTCACACGATGCTTGGGCAAAGCGGTAGAAGCAGCAGTAAAATGGTTAGGAGCAAAATCATAAGAATGCACACGAGAACCACCTAGACCTCTCTGAATCGACCTACCACAAGGTCGGTACTCCCCCTGTCTAGATGCTACCCGCGGTCTCTCCTCACGAAATCCTAAACCAGAACGCTGCCTAAATCCACCAAAGGAGTCAAAAAAGTCATCTACGAACTTAGCCCTATGTCTAGCAGGAAAGACAGGCTGCCTAGCTCTAGAGACTACAGCAGGTGAAGAAACTCCTCTAATGGTTCTCAAGGTACTCATCCTCTCCTTCCTCTCAATCTTGGCTCTACGGAAGCAGAACTCAACAATATGGCCATTCTTCTTGCAGAAGGTGCAATAGTACTTGACCTTTTGAGGGGTCTGACCTGATGAAGTAGAAGCATCTATCTTGCTAGAAGTGGTTTGGGCAAAACCAGCAGATTTGAAGACTATCTTGGATGACTTAGAGGGTTCTACCTCAAACAGGCCACTCTCAACAGCTCTAACAACCTTAGGTGGATGGTTCTTGGTATGCTCTAGGGAATTAAATCCTAAGCCACTATTGTTCACACTCACCTTAGATTTGTCTAGAATCATGTTGAGTTTCTTCCTCCCACCAACAAATCTCTCAAGAGTCCCTTTAAGGTAGTCATTTTGTTTGGCTAGTTCATAACAAGAAGCACACTTATTTGACTTGCTAGCCCTATCAGACTTTTCCTTATAGTAAGCTACCTCGGCTTTCAAAGCCTCACAAGACACACAATAGTTATCCCTAATCTTATCCAACTGCTCTTTGAACTTAACTCTAAAAGCTTCTTGTATCTTATCTACATTATGCCCAAGTTCAATACAAAGAGTACAAGAATCAGAATTAACAACTTTCTTGGAAGCAGTCATGGACATGGATTGTTCAGTTTTAGCCTTTTCTTCTAGTGTCTTGTTTAAAGCATTATTATCAATTGTGAGTTTAACACAGTTTTCACATGAAGCAGTTTTAGAATAAAGAACTATTTCAGTCATCTCCTTCATTTTAATCCTACTATCCTCACAATGAGAACACATGTGACTAGCATCAAATTTTTGCAATTCTTCTACAAATACTATTCAATTTTAATTCAAGCAAAGCACGCTTTGAGCAAGATAATGGAATAGCATCAACAATAGTCACATCTAAAGCAATGGCATTCATGCAAGCGAGGACTAGACTTGAGAGTTTCTAGTTCATCAAAAGCATCTTTCGCTTAACTAGCAATAGAGGAATGAGCAGATTTCAGATTTGCTAGTTCATTAAGCAAGCTAGAGCAAGAATCACAATTATCAGCAGGATTAATGGATTTGAGCCTATCAACCTCTAAGTTCAAATCATCAATCATGGCATCATGTTTCCTAATCATTTTTTCTTGCTTATACGTTCTTTTTTTCAGCATAGGCTAAAGCACGTTTCATACTAGTAAGTGAAGGACGTACCTCATCGGGATCGCTGAAAAGGTCGTCGTTGTTGGAGGAGTCGACGTCATGGCTGTCTCTAGCCATGAAGCACATGCCGGTGAAGTCCTGGGCCTTCTTCTTGCCATGAGAGTCATCGTCGTTGTCCTCCGTCTCCGAGTCTATATCGCTCATGTTAACACTCTCAAGAGCAGCAAGGACTTGGTTGACGAACTTGCGATAGTTGGGCTTCTTGCCTTTCTTGTCTTTGGCTTGATGACGCCTCCGAGAGTCCTTCTCCTCCTTGCCCTTCAGCTTGGGGCACTTGGAGCGAATGTGGTTCGGCTCACCACACTCAAAACAAGAGATAGGGCCACCTCTCCTCCTGTTCATTACTTTGTTGTAAACTCTCGAGAATTTTGTGGATAGGAGGGCTAAATCATCCTCAGATAGTCTCTCTAGCTGCTCATCACTCAAAGAATGTAAAGCGGACAAAGAAAAGCCAGATGAGCCAAAATCCAATGAATCAGAAGAACTACCCTTAGATGGGTCGACCACCAAAGCCATCGACTCTGTCTTGGGGAGACGCGAGATAAAGTCAATCTCATGCGTCTTCAACCTCGAGTAGAGCTTATCCATGGTAAGCTCACTCATGACAGTGTTGTCATTGATGGATGTGATCTTCATTCCCCAGACCTTCACATCAAGAGCACCCAAAAGCTGGCGTGCATTCTCAGACTCAGTGAAAACAAGATCAACAGCGCCAAGATCATGAAGAATCTTGGAGAACCTCCCCCACAGCTCATCTAAAGACTCACCAGGCCTTTGTTCGATATTTGAGTATTCTTTCTTGAGCTGGTTCTGTCTCACTTCCTTGATTGCAGTAGAGCCCTCGTGATAGTCACGAAGGGTCCTCCAGATCTCGTGAGCAGACCTCAAATGAGCCACACGCTCAAACTCAGATTGACTAAGACCTTGGATCAGAAAGTTTCAAGCCTTGCTATTAGCCTCAACATCTGGAGTGATCACATCGTCATTAGCTGGCACGACATATGGATTTTTTGACCTTAAGCCAAATAGCGTGCCCTTGAGCCTCGATGTAGGCATGCATGCGTGCCTTCCAGTAAGCAAAATCAACTCCATCAAAAACAGGTGGTTTGGTTGAATATACTTGTCAGTCGCCATGGCTCCAAAGACCGGTTAAGATCTATGAGAAGAGCTAACCGGGCTCTGATACCAATTGTAGGACCGGAAAGGCGACTAGAGGGGGGGTGAATAGGAGCACTATCTATTTTTTGCTTTGCTGATCGGATTCAAACATGATATTGACTCCAATAGCTATGAGAACTGTTGGTGTTTTAGAATTGATCTTACGTAAAGATTGTTTGATTCGGGGGGTCTCCTAGAATGGAATCACGCAGAGAGATTGACACGAGAATTTTTATACAGGTTCAGGCCTTCTCCGGAGAGAATAACAACCCTACTCCTATGTGTGTATGGTATTGAGTGTATTCTGAACAATTAGGAGAAAAACTAAGACTATTACAGATGATAGTGCTTGTCTTCCTGATGGCCCTTGATTGGCGTGTGTCTACACCTTGATTCGATTGTCCTTTCCTTCTCTGATTGCCGCCTTTATATAGTCCGTGAAGGAGTGGCCATTTCTCCAAGTGAAGTGGCGCCTCATCACATCCTCAGAACGGCGCATGTTGGCGAGAATCACCGCGATTAACTCCTACACGCCTCGCTGACTATATATCGAGATAATGGAGCATTACGTGCTATTACTTCAGAGGGTAACAGTAGATGATGATCGCTTGAATTCCTTAATCAATTGGACCCACTCGCCTCAGAGGTTTAATTGATCATAAGGTGGTCGTGGCTGACACAGTCGAGAAGAACTTATGACCATAAGGTAGTCGTAGCAAGACTTACGACTATGGGGTAGTCGTAGCATGACTTACGACTATGGGGGTGGTCGTAGAATAACTTACGACCACCTAGTAGGTTCCTCCCTTATAAAATTAAGGGGTATACTCAGGGACCATATGACATCACATTTACTTATAATAAGAATTATAGATAAAAGATAAAATGAAGATTATTAGATCCTCGTCATCTAGCCCCCCAGCTTCAAGTGAAAGCAACTTACTTGGTAAAGGAGTTATAAATGGTCTTACGGCCACGAGAGGGTCATAGAAAGATAGTCGAAGGAAAAACTCTTCGATATTTGTGTACTACTTTGACCAGAAATATGCTTGGTCAAGAAATATACTTACGACTATCAAATAGTCGTAGAACACTCCTACGATCACGAGGTGGTCGTAGTATGGTGATCGGAAGAAAAACCTTTCCGATTAACATTTTCTTTGGTAAAAAAGATCTGACCAAGGAAGTAATTTCGCTTGAGGTGTAAAAACGAACCTGATTTTTCTGAACGGACAAGTTAGGGAATTGCAAACGACTCCCGTTAGTATGTCCGCTGGAGTGGTTCCTGAAGCGGTGGCAACCTTTGGAATGCCACGCCTTCGGCCAAAGGTACATGGTTATAAATACTTACCGAGGGTAAAACTTAGACTTCTACTTTTCCCCAAATCGTTCCACTGTTCGTTGAGTTCTTGTCTTCTCCGCTACCAACTCAAATAAAAATCTCCCCTTTCTGAGAGAAATGGCTGGCGAAGTTTCTGAATGGGCCGAGTCGGAGATGGATGCGGTGAAGATGCAAGCCCTGGTCGACGCCGGGAAGATTCCAGAGAAGATCCTCGTGAAGTGGTTTGCGGCGTTTAGGCAGCATTGGCCATCGGGAGAGGATGAGCAAATTCCAATCTTCCAAGCGTATTGTGAGTGTGGTCTTCGATTGCCTGCTCACCCCTTTCTCACACTCATACTCGAGCATTTTGGGGTGGAATTGGTAAACCCTGGTCCCAATTCCATCACAATGCTAAGCGTATTTGTGTATCTATGTGAGGCGTACCTGGGAATTCCAGCGGACCTTGAGCTCTTTCAATATTTCTATGGAATGGCTCGACAAACTGGAATAGCCGGAAGTTGTGGTCTGAAGCTCCATGACGGGAAGTCGAGGGAGTATATTCAGATGTTTACTAGGTCTTCGTGGCCGGGATGGAGGAAGAGGTGGTTTTACTGGAAAGTCACCTCAGAAGACAGCCTTACTTTCGAGGGGAAGGCTGCCAAAAAGAAACCTTCGTGGGATTTGACTCCCCAGGATATCGGCTGAATTGCCCCTTATATTCAAGCCATAAAGGACTTAAAAGAAAAGGGGTTAACCGGATGGCATGTGGTGAAGGATTTCATCACACGACGAATTAGCCCTTTGAAGAAACGAGTACCTCCCATGTGGAGGTACATGGGGCGAGGAGACCCAACCAGGGACTACGAGGAGGGTAAGTAGTTTTACGACTTAACTCTCAGTTTGGTCTTCTTCAAAAATTATCTAATGAATATCTTTATTTGTTTACCTAGATCTTTCGCAGGCAGGGATTGACGTTCGAGTCAAACTCATTTGTGAGAGGTCTCCGCCACTTGGAGTTGCGGTTCCTCAAATTCTTGCGGTTTTATCCGTAGAGGAAAAGATGGAGCGCCTAAAGGTAATCGAAAGTTGATTTTTTCCTTAGGACTTCATAGTCGTAGAAAAAACTTACGACTAAGTAGTGATCGTAGAAAATCTTACAATCAAGGAGATGCCGTAGAAAAGCTTACGACTGGATACTGGTCGCAGAAAATCTTACGACTGGTCAGTGATTCTTCTTCTTCTGTTTTTCTTTACAGAAGGTAGGTATGGAAAACCGTCAGTACGACGAAGAGGTCGAACTGATAACCATCGGCGCAGGGATGACAAAGGACAAGGGCTCATCTCCTCCGACTAAAAAGTGTCGACTTACAAAAGTCGCCGACAAGGGAGGACCAAGCTCAAGTTCCTTCATTTCGACCAGGTCCTCGGCAAAGTCTGCGGCACGTACGGTTGCAACAGAAGCCGAGGTTGAAACAACTGAAGTTGAGGAGGCTGAAGAACCTCTGAGGCGCAAGGCCCACAAGGCCAAGGACACGGCTACAGCAGAAGCCGAGGCTGAAGCAGCTGTAGCTAAGGAGGCCGAGGAGGTCGAAGAACCTCTTAGGCGTAAAGCCCACAAGGCCAAGATACCTTTTTATTATGACAAGAAAACTTTCACAGTTTCTGCCACTCCTAGTTTTGTCAAGCAACTAGAAAAAGATAACTGGAAGGAGTTTACGTCTTTTGTGAAGGACAACGCTGATTCAGTCGAGCCTACCATTGAGGGTAGCGCTGCTCTTGGAGTGGTCGAGACTGATCTCGGTCCTCCAAAAAGTCAGGAGACCAGAGAGACGGTCCCTGTTCAAGATCCACGACCAGATGTGGTCGTGGCCGAGCCTATTCTCCAACTTGAGCTACGACCAGACGTGATCGTAGAAAAGAAGTCGAAGAAATCTTCCGTCGGGAAGATAGCTCCTAAGTTTCTGATCAAGTCCAGGATGCAGAGGTATGTGAAACGAGCTAAAGTGTAAGAACAACATTTACCTTTTGCTTTTCACAATTTGACTTGCTTTCCTTTTGTTGGTTTTAGCCTGACTCCTTCAGCCCCCGAGGAGGCTTCTATCGAGAAGCCCATTGCCGCCTCTCCAGCAATTGGAGAGGTGTCAGCAGAAGTGGTCGAAGGATCGTCCACAGCCCGGGTTGTGGAAGAAGTCGTGGCTCCTGAAGTGGTTACCACAACCGCTGAGGTCATAGCTACGGCCACTGAGGTAGCGGCTACAACTACTGAGGTAGCAGCCACTACTATCGAGGTTACTGACTCGACTCTTCGAAATGGTCGTGGAACCAGCAGAGGCAGTCGCAGAAGCCTCTGCCCAAGGTGGTGATGTACCTGAACACCGTGCTTGAAAGGAAATCGTTGTAGACCTCCTTCCTGGTATCCAAAGAGAAACTGCAATTTCAGAATCAGAAGATGAGGAATACTTCAACCATTCGATTTCTTTAACCCTACTTCCATAGTGGGGTCTTCGCTTAGATCTCGCCATCGAGTCCCTCATCCCAAAGACATTCCCAATAGAGGGGAAACTTTTGACAATGAGCGCCTTGAGAAGGTTTGGTGGGATCAAGTCAAGAGAGTGGACAAGCTGAAGAATCCAGAGCTGGTTTACTCGATATTTGCTCGATCAACCATGAGTGTAAGTATTTAATGATACTTATGCATGTGGTATTCCCTTATTTCTTACTGTCTTTCTTTTTGCAGAAAGCTCTAGAACAAATTACCGTTGTTGGTGAATATCACCGACAACTTCTAGAGCTACGACAGGAAAAAGAGGAACTCTGCAAACAGGCAGAGAGGTGGTAAGTCACTATTTTTCGTAGTTGTTTTCGACTTGACTACTTATATAGTGCTTACGGGGTTTGTCGTGGAAAAACTCACGACTAGGTACTAGTCGTAAAAGGCTTACGACCAGATGCTTTGTCATAGGAGAACTTACAACTAGATCTATGGTCGTAGAAGAACTTACGACTGGATCAATGGTTGTAGAAGAACTTACGACCAATTTAATAATGTTCATATCCACTTTTAACCTTTACAGGTTAAATAGCGACGAAAAGACCCTGGCCGACTCGCTCGATTATAAAAAAAGAGGAGTCGAGAAAGCTATGGGAAAAAGTAGAATTCCTCTTGAGGAAGCTTAAAGAAGCCAACTCTGCAACTAAAAAAGTGCAGGAAAGGATAAACAGTAAGTGCTGAACTTAATACTGTTTATGTTGTTGATCTTTACCTGATTGTTGCTTTTTTTTAGAAAAAGAAGATGATATGAGAAAACTCCAGAATGAAGTCAAAAATAAAACTGTGGTTATTCACGAGATTTCTCGTATCTCCAAAGATAAAGATCAAGAAATTACGAGGTTAAAATGCCAACTATCAGGTAAGCAATTCTTTACCTGCAGTCCCATTTTTTTTTAGAAATGGACCTTGAACTGGGAAGGCTCGAGACTGAAGTCAGGGATAAAACCTTGATTTATCACGAGACTGTCCGCATTGCTAAGACAAATGCAGAGGACATCAAATCATGGGAGAAGAGGCATGCTGATACCATTGCTTCCCATAATGTAGAAATCGAGAAGTTAGATTCTCGACTAGCAGGTAAGAAAATCTTTTACCTGTGATTATTTTTGTTTTCTCTTCCTCTAGGAGTTTATTTTTGTTTGACCAGTCTTATTCTTTTCAGAGCAAGTAGTCGAAAACAAACAACTCCGCGAGGCTTCGACTCGTACCCAACAAGAGATGGAGGCGATGAAGATTAATCTTCAAGGCAATATCACGCTCCTGAACAATGTACTTGGTGAGCTACACACTGAGGGAAAAGCTCCTCAAGATGATACGATAG
This sequence comes from Phyllostachys edulis, assembly GCA_036346405.1. Classification (NCBI taxonomy): domain Eukaryota; kingdom Viridiplantae; phylum Streptophyta; class Magnoliopsida; order Poales; family Poaceae; genus Phyllostachys; species Phyllostachys edulis. The sequence goes on from CM070555.1 coordinate 78,957,657, forward strand.
CTGCTCACGTAAGTACTATTGGGGAACAAGTCGGGACTTTGTAAGAACTGGTGACCACTCTGAAGGCCAAACAAGCTGAGTCGATAAAGGAGGCGGTCGAATCTGCAGTAAGTTATGCATTGGCAAAACTTAAAGCTCATGACCCCAGGCTTAATGTGCAACCCATCGAAGCCGACTTCGATCGCCTGAGGCGTATAAGTCGTCGATGGAAGAAATGCAATCGCTAGCGGAAGGTTTCGGAGGAGATGCGACTGGGCTCTCCCTCTTCAGAGTAGTTTGTAACAAACCTGTGAAAAACAAGCTTTTGTTGATGTATTATATAATCCATCTTGTTTCCTGCAAATCATCTTGTCGAGTAGTTAGTAACTCAAAAGATAATTAACGAATGAAAGACTAATAATTGAAGTCAAATTAATAACTTTATCCTAGCCCCGACTATTTGCTTAGTTTGTTTAGACAAACTAAGTAAATAGTATTAAAAAGGGTTTCTGAAAACAGAAAGGTTTGGTTAACTTATAGTTTTTGGTCACGACTATCATGCACTGGTCGAAAAAGTGGGAACGAATCGACACTAGGAAGTTCCTTCTAGTGGGCAGGATCACGTACAGAGAGGAAAGTCTTCGACTAGGTGATGTTACCATCTCCGACTAGATTATTTTCATCGAGAACAACAACTTGAGTTAAACAAACATCCAGAGGACTTCAAAAAAATTCGTTCGCCCTTATTTGGAGGACTTGATAAGTCTGTCCTGGTAGTAAGAGTAGGAAACTGAACAATGCTAGGAAGTTCCTTCTAATGGGCAAGACCACATGTAGAGAGGAGAGACTTCGATTAGATGTGTTTCTTCCTCCGACTTAATTGAGACAAATCGAATATACCAAAGTCAGTTGAATAAATCTAAAAAAGTGCACTCTGCTTAGAATACTTTTCAAAAGAACTGAAGAAATAATCTAAGGTGAGAAAAAAATTTGGCTTTTAAAAATATTTCGACTAAATAGAACTCGAGCTCTTTGTGTTGGCGGCAAAAGTGAGTAACGAGTCGATACTAGGAAGCTCCTTCTAGTGGGCAGGACCACGTGCAGAGAGGAGAGACTTCGACTAGATGATGTTACCTTCCTTTCGACCAGTGTAAAGGCAACTAGGTGTTTGAAATGTAGTCGAAAGATTATGAAAGCACTACTCAAAATTAAGACAATAGAGGTAGAAAGAACTTGAACCTTTATTGTCTGAATGGTTAGTTACACATAAAACTTGCGTAACTGGTCGATGTTCCAAGAATTCGAGAGAACCTGGCCGTCTTCCATTGCCAATCGTGATGACACTCGCCGAGTAACCCGACCATCGTGTAAGGACCTTCCCACCTAGGAGAAAGTTTGTTCCGATTAGACTTGGATTGGCGAGCCTCAATACTAAGTCACCTACAAAGAAGGTCATGAGGTTGACCTTCGATCGTAGTATCTGCTTGCAGGCTTGTTGGTAGACCGCCGAACGGATTAAGGCTGGTTTCTCCTTTCTTCGAGTAGATTAATATCATCCGCTCGAAGTTGTTCTGGTTGGAGTCTTTGAAAGTTTCGACTTCGTGTTGATCGTATCTTGATTCCGAGGAAGCATGGCTTCATTCAAGACCGTAAAAATGGTGTTTCACCAGAGTTGATCGGTAGTCGTCATTTAATCGCCCATAATATCGAGGGTAATTCTTGTACCCAAGCCCCGAGCGCTTGATGAGCTGGTCAAGACTCGGTCTTAATTCCTCTCATTATTTGGTCGCTTGCACGCTCGATTGCCCCATTACTTTGGGGATGGGCCACAGAAGCATAACACAACTTGGTGCCCAACTCGTTGCAAAATTCCTGAAATTTTGCGCTTGAAAATTGCTTACCATTATTTGTAATTATTCGACTCGGTACTCCAAATCGAGTAATTACGCATCTCATCATAAACCGTTTTGCCACTTCCGTTGTTATCCCATCCACAGAGTTCGCTTCAATCCATTTTGTGAACGATCAATAGCCACAAAAAGGAACTCGAAACCTCCTGGAGCTTTGGGGAACGGTCCTAGGATATCGAGACCCCAGGTTGCAAAAGGCCAAGATAGAGGTATCGTTTGTAATGCCTGAGCTGGTTGGTGTATTTGCCTGCTATGAAATTGGCATTGGACACACTTTTTAACCAACTCTTTAGCATCGTAAAGGACTGTTGGCCAGTAAAAACCTTGTCGAAAGGCCTTACCGACCAGCGTTCTGTAGGAAGCATGATTTCCACAGATGCCACCATGTATATCGTGAAGGAGTGTTAATCCTTCGCTCTGCGGAATGCATCGCATGAGCACCCCTTGAGTACCTCGTTTATAGAGGACTCCTTCAACCAAAGTATACATTTTGGCTTTTCGGGATAAGCGATCTGCCTCGAGATCATCTTCGGGTACAGAACCCTTCTGAAGATACTCATAGATGGGCGCCATCCATGTATCCTCGTATTCTAGAGAGGCCGTCTCAATAGGAGGTGTCTCTGGTTCGTCGACCAGTGACGGCTTCTGGAGTTGTTCCAAGAAGACTCCTTTTGGTACTACAGATCGGGAAGAAGCTATTCGAGCAAGCTGGTCTGCGAGGAAATTATCCTTTCGAGGGATGAATTGTGCCTCAAACCTAAAAATGCTTTCCTAGCTTACGACTTCCGATAAATACCGAGACATTGTCGGGTTAGAGCACCGGTACTCTTTTTCCGACTTGATTCACGACTAGTTGAGAGTCTCCTCTCATGAGTAGTCGGCGAATCGAGAACGCCACGCTTTCGTATGCCGCCTAGCAAACCTTCGTATTCTGCCACGCTATTAGTGGCCTGAAAGTTTAATTGTATGGCATACTTTAAGGTCTCTCCGGTAGGAGATACTAGGACCACCCCAGCCCCCGAACCACTTAAAGTAAGCGACCGTCAAAGTACATCGCCCAATCGGTGGGAATCAGATCGGGATCCCGAATGTGTTCAGATTTGTCCATTCGGCGACAAAGTCTGCCAAGATCTGGGATTTAACGGCCGTTCGGGACACGAAATGGATGTCGAACTCCCCAAGTTCGACTGACCATTTTGCCATGCGTCCCGCTGTTTCCCTATTTTGGAGGATCGCTCCCAAGGGAAACTCAGACGGCACAGCTATTTTGTGCGTCTGAAAATAATGCCGTAGTTTCTTCAAAGACATGAGGAGGGCATATAGAAGCTTTTGGACCTGAGGGTAACGCTCCTTAGGCCCATGTAAAACTTCACTTACGTAGTAAACCGGTCGTTGTACGTTTTCACATTCTACGACTAGTACTGCGCTTACTCCCTGTGGCGTAACAGCTAGGTAAATTAAGAGCGTTTCTTCTGGCCTCGGAGAGACCAGAATAGGAGCACTCGTAAGGTACCTCTTGACATCCTCAAATGCAGCGTTTGCCTCTTTCGACCACTCAAAACCTTCGTGTTTCCTTAGAAGTTTAAAGAAAGGTAGTCCCTTTTCTCCTAGTCGTGCGATGAAACGACTTAAAGCCGCCATGCACCCCGTGAGTTTCTGGACTTCTTTCCTTGTGGTTGGAGGGCGCATTTGGAGAATGGCCTTTGTCTTTTCGGGATTTGCTTCGATTCCTCGTATAGATACTAGGAATCCAAGCAATTTTCCTGAAGAGATTTCGAAAACACACTTATCAGGATTGAGTTTTAAGCGATTTTTTCTGAGGTTGTCGAATGTTTCTTGTAGGTCAGTGATATGATTAAGTCTCTTCATGCTTTTAACGACTAGATCATCAACATAGGCCACCAGATTTTGGCCTAGTTGAGATGAAAAAGTCGATTGCATCAAGCGTTGAAAAGAAGCGCCGGCATTTTTTAGACCAAATGTCATTTTGACATAGCAAAATATACCAAATTGTGTAATAAATGCGGTCTTTTCTTCATCGTCTAGACACATATTGATCTGGTGGTATCCAGAATATGCATCTAAAAAACTTAACATTTCACAACCTACAGTAGAATCAACCAACTGATCGATGCGAGGTAAAGGAAAATCGTCTTTTGGACAAGCTTTATTAAGATCAGTAAAGTCTACGCACATACGCCATTTGCCGTTTGACTTTCTAACCATTACAGATTAGCCAACCATTACGGTGGTTGACCTCTTATAAAGCCCGCTTTTAGTAGCTTATCCAATTCGATTTGATAGCATCTCGTCGATCGAGGCAAATCTCCGTAATTTTTGTTTTACGGTACTTTGTCGGTAGTAGCTAGCTCTGTGCTCGATCACCTCCACAGGGACTCGGGCATGTCGGATGCTTGCCACGCGAAGACATCTGCGTTAGCTCGGAGAAAGGTGATGAGGCGCCTTCCTACTTGGGGTCGGAAGTATCCCGATCTGAGCGATCTTCGAGGGTTCCCTGCGTCGTGAGGAACCTCTTTGACCTTGTCGTTCGGCTTTGGTGCAGCTTTAGGCTTCGACTTGCTAGTCGAAGGCTGACTTTCTTCTTGAGTTGGTATTTGTCTAACCATCTCGAGGGATCGACGGTCGCAGGTATGTGCCATCTTCTTGTCACAATGAATTGTGATTACTCCTTTGGGACCTGGAATCTTAATACATTGATATCCATAATGAGTAGCCATTAGGAATTTTGCCAAAGTTGGTCGTCCGAGTATGGCGTTATATGCCGTATCGAAATCGACCACATCAAAGGAGATTTTCTCTGTCCTGAAATTACTTGGTGAACCAAATGTTAAAGGAAGAGAAACTTGACCAATTGGTTTGGCCGAAGATCCCGGTACGATCCTATGGAAAGAGTATCGTACCGGTCTTACCTTAGTCCTGGGTACTTGCATCTCGTCCAGGGCACTTGTAAATAAAATATTTAACGAGCTGCCACCATCAACCAAAACTCGATTGACCCGACAATTGTTGATGGTGGGTTCGACCACGATCGAAAACCGACCTGGTCGAGTTGAAGGAATCGGGCAGTCACCCTTCTCAAAGGAGATGGTAACTTCCGACCACTTCGGTAATTTATTGACGAGAGGAGGATCTATGGAGTTTACCTCACGTTCAGCAGCCTTGAGCTGTCGCTTTGATTCATATGCCGATGATCCCCCATAGATGTGCTCAACAGTGTGTTGTGGATCCTGGAACGACATCTCCTCCTCGTCATCTGAAGACTTATGACCACTCGTTTGTCCTACCTGCTCGAGCGTGGGAAGTGGTCATTTGCCGTTGTAGTAGTCTTCAAACTTTCGTTGAAAGACCCGGCAGTTGCGAAGGTCATGTCCTTCCTTTTTATGGAAAGGACACCACCTAGGCTTATCATTTTTTCGATCGGGGCGCTTACCTTTGCCTCGGTCGAAGTGCGGCTTGGAGGTGCGTGGCTCTTTATCATTCACGGCCAAAACCTTTTTGGAACCGCTGGCATGGAGTTTTTGACTATTCGCCTTGTTCTAGGATTTTTTTGCTTTCTTATCTTTCTAATTACCAATGTCGCCTGGCTCTCGAGAGGTATTGTCTTCTCGATCGATTGTGTTGTTCCACTTGACCGCATCAGAGGCAGTCGCATATCGATCAGCCATCTCAAAGAGTTCAGTGACAGTGGTAGGCGGATTTAAAGCAATATCTTCTGTTATCCTTCTACTACGGACTCCTTGCTTGAAAGTCCTGATGATAGATGAATCAGAAACTTCCGAAATTGAATTACGAACCTGACTAAAGCGTTTGATGAATTGGCGCAAGGTCTCGTTGTCGTTCTGTCTCATCCGGTGCAAGTCGCCCTCCTTCCTAGGGCGATTGTAAGTGCCTTGAAAATTCGCCAGTAGAAGGTCGCAGAGGTGTTGCCAAGAATAGATCGACTCGAGTGGTTGGTTCAATAACCACGATCGAGCAGACCCTTCGAGCACAGTTGGAAGGTAATTTGCCATCACATGTTCTCCTCCTCCTGCCGCTCGGACAGCTGTTGTGTAGATTTGAAGGAAATCGATGGGATTTTGGGAGCCATCGAACTTTTCCATGTTCACTGGTCGAAAATGAGGTGGCCAGCGAACAGCTCGAAGATCAGGCGAAAATGCCCGACATCCGTAATAACTTCTTGACCTCCTTTGCGGAAAGAAGGGTTGATATCATCGTGGTCGTACTCGACGATACCCAAAGAATGAGTTGACTCGACTGTAATAGGTCTCGGCCCTACGAGGGGAATACTCCTCGTGGTTCATCTGCTGTTGATTTCCATGCCGGAATGGTGAGCGATCACCTCTCAGAGGAGTTTGTTGATCATCAGTCGTTCGAAAAACATTTCTCCGAGTAGGGGATCGATGCGACTGACTGTTGCGTCGATTCCTCCGTGGTGATATGTTCGATCGACTGGCAGCTGAAGAAGTTGTATTGCTACGACTTCCTGAATGATGTCGGCGAGGTGCTTCCAGCCTTGCCATCGTGGACCGAAGCCTTTGTGCGATCTCTTCGACGAAGAGATCGTACCCTGGCGCTCGGGCGAGTTCTCGAGTTGGATTCTCGAGCAAGTCTTTGATGTGCTGGAGTTCTTGAGCTTCCTCTGACTGATATTGAATGCGCCCAGGCAAATTCTTCTGGCTGCAATCTTCTTTCGTCGAGTAGCCTCAAGATCTTCCATGTCAGACTCTTGAGACTGCCTCAATGAAGTGCGAGTATGTCGAGGATTTCCCTCGCGTTCATGAAGGTGTTGGTCGTGTCCGCCATCAGTGGTGCCCTTGCCACTGCCACGAGGGGGCGCAGTGCGTGATCTTCGGGGAGAGTCCCTAGCTCGGTCTCTAGGAGAATGATCTTGATCCGAGAGAAGGACGAAGACCTCCCGTTGACGATTCTCACTTGCGCTCGAGGCCTCCCCGCTTGAAGAGTAGTCGAGAGACACCATCTGACGACTTGGAGCAATCCCCTCCAGGTAGGGGAACTCTGGGTTATAACCGTCTCCGTCCGTAGGTGTGATCTGCGGAGAGATGGTCGAATTTGCAGGAAAAGCATGCTTGATCCCGCTCTCTCTGGCGTCATCCGGAGAGAGAGGATCACTAGATGCTGGTGGAGTCCTGGAATTGTGGCTTCCAGAACTTGCCTCACCAAGTCGGACCGTCTTAGGGGGACTCGGACACTTGGAGGAAAAACTCTCGTCGTGTTGTGAGTCCACCTAGGTGTAGTCCTGGTCAGATTGACCCATGTCCTTTGAGAGGGTAGATTCCTCCCTTGGACGTACTGTTGTGGGGGATAAGGATCTCTTCTCAACTCCATTAGCGGCATTGTCTCCTGGATCTACGGGAAGATCCCCGGAGGCAGTAGTACCATTGGATGAGTCAATACTCGGCTCGTAATCGAAACCGGCATCCATGTCGACGTCTCAGTATGTCCGCCAAGTCGAACCGGTTCTCCTCGCTCCATTCTCCGCCATGAGTGCATGAGATTTGGGAAAAAAAGAGTATGTTGACAAGATATTACCGAAGATCCCCACGGACACGCAAGCTAACCGGTGTTTTAGAACCGATCTTACGTAAAGATTGTTTGATTCGGGGGGTCTCCTAGAATAGAATCACGCAGAGAGATTTACACGAGAATTTTTATACAGGTTCAGGCCTTCTCCGGAGAGAATAACAACCCTACTCCTGTGTGTGTATGGTATTGAGTGTATTCTGAATAATCAGGAGAAAAACTAAGACTATTACAGATGATAGTGCTTGTCTTCCTGATGGCCCTTGATTGGCGTGTGTCTACACCTTGATTCGATTGTCCTTTCCTTCTCTGATTGCCGCCTTTATATAGTCCGTGAAGGAGTGGCCGTTTCTCCAAGTGAAGTGGCGCCTCATCACATCCTCGTAATCGTGCATGTTGGCGAGAATCATCGGCGCGATTAACTCCTCCACGCCTTTGACACTATATATCGAGATAATGGAGCATTACATGCTATTACTTCGTAGGGTAACAGCGTATGATGACTGCTTGAATTCCTTAATCAATTGGAACCACTCGTCTGTAGGTTTAATTGATCATAAGGTGGTCGTGGCTGACCTGGTCATAGAAGAACTTACGACCATAAGGTAGTCGTAGCAAGACTTACGACTATGGGGTAGTTGTAGCATGACTTACGACTATGGGGGTGGTCGTAGAATAACTTACGACCACCTAGTAGGTTCCTCCCTTATAAAATTAAGGGGTATACTCAGGGAGCATATGACGTCACATTTACTTATAATAAGAATTATAGATAAAAGATAAAATGAGGATTATTAGATCCTCGTCAAGAACTATGAAGATCAATATATATAAACATAGCGGAAGTCTTGTATTGAATCCCCTTCAAATCCCCAAAAGAAACGACCAAAAACACAAAAATCAGCCTGATGAACAGTCTTGATGAACGATACTGATCGAAGCGGATGAACAGTGCCGGTCGTTCGATTTCCGGACAACCGGATGAATAATGATCGGTCGTTCCGCATGAACAAGAAAATCGGACGAATGAACAGATGCATGCCCGAAAAACGAAAACAAAAATCGACGTAACTTTTGATCCGCTTGGCCAAACTCCACCAAATTTGAAACGCATCTTCCTAATGATGTCAGGAACCTATTCCAAGCAACGATCGTCCAGATCTACGTCAAAGTTTTGATCTTTTTCCAATTTACCGAAGGAGGGTTCAAAAATGAGCAAAATGAAAAACTTGATCCAAAACTTGCTCGTAGGAGATTGATGATCTAGATGATCGTAGATGTATTCCCACACATCACAGCAAGGTAAAAGAGAGAAAGAAACCAATCAAAAACCACAGGATCAAGAAAGGACTCAAAATCACCAAGTATGGAGAAAGAACACAAAGAGAACTCAACTTGAGGAATCATCCATAGATTGATTCATGATGTTGGTTCTTTGGTTACGACCACTCCCTCAAGGAGGACAAAACTCAATCCATGAGCACACAACTCAACACATCTCTCTAGAGCCCTAAGCCTTTCCTCTTTCTCTAAAACCCTAAAACCAAACTAGGGTTTACCAATGAAGACCTTGGGGTCAGCTGTGAACAAAGACCCTTCCTATTTATATGAGGCCTAGGGCTTCTAGAAGACAAACCCTAATGGGCTCCCGTTAAGGCCCAATACAAACGGGTCACACACGCACGCATATCAAAGCGTCGTCTTCACTTTTCTTGACCTAATCCACTTCTTGACGCACCGTCTTGCGCCGCGGGTTGGCATTGGTCACCAAAGCGGTATTTGGTGAAATTACCAAAATACCCCTTCTCGATCCTTCTCCATGGACCAAGTCCAATCCTGTCGAAGCAATCGCCTGCTCCGCCACGTGTAGGTTGATCAACGGCTCTCATCATGTCGGCAAGTCTCTCCCGTTCGGATCCCACCGGAACCACCAAGGCACTTGCACCGACCCCCGTGCCGCTTGATCCAACCAGCTGCATCGAACTGCCCGTTCAATCAACCTCGTCCATTCTGCGCTATGCTTGAGTCACCTGACCACACCCGGCATCCATGATCGTTCTGGACCTCAGCTCTCCAAGCTTAGTCCTGATCCTCCTCGCCGTTGACCGTCGTTGACCTGCAAGCCACCTGCACAGCAATAGACAAAGAAATCGTCTCCGAGAACAAGTTCTTTACAACTTGACCCACATTAGCTCAAAACATGCAATATGCAACACATATATAAAGATAAACATGGATATGACCTATCCCAAAACCAAAAACTCCAAAATGAAATAACATTCAGCACAAAAACGGTACTACCGCCATGTTATGGTCGGTACTACAGCACTGCGTTCGTACCTCACCCACAACTGTGGTCGTACCGCTACCCGGTGAAATCCAAAACTCTCCAAAAACCACTCCTCTGGAATTTGCATACCGCAAAACAACGGTCATACCGAAGTGCGGTATTACCGCCAAGCAAGATGCGGTCATACCGCTCCACAAGGAAATCCAAGACCATTTTGCATTCATTCTGGTTTTTCCATACCGCTTAACAACAAATGGTCGTACCGTGACGCGGTAGTACCGCGGCTTCCAAGCCGGTACTACCGATACCAGAAAATCTCCACGCTCTCACAAAGACCTCCGGTAGCACCGCTCTACTAAAGCCGGTCGTTCCGCAAAGCGGTATTACCGCGGTTAACACGCCGGTACTACCGATTATCCTGACAGTTTGCTGAAACTTTCTGACAAACATGAATTCCAACAAACCTTCAACCAAATTGCCAATTGTATCATCACCTAGGATCATGAGCATATCCTCATGGTGTTCACAGACTTTCATTAACAATTCTGTCAGCAATCACTCCTAGCCTGTTAGCCAAAAGTTTAGTGAGAATTTTGAAACTAACATTGAGTAAGCAAATGGGCCTAAATTGTCTTATGCTGCTGACCTCTTTGAGTTTTGGAATTAGAGTAATCACCCCATAATTGAGTCTTTTAATATCCAAGACCCCTTTACTAAAATCTCTCATTAGCTCAATAAAAGGCTTCTTAATCACCCCCAAAACTCTTTATAAAAAAGAGTAGGGAAACCATCTGGACCAAGAGCTAAGTTAGAAGGTAAGTCCTTAATAATTTTCAACACATCATCTTCAGTAAACTACTGGAGCAAAAACAAGTTGTCACTCTCCATAACTCTAAGGTTATTACTCCAAACCTCCTCATCCAACCTCATATCAAGATCTTGCTCAAAACCAAAGAGAGTTTTATAAAATCTCTCAATGTATTCTCTTAACTCATCCTTGCTACTTATAATGGACCCTTCATGAACCAAATTAAGAATTGAATTTTTCCTTCTTCTCCCATTCGCACAAGTATGAAAGTAACCAGTATTAGCATCATCCTTAGTCAACCATTCCAAACCACTTCTTTGCTGTCAATGTCATTTTTCTACTTCTAACACTTTTTCCAACTCTGCTTCCAATTGATACCTCAAAATCCACTCCCTCTTGCTAAGACCTTTCTTATCATCCAAATCATCTAAAATATTAAGCTGATCCAAGATCCTAGTCTTATTCAACTTGTACACCCCATGCAAATTAGCACTCCAACCTCTTAAAAAACTCCCGAGAGAAGCCAAACAACCATTCCACTTATCCATAGAATAAAAGTCTTCAGAAGTTTTGCTTTCAATTCCTATCCATTTGTCTTGAACCAAACTTTTGAAATTCTCTTGACATAACCACTTCTGCTCAAAAAAAGAAACTTCTTTTCTTAACTGTTTTACCTTCCCCAAAATCCAGTAGAATTGGATTATGATCAGAACCCACTCTAACAAGACTCTGTACATTACAGCAAGGAAAAACATCCTCGCAGTCAGTGGTAACTAGAACTCTATCCAGATTTACCATAACTGGACAACTTTGTTTGTTAGTCCAAGTGAATTTGGCACCCCCTCGTTTAATCTCCAAAAGAGTATTGTCAGAAATAAACTCATTAAACAGTCCCATCAGGCTCCAATTCAAATTGTTGTTATTTTTATTTCCAGGCTCTCTAATCAAATTAAAATCACCCCCCAGGACTAACGGCAACACATCACATTTGCATTTTCTGTCCAACTCATCTAAAAAAACCTAAGAAAGGTCATGATTAGTAGGGCCATAAACCACACCCAACTCCCATCTGAAGTTAGTGAGTCTATTTCTCACCCCCATACTGATAAAAAAACTACCAGCATCAAAAGTCTCAATTTCCAACAAATCTTCCTTCACCCCCAATAAAATACCTCCTGAATGCCCCACAGCAGGAATATTGTGCCATTTGAAAGGTAAATCTCCCACCAAGTCCTTCAGATCTCTATCAGAATAAGAATCTTTAAAAGTTTTCTGAATCCCAACAACATGCAAACTTTCTGAAAAAAAACCAGCTCCTTCAGTTGTCTTCTCCTGGCCTTCTGCCCCAAACCTCGATTATTCCAAAAAAGAACTCTCATTTTATAGAACAGTTAACACCAACACCCCCATCAGTAGGTTGGCTCCCTTTTTCCTTGCTAGAAGCAATGCACATAGCACCCCTCTGAACAGTGTCACCTTTGTCCAAATTTTGCACCCCTTCCAGATGCTCCTTTCTAGCATCATGAGAATCAACCTCAGCTTTTGAGATTTTAGCCTTTTTAGCTCTAGCTAAAGCAGACCTAGCCAATTCTTGAGCTTGCATAGCAAAAATTATCTTATCAGTCGAATTAGAATTCTTTCCTATATTAATACCACAAGTAGTAGCAACTTTCTCTAAGTAATTAATAGTAACATTGTTCAAAACATTAAAAGAGTTAACAGAATTACTTTTGTCTTTATCGTTGGGAAATACATTTCTCGTCTGTAGTTACCCTCCATCTATTGAAGCAAAAAAGAAAAAAACTTCAGCTTGTCCTAATCTTGTTAATCTGCTGTCTTAAAGCTTTGTTGCTTACAATAACACTTCCAGTTTTCTTGTCTCGCTTGTCTGCACCTTTCTGATTGATGACATGCTACAAAGTACCGCTATTTGCTCTTGTGCAATCAAGCTGGAAATTAGTATGCTTAAAATTATCATGTTTACCTTCTTTGGAATTGTTTTCTGACATTACCCTTGCATTCCTGACAGTAGCTCAAAGGGCACAAGTTTCTTCTTGGAATTTATGTTGCTGAGTGCTCTCGTTTATGCAGTAAATGAGCTTCATTGAGTGGAAAGGAGATCATGTCTGGATTTTGTCAGCATGTTTCAAGCACAGCACAGCTTTATCCCGAATTGTATGAAATAGCTAATAACACTGAAGTATCAGTTCAGCAGGTTTTGCAAAGGCAGAATCCTATCAGCTTCAGAAGATATATAAACGTTGATGTCGGATCAGATCAGGAATCTTTGCGAAGGGGTTCAACTGTCTGATGATGAGGATATCGTGTTTTGGAAATGGGGTTCCAAACGGGCATTCAAAGTAAAATCTATGTACAAGAAGTTACAGGATTACAGCCAGACCGACAAATTGCAGGTGTGGAAATGCTATGGAAGGCCAAAGTGCCTACGAAAATACGATCCCCCCGCCCTGTGGCTTATCAGCAAGAATTCTATTTTTAACAGGGGAGAGTTTAGTCCGAAGAGGCTGGGACGGAGATAACAAGTGTAGCATGTCTGACAAACCAGAAAGTATTGATCACTTGCTATTTCAGTGTCCTGTCGCAGCTTATGTGTGGAGTGTTTCGTTGGAAGTTGCTTTGGCAGTATCACTAAGCCAAGATCACTAGCAGAGTTTCTCTCATGGGCCTTATGCACAACCAGACATGGCATTTGCTTTGAACATAAACAACACATAGATCCATCATCTATTTTCATTCATAAAATGTGTTCCTTCGTACTTTACGGGGCAGGGGTGTCCACTCTTTTCGTTTCCCTTAATAATGCGCTAACTCTGCGGTTAAGGAGTAGTACTGTACTACTACTATGGACAAGAAGAGTTGCCTGTTCAATCAAATAGTGTTTGCTTCATACTGCTGCATTGGCTACAAAGATAGGTACGTTTTTTTTTGTCATTTTCATCTGATTGATTGTGCTTGGCTTTACTCGTGTTCATCATGGGTGGGCTAGTTTTCTGCCGTGGTGTCTCTGTGTGGTTCTTCCTCATACTCTGCTTCTTTACTCAACAATCTTTCTGCTATCTGAAGATGTCTTTTCTTTTTGGCAGACTATCCAATGCAAACCAGACTACTATTAAGGAATCAAGGGCAGTGAATGTTTAAGGAACACTGGAAGAATCTGATGCTTTGGGCCGGTCCAGTTTTAGGCCGGGCCGGAACCGGAAGGACATATTCTGATCTGCTCAGGAGTAGTGAAATGCAGCAGGCTCGCTCGCAGATTGGCGTTGACATCTACTCCCTCCTTCCCGCATTATAGTTCTCTCTTCTTGGAAGAAAATTTAAAATATAGGTATTGCGATATTACCGGTATATATATATCTCATTTAATGCTGACAAAGTGGATACGTAGTTGTACCATTTAATAGTGGTATATATGGTCCAATGATATTAACTTTTTCTAGATTTAGTGTCTTATTGTTCTATGCGTATGGTGGACTTAAATTGCAAGACAGAAGGAGTACTATGCAATTCATGGTCCAGTGAAGAGTTGGGCTCGGCCTAAGCTCGCCTGCAACATTGGTTTGGCTCGGCTTGATCACTAGCTCGGCTTGCGAGCCCTCAGATTCGTGAGAGCTCGCAAGCCAAGCTGCTATGCACATGTTACCAAGATTCTCAGCTGAAAATGCTTTAGTTCTTGTGTTCTATAATTGATGGAGCCAGTGGCGGATCCAGGATTTTCAGAATGGGTGTTCGAAGTTACAAAAATATTGATCAATATAGAACAGAAAGTCCACAGATGATATACATTTTTTAAAGCTCTAATATCTACAATTCGCATACATACAAGATTGGAGATTCAGGACCATAATATAACAATAACACAAATACACAATTCACTTTAATTCATTCACAGGCTCACTGTCAAATTAGGAATTACCTACTCGCTTTGGCTGCCTGCCTGCCTCTGCCCTGATGGCCTCTGCCCTCTGCTAATCTGCTATTCTGCGTGACTGCATTCCACAAACACAAATCACAAGTTGTCAAGTTCTGATTTCATTCAACAGTCAACACAACACAACATCAACATTCATTCATTCAACACATGAACACAACAACAAGTCACCTGCAAAGTGCAAACACAAGAAGTCAGTCATGAAGCGTGAGAGACATGAGCATCAGCAGTCACCGCATCGCTCTTGGCGCCCGCCATGGCAGCGCAATGACGGAAGTGGGCGATGAAGTCGGAGCAGCGAGCGAGCCGCCGCCGAGTGAGCAAGCCGCCTTGCCCGACGGCTTCTGGCACATGGCGCCTCCGCCTCCGCCTGCGCCTGCCCCTGCCCTTTGCGGTCCTCGGCCTCTCCTTCTCGGTTCGCCTCCGCGATGGCGCGATCGCCCTCGCCGCCCAGACGGCTGCGCTTCGGCTTCTTGCCGTCGGCGCCATGCGGCCTCACGCCGCTCCGCAGCTCGCCTCCTTAACGCCACATGACCCTCGGCCCTCGGCCCTCGGCCCTTAGCCCTCGGCCCTCGGCCCTCGGGTCCCCCGCCTGGCCAGCCCGCACAAGAACGCCACCACGCCACCAGCCAGCCCTCGGATGGAGCCATTTAGGGTTGGGGAGGGATTGAGATTGAGTTGGCCTTCCTGCGGCGGTGCGTATGAGGCTATGAGCGAATGGAATGGATTTGATTTAACTTCTTTGGGCACGTGGGCTTTGGGCCGAGCCGACGCGACGTGAGGATCGCCAACACGTGGGACTCCTGGACGCCGTGTTGAGCCCAAGCATTTAAATTACGAGTCATTTAAAACGATTTTTGGTATATATGTGCATTATACCCTTAATATTTTTTTTTTTTGCCAAATTTTTTTTGGTGTTCAGCTGAACATCTATGACCCTAGATGGGTCCGTCCCTGGATGGAGCTAGGTTGGAACTTGGAACAAGTGAGCAAATTGCGTTAACATGTGACAAATCTGACATTGCTTGGGCCGAACTAAAAGATAGCAGCAATCAAAACAAAGTGTAAGCGACCAAACTCGGTTGGACGGACTGGGACGGCGTGGCGAGTGGGGACGACGCAGCGGCGATGCAGATGCGAATGCCTCTTTTCAGCCGTACAGTGAGGTGAAAGCTGTTCTTCACAAAAGCGACGACGGACTGGAACAGGAACTGCTGCTATTGCTATCGAGCCTGGCTACTCTCTCTAGGTCTAGGGTTAGCAACTTAGCATATATAGTGGGCTGGGCCAGGCCAGCTATTAAATTGCATGTTGACCCAATGTGCTACTGATACCATGCAAGCCGAAGGAGCTATCGAGCAGCTCGTTTATGAAACGAACTGGGATGAGCGTGTTTCGAGCCGGCTCGAGCATCAAACTTTTTTCCCAGCCCTTGTAACGAGCCTCTGCACGTGGAAATTCAACTGTTCTAAGATGAACTAACAGTAGGTTTGCTATACGTACTATCCTCGTACGATCTCTCAGCTAACAAACTGCACCAACGTCGTATGCCAAGCTTTTCTGTATTTTCTGACAGCGAGACAGGTCGATGGAGCCGTTGAGGAGCTAGCTACCGGCCACGCAAAATTTCAGTGGATAAAGAATTTTGCGGGTTCCTTGCTAGCCCTTGCTGCTCTTCAACATGTATGCCGGTTTGATGCACGGCAGCTGAGAGGGAGAAGAATCAAAATCATGTCAAAGTCATTAATTGGTTCATTAATGCGAGCTATTTTTTTTATCAGGTATGGTACGTGTTCTCGACCTCTACAGCCTGCCGGTGCAGACAAGTTTGGGTTTTGGCTGCATTAGCACTGTTGTTGGGACGAATAAGCAAAAAGGTGACCGTAGCACGTATTCGCAAAAATGTTAACTTTGGCTGTATGATCATTGTGCGGACGACAAATGTACTGATACGTACTTAATCCCGTAGGATCACCAAGCAGAACCGCCGGACCACCGTCTTGGCGTCATCTGACGCCAAGACGCCCCATACTGGCGTTCCTGTTCAGCCCGTGGCCATTTTTTCTCTCTCCTCTTCGATACTGTTGTCCGTAGGAATTTTTAAATATAACACATGAGCTCAAAAAAATATAAAATTATTTGTGGAATTATAGCACACTTGCTTGTGTAAATTTTTCAAAATTTTTTTGAGAAAATTCATTTAAGTATACTGTTTGTAGGAATTTATAAATGTAGAAAATGAGCTCCAAAAAATGGATGAGTCAGTGATGCAAGAGAAGATGTCGACAGTGATGCAATAGAAGATGGATGAGTCAGTTGATGGCTTTAAGTGCAATATCTTGGAGTATGCTCCGCCTGGATACTCAATGTGGCGATAGATGGACCCTTGCACCGGAGGAGGTAGACACAAGAAGAGATTGTTTGAGATACCGAGCAGAGGTCTAGAGGTGTGCTCGAGATCTGAGGTAGTTAAAATATCAGTGTGTGAGGGTTATAGATGTATGCTTGTTGTTGTTGGTACTATGGGCCGCTTGCTCAAGTTCCTTATTATTTTCTTGATAAGGGACTTTGAACTTTGATGGGGTGTAATGTGAACAACAAAACATGTTGGATATTCTGGTTTGATTTTTAATTAAAAAAAAAAGGAACTGGGGTGAATGCCATTTGTTTCTTTGTGTGTTTTTTTTTTTGACTTGAATCCTCCTCAGTGCGCTTATGACCCACCTCTAGATCATTTTCTACTCGTTCGCAATTGGGAAAAATTGGAACGACGACAGAGTCCATGTCCTTTTGGTAATATATCTAGTAATATGTAGTCACAATTTTACTCCTGAGTTTATTATACTTCATCGTACTTGGAGGTGTAGTACATCCGAATACTAGCTAGTCTAACCCGTTAAATCAAGAAAAGTGGATGGTCCATGCTAACTGGGGGTAAGGTAAGAGCTCGTTTTTTAGATCCGTACCGTATATATACTATGAGACTTTCTACGGTCTTGGAAGTCATGATAGCCATTTATTACGTAAAATCCAATGATCCAGAATTAAAGGTACCTTTAGGAACGTACTTAAGTTGTGGGCCATATATTAACTTAAAAATTGGTGGAAGACTATCTATGTAATTTTGTTAGCTTGTCAAATTAGATGGAGAAAGGATAAACTAGTAAAATTGTGGATTCATCTTATCGTTTATTAGCCTAATGCTTATCCTCTTCCCTATTGCTTGCCCCCACGATTAGGGGCATATCCACCATTCTAACGAGCTCTGGCATCCGTCAAAGCTACCGCCGGCCGGGAAACCCCCCTCCCCCGAGAAATCAGCATGGAACGGCGACATGGCGGCGGAGACACCGAGGAGGTTGGCTGCGCCGAGGAGGAGCCGACGAGCGCGGCGGCAGGGCAAGGCCGGTGCGAGGAGGAGGAGGAGGGGTGATGCTGGCGTGAGGAGGAGGAGGGGGTGCGAGGTCGGTGCGAGGCGGGGGTGGAGGAGTGAGGCCGGCGTGGAGGTGGTGAGGCGCGAGAGGCGGTGGGACGGGCGCGAAGGCGGCGAGGCCGGCATAGAGTGGCTGTGGCAGGGGCGGCGGTCACGGCCGCACTGGGAGGAGAAAAGGGTGGTGGCTGGAGGACTTGATCTGGAGAGGGAGGAGGTGAAAAAGAAGAGAGAGGAAGGAAGAAGAAGGAAGCCACGCGCACGGCCGGGAGAAAAGAGAAAATGGACGAAAAGGAAAAAAGGGGAAAGAAAAGAAGGAAAAAATATATGAGATTTTGAATTCTACATATTTTTCTGAATTTTCTAGAATTTTTTTAGTTTTGTTTTTGAATTTTTCAAGTTGAAACGGGCTACGTGGGCCGAGCACGGTCCTAGGTGCCACTGTGCCGTGCCTGGGTCAGCACCCGGCCCACGGGCTGGCAATCCTACCGGCAATAAAATTCTACAATCGAGATCGAGCAACATGCGATGATAGACCCTACGTGATTGTGATTTTTGCTTCAAGATTTTGAATAACTGACTATTTAATTTGCTAGAAATGGTTCACATGCGCACATGCGGATTGTAGTTGTTGATTCTATTTAGTGTCATGTAGTGTGATTGCAATATAGTTTATGTAAAGATTTCTTTGCTTTGGAGTTTACTCTTGGTCTACATAGACGACTGCACTATACCTAATATTTTGTTTTGGGTCCGCCACTGCCCACGATGAGGAAAACCACAAAAGCAGAGGCAACACAAGTGCCATGCCCAGTTACTCGGCATTATAATCATCTCATTACGGTGGCAGCGGCAAAGAGCAGGGGACGGCAGGCATTGTTAAATCTTGCAAACTATGTAACTAAATATAAAACTAAGTAACTGGGCATAGATTACATAATTTTCCCACCAACTGCTTTGTTACTTTTGCTGACTATGTAACTGCATATTAGACTAAGGGCATATACAATGATACAGACAACGGGTGTCTATATCAGCTATCCATGTCACCTATAGACAGCACTAAAGACGACTCATATAATGAGTTGTCTGATAAGTTGTCTATATGAGATCCCACAATCTTTTAGTTTTTGCTTGGAAAAAATATTTGTTATAGACAACAATTCATACAATGGTGTTTTGTGTTGTCTATAAGAGTTTTATAGACTGTCTGTTGCATACTAGACAGCTTCATTTTCTCTCCTTGTTCTCTCTCATTCACGTCATTAAAAATCGTACGTGGCAAAGATTATAGACTGCTGATGTTACTCACTGTATATGCCCTAAGTAATTGAACAAGAAGTACATAATTTTCGCAGCGGTTATAGACAGTTGTGATGGTAGCCAAAAACTGAAGACGGAGAAGACCATACGGATTTCCGATTTGGTATGGATAGATGAGGGAAATGAAAGCTGATAGAGGAGGGAAAGGGGAGGAGTGTGGATGAGAGTTGGTGGGGAAGCTGTGGCTGGTTTGGAGGAGCGCCTCGCCGGTGGAGCAGGAGAAGGGGAGGAGGTGTGCTGCACTTCAGATCAAAGGCGGCTGCGTTGATTTAGAGAAAGAAGGAGACGATGAGATAGATGGTCAGCCCTAAGAATAATTACTACGGTACACGTATTTACATAATTTTCTAGTCCAAAGTTATCCCTTTACAAATCAACTATTTTTATTTTTTAAAGAGGAGGTATGTTATGGTCAAATATCCAGGCGAGTACTGAAGCGCCGCATTACTGTAGTGGTGCGCATGTTAGGTATGATTTGTTATTTAGGTATCTATCTATTAGGTGTTTGGTATTATCTATTAGTTAGACAAGTTATTATTAGATTGAATTGTTAGAGATAAGTTTCCTTATAGATTATTTCTTAGGGGTCAAGTCGGGTCATCCCTATAAAAGGGATAGCATGTATCCATTATCAATTAAGCAAAGAAATAAACAAAGTTAGTCCCTAACCGGTTGGCTAAAGATCAGAGCCTCCTTGTTCGTTGGAAAGAGTCACGGCCGGGCTTGGAGGGCGATCCCTCACCTCCCCTCGCTAATCAGGCCTCAGAGCCTCGCTACCTCGACATGAAAGAGCCATGCTGGCGGTTATACGAGGGCGAGTGCCCTACCCTTGGTCCTCGGACCCGTATCCAACCAACGACCACAACAAGGTACCTTACAAACACAATAGAAAGCCTCTTATGTATATGTACACACACGTGCGTGCGTGTGTTTTCCTCAACCGTGTAGAGTCCTTATGCATAGACTTGCAAGTATATATAAGTTGTGAGCTAAGACAGTTAATTTTTATTCCAGAACCAAATGGCGTATGTGTTTGTTTATGTGGCGCCCCGTGTGATAATCCTAGGGGTAATCACACTTAGGCATACGGATTACTATTCGTTTACTCAGTAGAACACTGCTCCAACGAATAGTAAACCTTTACCAGAGTTAGCGCAGCAGAACAATAAGATAGGAACTGCTCTTTAGTACAATAGTAGCCACACAAGACTAAGGTTCTGAATACAATTAATTAATTACAAAAGAGAATACACTTCTCGCGCTTGCCTGCTAGGTCCCTCCAGCAGTCTACTTGTCCCACGAGTCGGATAGGGCGTCCACCTCGCCCTGCTCCTCGTAATCAGTGCCTTCATCACCGGTGGCCTCCTCGGTACCTGTGAATCCCTCATCCTACTCGGAATAACTCCCAGCCAGACTAGGATCTAAGCAAGAGTGAGATATAGCAAGAGTGAGTACTAGTGTACTCAGCAAGCATGTAATAACAAAATACACCTGATGACTACCTCTTGTCATTAACATATTCCTACATCTTCTCTTGTTCTGAAAATAGTCATCAAAATTTATGTTGCTATTTTAATTCTGAAAAGACTACTTGTCACTCGAATAGAAGATAAACCCCTCGTGGTAACCGTAGACTCCAATTCAGGAGACTGGTATGAATTCATGATTTGACATAGCACTGCGCAGGCTTGTACCACTTTACCCGTAGCTATTCTGAGCTCTAAATGAACCAGGTTCCCAGCATTTCCTTAGATGCGGGTTCGAATTCAGAATACAGAACGTGTTCCAAGTTACGTGATTAAGTCTCCACCCATTACTTTCCGTCGGTGCTGATCTAGTCACGGTGCTGACCTCGTCATCCATCGAGTTCCAGTAATATTGGTTGGGATGGCTCTCATTCGTGCCCAACACTCTACCTTAGGGCAGCTCTCTTCCGTGCCCAATACTCCAATGTAACCCGTTGTGAAGAACATAACTACGTAACAAGGTAGCATTTTCTGTCCGCTGAAACAGGAAAATGGTTGGTACTGAATTTACGGCCACAAATATGAGTAAGAGTTTTGTTGGTCCTTATATTTTTAATCATATGTAAAGGGGTCCCACCTCTTACCTCATCATCATTATCGTCGTCGTGTTTCCCTGCCCAGGTCCCCTTTACTAACCTAGTAATTCTTACCTCTTACCTCTTTCTCATCTCTTATCTTCCCAATTTCATCTTAATCCGATTTAATTCTGAGACATAGTTTTGATGCAATAAACATATAATACAGCAATATACGGTTTACATTTAATATAACTATATTTATGTTCAAGAGAATAGTTTGCCTTCGGAGTCGTAGAGAAGATCGGCGTCGAAGAATTCCGGATCAGCTACTCCGGTCTGATTTTGTTATGTGTTCAATGTGTTGGTAACTACTATGTTGATGATTTTAATTTACTGTCTAATACTGTTTAATACTATTTATCCATGCTTAGTGTCTTAAATTAATTGGTCGGGTTGTGTGTTGATTGCGATTTGCCAACAATACTGACAGGGAGCATGCATGGTGGTGGTGCGTTAGCAGACAGTGACAAGAAAGGGCATATATACGCCATGTGGTAAGACTCTTTGCACATGTTGTGATTACCAATTCAAGCACGAACTGAACTGTACGTGTTTGTCACATTATTAATTGGCTGGCTGGTAGCCTGGTACGTACCCAAGTGACCCCAGCCTGCGATGTGTGTGTGTGTGTGATTGCTCTAGTTGCTAAATTATACTGCGAAACTAACGATCGATTTGCGAAATTAACCCCAACTAGTCTTGATCTATCATCTGAATGTTAGAGGCAAATTACAACGCGCTAGTACTCTACTACGTAAATTGCATTTACACGATCGAGCAGTTTCTTACTAGCTAGTCACGTACGTACCTGTGCATGGGAAGTAACTTAATTTACTGGAGTGATTAATTGGGTGCCGGAGATGGAGAAGAATTATTGTGCAGCGAGCGCAGTCTCGATCGATCGGCACCGCCCGCAGGACGTACGGAAAGGATGGATGTATGCAGCTCATTAAATCGTTCACGCGGTATTCGAAAGAGCGAGCTAGCTAGCTAGTTGTCTGCTTTTTAATTGAATCGTTAGCTAGCTCGCCTGAATTTCGACACCTCGTACAGAGGTTACATCGATATATCGATCAGTTTGTGAGCATATACTAGCTAGCTAGCTATAGCCCCATTAGGCTGCTTTCAGTGTTTCACTCTGGTTAGTATCTTAAATTTGTCATATAGATAAAATGATGATGTAACATCATAGTTAATGAAGAGATAGGGTACTCTAGTATCTAATCTGGATACCGGTTCGGTCTCGAAATCCAACACATAAAATTTATTGTGATCGATCCTATGTATTTACGTTTGTGTGTGTCAACAAACATGTATTGCTTTAGTACCCGTCACAAATAGGCCACAATACTCAAATACTAGTAAAGATCATGCATGTAATTAAATGAATTACACCATAAGAAACCATATATTGAGAAGATAATATCCTAACACTCTTCATGCACTAGAGAAACTATATTAAGATACTGCCCATTGTGAGCGGCCTTATATTCCAGCAAGTCCAATGCATCACATGGTGCAGTGTAGTACCAGCTAGCTAGCAAAGTAGAGAGCACAGTAATTAATTAATTTGGTTGCTTGCTGCTCACAAAAAGGCCGGGCTTAGCTTTTTCCTGTACATGCATGTTAATTTGCTTGATGAAATATAATGGAGGAGGCCAGGAAAAACAAGTGCATTGTACTAGTACTAGAATAGTAACGTAAATCAATCCGGGCCTTAATTAACTGTTGCATCGGAGACCTCTCTCTCTCTATACATAGTTGCCCCCGGCCGGCCGCTCACTGTGCCGAATGAGGAATGGTTAATTGATTAGCTAACTTATATCAGTACTGCCAGGCGCCAGCCACTGGGACCATGCAAACATCGACGATCCCTTGTCGTGTTTTCTTGTCTTGTCTTGTGTACTTGTGTGACTCTGCCGGCCGGCTTACTGAAACGCCAAGCAAACTGTAAGTGAAGCGATGGTCCAAAATCAGGCCAGCGACAACATCAAGATCGAGATGGAGCAAGTTAAGCTAGCATGGGGCATTCGTGCTGTTCAAGGTAGTAGTAGTAGTACGTAGGAAAGTCTTGATATGATGGTCGATGTAACTAGAGATGCGTATACTGCTTAAGATTTGATCTACGATCGATTGGTACTGTTAATTAATTAAATTAAATGGCTCCTGGCCTTTTTTTTTAGAGACAGACCCGGGAGGTGTCTATTATATTAATAAGGAAAGGAGCCAGTATGAAATCAGAAGGAGTCTATTACATGAGGGTTCTAATTACATAGTAAAAATTGCTTCAAGCCTATGGCCAGCTAGTTTCCCAGATTTTTCTCTGTCCTTTATCTTCGACATTAGATCCATTGGTTTAGTTAATCTACTTATGATTCCTTCTAGATCTCCCAAAAGCTTAGGATGACGGCCCTTACCAATGACTCCTAGCTAAGGCCAACCAGCTTGATCAGGACTCGAAGAAAACGGGTGGCTAGCTGTCGGTGCATGTTAATCGGGATCCTAAAATAACTAGGATCGGTAGATGTAGGAGAGGACTGAGGAGAGGCAGCAGGCTGCAGATTCATATCCGATCGTGAGTGTGCTCCGACTCCGACGCCGACACGCTAGGATTCTCGACGTGGCCTACAATACAATACACTACAGGCTAGGGTTTTGCTTTCCCATCCTCTAGCCACCAGCTACCTCTTCCTCCATCTCGCTAGAGTTTTTTTTGCGGCACATTAAATATAATACGGATCATCAATTTTTTTATCTAATGATTCAGATTATTTATAATTTTATTATCCTACATCCTGTAGTATGAGTGTTAGAATTTCAAAGGGAGTAAAATTGTGGTTGTCAATGTGAGGATCACATAGGACCAGGGTAATATTTTCAACCTTGGCTGAAAAAGCTCATAATACCCCCACAAAAAATTTATAAATATAAAGAAAAGTCTATTATGTCATTAACAAATCGATGACTAGATTTGATTTATACTACCACCATATACTACTGGTAGAATGTACTATAAAATTTCTGCTCTCGCTTTGTGTTGAGCTGCATGTTTCTTCAATTCGGTTTTTCGTATTGTTTTCTCTTAAATCTAGTTGCTTCGGTCCTTGTATTTTCTTCGATCTGCCGAGGTACTCATCTGATTTTATTTTTTACACGTGATGGCGCTACTACAAAACAAGCTATACTGGACGCCTCATCACAGACGATTGTTAAAAAAGAACCGTCTGTGATATGTAGCGATAGTTAGAACCATCTGTGATACTTAAATTATCACAGACGGTTTGTAAATAGAACCGTCTGTAATAATTCACAGACGGTTCTTAAGAATTACCGTATGTGATAATCGCATACGACACAAACGGTTATTGTTAAAAACCGTTTGTGAATTATCACATACGGTTCTAAAAATAACCGCCTATGATAGTGCAAACGTTACAGACAGTTCTTAATAAGAACTATCTGTAATATAAAGCCATTATATATTCAGCCGTCCCGACAGACGCCCCTGCCCCTAGCGCCTCCACCTCCTTCTCGTTTGAGCCGCCACCCCTGTTGCCTCCTCCCCGTTGCGCCACCTTACAGAGGAGAACGAAGGGAGGGAAGGAGGCAGAAAGGAGAAGGGAAGGAGGAAGCTAAAGAGAGGAGAAGGGAAGGAGGAAGCTAGGGAGGAGAAGGAGATGAGGAAGAAAGGGAGAAGGATCTCGTGGGATATTTGGGATTTCCGTCGTGAGCTCTGAAGGTAACGATCTGTAACCCTTAATATTTGTCCTAGGTTAATTGCTAATCAATTTTAGTATGTTTAGTCAATAGAAAGAGTACTTACGGTTTATTAATATAATTTAACACTAATTTGTTATGTGCGTAGTGTAGATGGATCGAAACTGGATATACGGTGAGAACCGTGTGAGTGAAGAGTACATTAATGGCGTGTATGCTTTTAGAAGAGCCGCCGAGCAGGATATGTTGAAGAAATGGATAAAATTTATGTACTATCCATACATTGATTGCGGTAACCTGAAGATGTTTAACAACCCAGCGCAGATTGAAACACACTTGATTCGAAGGGGTTTCAAAAAGGGGTATAGATGTTGGACTAGTCACGGTGAAGAGCATATTATACAAGAAGTTAATAATAACGATATCGCCGAGGAAGTGAACGATATGTCGGATGTGGACTGTGCTTTTGATGAGGATAGGTCGGACGATCACAATTTGGATCAGATGCTACGCGATGCAGAAGGGAACTACAGTGAGAGAGTGTTTGGTAAATTCAATGGCTTAATGGAGGACTCGGGAAAACCTTTGTTCCCTAGCTGCAAGCCAGAATACGTAAGGTTGTCATCCATACTTGAACTGCTGAAATTGAAGGCAAGCAATGGTTGGTCCGACAAGAGTTTCACGGCGTTGTTAGGTCTCCTAGTGGACATCCTTTCGGAGGGAAACGTGTTACCCAACACCACCTACCAAGCCAAGAAGGTCCTTTAACCATTGGGAATGGAAGTAGAAAGAATACATGCATATCTGAACGGTTGTATCCTCTATCGTAAAGAGTATGCAGACATGCATGTATGTCTCGTGTGCAAACCATCCCGATACAAGCGTAAGAATCCTGCTAAAGTGAAGCAAGGACCTCCTACTAAGGTGTTGTGGTATCTGCCTTCCCACGTTTGAAGCGTTTATTTGCAAACCAAAAGGAGACAAGATTGCTGCGTTGGCACTCGGGGGAGCGTAAGAAAGATGGAAAGCTAAGACACCCTACTGATTCTGCCCAGTAGAGAAACTTCGATCGAAGCTTCGAAGAGTTTGGTGTGGAACCGAGGAACATAAGGTTAGGGTTGAGTACAGATGAAATGAATCATTTCGGTAACATGAGTAGCCGACATAGCACCGGGCCCGTGAATCTATGTGTGTACAACCTTCCTCCTTAGCTGTGTATGAAGCGGAACTACATTTTGATGTCACTACTTATCCAAGGGCTGAAGCAACCTAGGAACGATATTGATGTGTACCTAGCACCATTGCTAGAAGATCTTATGATACTGTGGAATAAAGGGGTACAAGTATGGGATGCGTACAAACGAGAGAAGTTCACTTTACGTGCCATGTTGTTCTACACCATCAATGATTTTTCTGCCATTGGTAACCTGTCTGGGTACAGTATAAAAGGAGCCAAAGCTTGTCCGTACTGCTTAGATGGTACCGATAGTGTATGGCTGAACAACTCGCGTAAAACTGTGTACATGTGTCACCGTAGGTTCCTTCCCAGGATTCATCTATACCGCAAGATGAAAAACAATTCTACGAAAATAAGAAGGTTGGTTCAGCTCAAAGGGTTTTTAGAGGGAAAGATGTCTACGATATACTTAAGGATATCGATGTTGTGCTTGGAAAGAAACGTAAATTCAGGATCCGTCAGAAGAACATCTGGAAGAAGCGGTCAATTTTTTTGGGACTTGCCTTATTAGGAGCACTTAAAAGTTCGCCATTGCATCGACGTCTTGTATGTGGAGAAGAATGTATGTGATAGCTTGATTGGTCTCTTACTGAACATTAGTGGCAAAACAAAGGATAGTGTTAACGCACGACAAATGGCTTTGATATGTGATTGAGTTGATTTTTGTGACTAGCACTGAGAGATATATTGCAAAGAGATTTTAGTGGGCTCTGTTGGATAATTGTGTATCGTTTTGTAGGAGCCGACGCCCTGCAAGCTCCAAGTGGGGCTGGTTGGGTCCATTTCTATTGAAGCTAGCGCGGGGGATGGCGTATCCATGCCAGGAAGGGACAGCGCTGCACGGTGCCCACCTGGCACAGGGTTACGCTAGGGTCCAGGTGCACATGGTACATGACCATTTCATGGCCGTCCCACTGGAGATTCGCCTGAACGAAGACATCAGAACGCTAGGGGATACCGTGTACACTTTTATCCAATTGCCCAAGAAGAACATCGCCTTGGACCCTACAGTGCCGCGACCTCGACACGACCATGCCTCTCCAATAGGTACCTCGATGACTCCACCTCATCCTTTGCTTCAAAAGGCCGCCTCATCGACTCCCGTGAAGAATACGCCGAAGGAACAAGAAAAGCGTGTCGCCGTATCGGTTCCCGATTCATCTCACGGGAAGATGTGTAGCGGGCGAGTCGTTAAGGCTAAATCGAAATCGAAAAACATTAAGGCGCCTCCCATGCCCAGGACATACTCTCTCGGAAGTCCGTTGGCCCCCAACACAATATTAGCCCGCGCTGAAATATTGTGTTGGGGGCCATATGCGATAGATCATCTGGTTTTCCTAGGATCGCTTCCTAGGAAAACTAGATGATCTATCGCATATGGTTTACCATGCGCGCAGTCGATTCATGCATTGGCAACACCAAATTAATTAAGCATGAACAAAATAAACATCATGCATGCATGTATGTTTGGACAGGAAAGAAGAAGGAAAATAATATATATATACATACCACCAGTTAAAGGGACCTATCGTTGGAGAGATGCAGCTAGCAGAGAGAATTGTGCATGTGCATGGTGGCTTTATTCCGGCCCCCAAAGGGGAGAACACAACTGCGAAGGGAAGAGAGACTGAGAGGCGCGCGGCCTAGGCCTTCGAGAAAGCAAAGCAAAGCAAAGCAAAGCAAAGCGAGAGAGAATCTGATTCCCTCCAACATGCGCATCTCAAGAATTCAGGATCTTGGACCATTCCATCCTCCATGACGATCGAACAACAAACCCTGCAGAGCGAAAAGATCACTACTGCACATGTACTCCCTCCCCCTCTCCTCTCTTTCTTTTAGTTAGTATGCACCTTTCCCTTTCTGTGCCAGTTTTACCCTGTGCTTTTGGGCACACCAATTCATCATCATCTCCTCCTTTAATTTCATGTGTATATGTAATGGATCGAAACCCTTCAGATCTCTTCCCCCACACCGTTTCAACCTTCTATGTAATCGACCAGCGGCGGAGCGTGGGTTGAAAACAAGAGGGCCAATTTCCCAGTGTCAATCAACGGTTATTGCAATTCTTCATGCATGCATGCATGTTAATGTACACCTAAAATCAAGCCTCCAATACACAAATCCAAGCGCATATATACCATGAGATGGGAGGGTTGGATTACTTGTGGGTCAAATCAATCGGACCAAAACTCATGGGACTACAGGCCGGATCTTTTCCCCTCTCTTCTTCCCTTCCTCTTCTTCTTTCCTAGTGCAACAGTATCTTCGACCGATCCTATTCCTCCATGGAAGCAGCACAGTCGGTCCCTTCTGCTCTTCCACTTTCCCTACCCTTCTTTCCCTTTCCTCCTCTGTTCACTTCTCTACCTCCCCCCACACCCACGGTTTGACGGCAGTAGTAGCTACTGCAACCTCACACATGACATAACACACAAGCAAAAGAAGTGTATAACTAGGGGAGAGAGAGAGAACCATGGGTGGTGTGTGGTGTGGAGGACACATAAGTGTTGAAGGGCTCGGAATAATCGGCTGAATATCGTATAGGCTTAGATATATAACTAGGTGCTCAAAAAAATTTGCTCCGCCACTGTAATCGATAATATGTGCATGCATGCATGCATGGTTTTTTGTGAGCTAGCTAGTCCCATCTGATGGATCGTACTTCTCCCATTCATGCATGATATATATTGAATTGAACCAACCAATCATTGGGATATTTCACTAGTAACTAGTATATATGCGCTAGCTGTCGTTCCAAATAAAAACAAGAAAGAGCTTTGTGCTAGAATGATATTTAAAAAGTCGCACGGATGCCTCATTGAGATTGGCTCCAATTATTGTTAGCAGTCCAATCATATATATGGGATTTCTCCCTTAATTTTCTTAATTTCATTCGTGGAAACATATATACAGCTAGCACAATAATAATAAAAATATAAGTGGGTGAATTTTCAGAGCAGATATATATGTGCCTATGACCATTACGAAGGCGGATTAATTAGACTAACCAAGAACTTAACTAGGATTGTACTTTTGTACCTTCTATGTATATATGTCCACACACACACTTATATTCTTTTTTTCTTACTTTTGTGTTTTCATCATCTTGTTCTCATGTGCTTGAGGAATGATTAATTAGCAACAGGTAAAAGAAAGCTTCACGCACTTTCGAATGGCCTGGAGCACAGTATTTTTTACTACGCCCTTTTTACTGTACTTACTAGAACAATTAATGCAAATTCGACTCAAAACTTCGTATAGACTATGCAGCAAAATGGCACTTATTTTTAAGATCACCGTGCAAACAATGATAGGTGGGTGAGTGAATAGTACTCAACATTGATATTGTAGCGAGCACCGTAGAAATAACGAAGTATTTACTGTGATGATTGATCTGGACCTTTGTTTTTCGATCGGCCGGTGGAGATCGGCTTCTAATATGTGCAACCGTAGATTCTCTGCATTGAACCCTTAAACGAAGGGTCCATTTCCCTAGTTTTTAACTCCATGCATCCTCATCAATACATGCATGCAGCAACAAGTAATTTACCATTACTTTGCATGTATATAGACGCATCGTATGCAATTTTCTTAATTAATTTATTGTGCTCATGCTCTCCAAATTCATCAGAGAGATACGCATCATATTATATATGCTTGCTCCAATTAATTAATGCACCATTGTACTGGAGTACAAGTTTAGATCACAACAAGCCACAGACAAGAACATCACCGGTGGAGATCGATAAGAGAATGAACTTGACATATATATAGAAAGGTTGATGACAAGATGTAGAACATTGGTACAGATGCACCCCACAAATCCAGGAGAAAACGTAAAATTAAAGGAGCTAAGAAACCATGAGTCCCAGCAAGTAGTACATGACCTAATTAATTAAGTAACCCTCACCATGCATGCAAAGACTAACTACAAACAATATTATAACGGTGATCAAACGTAAGTACGTGTATTAAGGTTACCTGTATGCATTAATATCCCCCTCTCTAGATCTCGATCCATCGAGTTCTTGAAACATATTGTGAAGATTTTATACATAACGTAACACCATTTTCGATCACCAATCTAACTAGCTCTTGAAGCTCACAAGAGGTTACCTGCACCTGCAGTACTACTGGAATAGGAAGTGTAACCACTGACATCTCCATGCATGCCCCTTGGGTACTCCTCTCTCTTCGTCGGCATCACATGGAACTCTCCTCCGTCCTCGCTGTTGACGCCGCTTCCACCGCCGCCGCCCCTCTCTAACCCTAGATGGAACATGCCCTGCATCGCCATTGTCGCGGGCATTGCCGTTGCCGGCCCCATCTGGTGATCCATGGCGTGCAAGAACGGGAAGCTTTGCATCTGCGCTTGCGCTCTCCACTGCTGCTCCATCCCCTGGGCACTGCTCCCACTGCCCGCCGCGTAGGCGTCCGCCGTGTCGACAAACAGCTTGGCGGCCCCGGGGAAGCTCAAGCCAAGGCTCGCCGTGTCGAAGTCAGTGAACCGGTACAACGGCGGCAGGACGGATGACGCGTTGTTGCCGAGCATAGCTTGGAGAGTGGGTGCCACAGTGGTGCAAGTGCTGGGCGCCGTCGATGATACCGCTGATGCCGAGGCGGCGGCGGTCGCGGACGCTGTCGCCTTGGGCTTGGCGCGCTTGGCGTGGCGGCGGTACCCGCCTCCGACGGGGACATTGCGGAGGGCGCCGCCACGCGTCCAGTAGCGGCGGCAGGCGCGGCAGAAGTGGCGGGGCTGCGAGAGGGAGTAGTTGTTGAAGTAGCAGAACTTGGTGTTGGTGGAGTCGCAGCGGGGGCATTTGAGCCCTGGCTCCGGCTGGGGGATCCTCGCGAGCCGTGCCCGCTCCGACATGGTCATCGGCTGCGCAGTCCCTGCCGTGGCGTTGCCATCGGCGCC
Source organism: Phyllostachys edulis (assembly GCA_036346405.1). Classification (NCBI taxonomy): domain Eukaryota; kingdom Viridiplantae; phylum Streptophyta; class Magnoliopsida; order Poales; family Poaceae; genus Phyllostachys; species Phyllostachys edulis. The sequence continues at coordinate 78,988,884 of CM070555.1, forward strand.
TCCGCCTCCTCCCCCTCCTCCTTCCGGAAGCGTCCCCGTGGCCGTGGCCAATCCATCTTGATCTTGAAGAAGATTGCCTTCACCACCAGCAACAGCTGAAGGGCCAGTAATATTATTACTAGCTAATGGCTGCAGCAGCAAAAGAGATCTTGAATAAGCAGCAAACAAGCATGTATGTGATGTATGGTATATTGCAAGATATGTGGTGCAGCAATCAGGATATTTGCAATTAATCAGCAAACCCTAGCTAGCATATATACTCTTTTCTTTGCTCTTTCCTTCTCTTTTGTGAAGAAAATTTTGAGAGAATAAGCTAGAGCTATATACCTGATTGGTACTCCAGCTGGAGGAATCTAGGAAGGCAGGAGGGAAGATCATGGTGGCGATCTTATCTAGTGATGAGCAAGCAGCTTGATGTAGAGGAAGGAGTGTGTGAGAGAGAGAGAATTTTAATTTGCTGGTTCTTGTTTTGTTGTTGTTTGGGCGGCTGGTCTGCCTTTTTCTTTCTTTTGGGTTGTGGTCTTTGATAGGAGGCTGGCCTGGCCTTGGAGATAGTGGGAGCGATAGACTTAGCAGCAGAGCAGCTGCAGCTGGGGAAATGGAATCACACCGTATGAAATGAGAGAGAGACAGCTGGGAGAGTAGCTAGCTCTTTGGCTGCTTGAGAGCGAGAGCGAGAGAAAAGGAGGCCGGAGAGAGGGAGCCAGGTAGCACTAAGAAAGAGAGAGGTGGGGCCCACTGTACAGGGTCTTGTGATTTGGCCGAGAGGAGGACATCATCTTCTTTTTCCAATCCTTTAAATTGTGTTGTAGTGTGCAGCTGCAGCGTGCCCTTCTCCTTTAATTTCTCTTTGCTAGCTGAAGATCAATGCAGCACTGCTATGCTATGCTATGCTAGCTGGTTAATTTGGAAACACGTCCTCGATCTGCCATCAAGTTGCAATGCCATTGTGGATGGCTGTGGTGTTGTACTGCAAATTGATTACTCCATATTGCTAGTGTTATATATTCTTAATTGAACTAATAAGAGAGGAAATTCTTAATTGAAGAAGGCTTGCATCGCATTGCAGGTGGTGACACGATCGAGATGGAGTTTTCCCTGTTGCGCAGTTGCCTTGGGGCTAGATCGAGCAAAGGTCTGCTGGTACAATAGTATTACACTAGTGTTGTGACTATCACTGTACTTAGCGACGGATCCAAAACAAAAAAAAAAAACGGTGGGTGCCTGAGGTAAGATGGGTTACATTCGACTGTGTTGTGACTTAGGGTGTCCCATTTGTTAGCAAGCTTGACTCCTGCTGCTTTGCATGTCTTCACACGTGTACGCTAATCACGCACAGCACTTGCCTTGCATGTCTTCACGCGTGTACGCCAATCACACCCAGCCCAACCTTTGTTTCTCTCGGCTTGGGCTATATATTGTAATGTATACCTTTGAGTAATACAAGGATACAATTACGCATGAATTATCTTGCTATCATGGTATCAGAAGATTTCTTTTCATGTGACCCACCGCTTCCGCTACACAAATCCTAACAGCAGCCGGTGCTCTCATCCATGGCCGATCTCGCCACCTCTGCTGCCGCTGTCCTCGACGGCGAAGGCCGCCGCTCGCGGCGAGAACACGCCGCCACCAATAGCCGCGAGGTCGCCACGCTAAGGAACGCTGGCCGCCACGCCGAGATCGCGATCGGAGATCGCCCCGATAAAGATCGTGAACGACGATCTCACGCGGCCGCCGCCGACGCCGCCGCCAAGGCGACCTCGACGCCAGTTCGTGTGCGTGCCGCCACCCGCTTCTTGAACGCGAGCGCGAGGTCACGCACCGCACTAACGCCTTCCTCGGGGCGACGCTCGCTCTCCGACGACGACCCTCCCGAGGACGCCGCCAGATCCTATGAGGCCATCGCCGTGGCTAACCTCCATGCTCAAAGCCGCCGCGTCCCGTAACATCCGCCCTTGTACCATTGTGCTTGATTTGACGCCGTCCCACTACAACACATGGCGTGATCTGGTTCTCCTCACCGGCGGTACTCGCCGATCACATGACATCCGATGCCGCCTTCCCGACGATCCCGCCTCGCATCGCATGGACTACGCGCAGCTATCACGATATCTACGCACCGTCTCCCCGAGCTTATGGAGGTCGTCGCGTTAAATGGCAACACCGCTACAGATCGCGTGGCTTCGAAGATCGCGCGATCGCCTCCTCGTGTCGCGAAACCCGAGCCTTATATCTCGACGCCGAATTCCGCACCTTCATGCAAGGCGATCTCTCCGTTATGGATTACTGCCGCAAAATGAAGAGCATGGCGGACGCGCTTGCCGACCTCGGCGAGTACATTCCTGACCGCACGTTGGTCTTGAATGTCCTCCGCGGGTTGAGCGGCAAATTCGCCTACATGACCCCTCACTTCAAGCGCAACGTCCATTCCCGACCTTCAACGAGGTCCGCGCGGATGTTCTCCTCGAGGAGCTGACGGGGTCAGCCACGTCTTCCACGTCGTCCACCGCCCTAGTCGCCACGACGCCCGGTGATGCCAAGGGCGCCGGAGGCCCTGGCAGTCCTTCTGCCCCAAAGGGGGCCTCCTCGGGCTCCTTCGCACTGCTCGGGCTCGGGTGCGCCGCCGTTCTGCAGCAGCGATGGCAATAGCGGAGGAAGAATGCCGGCGATCCACCACCGGCGATCCGCGCACTCGCCGTCCTTCTACAACCCATGGACCAAGACTATTCAGATGTGGTTCGGTCCACCGGCCGCTTCCCGGCGGTCGCAGCCGTGCTCGATCCCGTGCTGCTGGCGGCGGCATCCACCGCCGCATGCACTTGTTGTCTGCTACGCCGCCCTATGGCTATCCCCGGTGCCGCAGCGGAAGAAGACGGCCGCCTCTCGCACCGACCGCTTTGCCGGCCACCGCCTGTCGCCTCACCATGGACACCTTGGTCCAGGGCTTCGATCAAGAGCACTTGCCAATGCGTTGACAAAGACCATGTCCCTCAACTCCCCCTCTACCAACGAGTGGGTTATGGACTCCGGAGCTTCCTCGCATATGACGCCCAACACCGGTAACATATCCTTGTTTCACCCGCCACGTTCCACACTTCCTTCATCTATCATTGTTGGCAACGGGTCCTCTTTACCTGTCACGCACACTGGTCACACAGTCTTACCTGGTCCCTTTTATCTTAACAATGTTCTAGTTGCTCCGAACATTATTAAGTCACTTATCTCTGTTCACCAGTTCACCACTGACAATAATTGTTCTGTTGAGTTTGACCCATTTGGCCTCTCTGTGAAGGATCTTTGTTCCAGGAACGTGATCGCCAGGTGCAATAGTTCCGGCCCCCTATACTCCTTGCACCTTCCTGCGCCACGACAATCGTCATGCGCCCTCCTCGCCGGCATCACCTCCACCGTTTGGCATCGCCGCCTTGGACATCCTGGACACAAGGCGTTCTCCAGACTTGCAAGTGTGTCTGCTATTTCGTGTAATAAAAATACTTGCGACACCATTTGCCATGCATGTCAGCTTGGTCGCCACATTCGCTTGCCTTTTGCTAGTTCATCTTCTCAGGCTCTCCAGAATTTTGATCTTATTCATTGTGATCTTTGGACCTCTCCTGTCGTGAGTGTGTCCGGTTATAAATACTATTTGGTCATTCTCGATGATTGCTCGCACTTTGTTTGGACGTTCCCTTTACGTCTCAAATCCGATACTTTTTCCACACTAGCTCACTTTTTTTCCTACATGGCAACTCAGTTTCTTGCACAATCAAGGGTGTCCAGTGTGACAACGGCCGCGAATTTGACAACTCCACTGCCCGCAACTTTTTCCTCACGCATGGCGTTGCTCTCCGCATGTCCTGCCCCTACACATCCCAGTAGAACGGTAAAGCTGAGCGCACTCTCCGTTCCCTTAACAACATTGTACGCTCGCTTCTATTCCGAGCGTCCCTTCCTCCATCCTACTGGTATGGTACTCATCTGGAACCCCCTTCTTTGCCCTGTATGGTACTCATCCCTCATATACCCACCTCCGCGTGTTTGGTTGTGCTTGCTACCCCAACCTCTCCTCCACTGCACCCCACAAACTCGCGCCCCGTTCATCTCTTTGCGTGTTTTGGGCTATTCAAACGAGCATAAGGGTTACCGGTGTCTCGATCTTGCTTCTAACAAGATTGTTATCTCCCGACACGCCACCTTTGACGAGTCCCGCTTCTTCTCCAACACCCGAAATCGCCATCGGTGATCTTGATTTTCATCGACCTTGCGGTCCAAATTGTGCCCATTGGCCCGCCTAGCTCGCTTTCTCCTGAGGTACTCGACGTTCGCGCCAACGACGATCGATGTCTTGGTCCATGGTCGCCGCGGCTTCTCGGCGCCACCACGTGGCACCTCGTCTGTTCGCCCACGCCACGCATGGCAACGCCGACCGCGCCACGCAGCGATCGCAACCTCACCACCGCCACGCGCTGCCACGACGCCTCGAGCTCTTCAGCCTGCGCGCCACATGCGGCCACGATGCCCTCGAGCTCTTGACTGCGCGCCACAGCGCCACGACGCCTCGATCTCTTTAGCTCAGACGCCACGCGGCCACGCCACCACGCCACCCCGCGGCCACGCCGCCCTCGGTGCTGCGTTGGGCCATGCCAGCGCGCCACACGTAACGACGCCACCATCGCCCGCGCCCGTGGTGCTGCGTTAAATGGCGATCCGAGGCCAACCCGTCGGCACCACCTCCCCGGAGCGTCACCACCCACACGGGCTCCCGCGCAGTCACCACCGTCCCGCCCGTCACCAATGCTCATCGCATGGTCACACGTGGGAAAGCGGGGTTTCGTGTGGATTCTGATCCGCTGACCCTTCACGCGGACGTCATGTCGCCACTCCCGAAGACTTACCGCCGCGCCCTTGCCAATGTCAATTGGCGTGCTGCGATGACCGAGGAGTTCGACGCCTTTCAGGCGAACCGCACCTGGGATCTTGTCCCTCTCCCTCCTGGCATCAACATTGTGACTGGCAAATGGATCTTCAGGCATAAGTTCAATGCCGATGGCACGTTGGACCGCTACAAGGCTCGCTGGGTTCTCCGCGGCTTCACATAGCGCCCAGGCGTCGACTATGATGAGACTTTCAGCCCAGTCGTGAAGCCCACAACAGTCCGTACTGTGCTCTCCCTCGCTTTGTCTCACGACTGGCATGTCCATCAGCTTGATGTCAAGAACGCCTTCTTGCACGGCACTTTATCAGAGATAGTTTACTGCTCCCAACCGACCGGTTTCACTAATTCCTCCCATCCTGATTGGGTCTGCCGTCTCAACAAGTCCCTGTATGGTCTCAAGCAAGCCCCGCGTGCATGGTACAGGCGCTTTGCCACCTACTTGCTCAGCCTGGGTTTTGTGGAGGCCAAGTCTGACACCTCACTGTTTATTTTTCGACGAGGCACTGACACAGTATATCTGCTGCTCTACGTGGACGACATAGTCTTGACTGCATCCTCCCTAGCTTTGCTACGTCAGACTATCTCCGCCCTTCAGCACGAGTTTGCCATGAAGGATCTTGGTGAATTGCACCATTTCTTGGGAGTTTCTGTTCTGCGGTGCTCGGCTGGGTTGTTCCTCTCACAACGACAGTATGCACTGGATATTTTGGAGCGCGTAGGCACGACTGATTGCAAGCGCTGCAACACGCCCGTTGACACTCAACCCAAGATGTCTGGTTCCGTCGGCTCCTCAGTCAGTGATCCTACTCACTACCGCATGACTGGTGGTCTTGCCGCGATATCGACCTTCACTCGACCTGACATTTCCTATGCCGTTCAGCAGGTGTGCCTTTACATGCATGACCCACGCGAGCATCATCTCACTGCTGTGAAACGCATCCTGCGCTACATTCGAGGGACTCTTGACCATGGCGTCCTTCTACGCCGCTCTGTGCCTTCGGAGCTTGTTGTCTACTCGGATGTCGACTGGGCCAGGTGCCCCGACACACACAAATCCACTTCGGGCTATGCTGTCTTTTTGGGTGCCAACCTGGTTTCCTGGTCTTCCAAGCGGCAGCAGACTGTCTCCCGCTCAAGTGTAGAGGCCGAGTATCGCGATGTGGCTAATGGTGTTGCCGAGGCCACCTGGCTACGGCAACTCCTTCAGGAGCTCCACAGTCCCCTACCTCGTGCTACACTTGTCTACTGCGACAACGTCAGCGCCGTGTATCTTTCGACGAACCCCGTCCAGCACCAACGCACCAAGCACGTGGAGATTGATCTTCATTTCGTCCGCGAGCGGGTTGCTGTCGGTGACGTCCGGGTTCTACATGTGCCGACCACATCCCAGTTCGCCGATATCTTCACCAAGGGGTTGCCGACGCCTGTCTTCACCGAGTTCCGTTCCAGTCTGAACGTCTGCCGTGCTGACGTACCGACTGCGGGAAGGTGTTAGCAAGCTTGACTCCTGCTGTCTTGCATGTCTTCACGCGTGTACGCTAATCACGCACAGCACTTGCCGGACGACATATCCACACTACATATTCATGATTATATCAGATGAAAATTGATTTTTTGACCCGGTGTCATATGCACCCTACTATGATACTGTAGATCCGTCCCCTGACTGTACTGTTGCCGGCCAGACGACGGTTGATTCAGAAAGGAAGGAACAGCTAGCTCGCTAGAGGCCCAGAGCCATCAAATTGAAGAGATCGACAGACCGACCTCACCTGCAGATCATCGATCGACAAATGAGATGACCAAATTCTCCCTCTTGCCTTCTCTTCTCGCGTTAATTAATGCATGGTCGATCCATGTTGGTATGGAATGTTAAGTTGCTCGATCCGATCCATGCATATATGCTAGCTAGACCGATCCATCGGCCACTCGATCTAATATTCACCTTTATATACATGCATACAACTATATCTATAGAGAGAGAGGACACCCGTTCGTACTCCTATGTGTATGTACTACCGCTTCCAACAAACCACTTAAACGCACATATTATACTTCTTTATTATTTTTAATATACTTAAATACCAATTATAAAATACTCCAATGCGATTTGATTGAAAAATTTTCATTGGAGCCTTTTGTTTTTTTTGCCTATATAACATTTTTCATATATAAAAGAAGTATATACACAAATTTTGCTATAAAAAGTGGGCTTCAATGATTTTTTTTTTATGTAACTCACTTTAGGGTGTATCTTATAATCATTATTCGAGTATGCTCAAATAGATAAAGAGATATCATCATACGATTTAAGTGGTATATAAGAAGTGTGAGTACGTACACCTAGGAATACCATACCATTTTAGATTTTTTTTTTAAATAATCTATTTTTTATTAGAAATTACAAAAATATTCCTGCGTTCTTTTTTTTTGTAAATATCGTCTGTCATTTGACGATTATGATCGGATCCATCGCTTCACGATTAGGCGATCGAGTCCTATCGCCCAACCGTTCGGCATTTATCTGCAGCGCCGAACAGTTATGCGTCATTATTGCGATCATTGAACCGTAGAGCGACCGCAGATGTTCCAAAGAGTCGAACCGTTGGGCGATTGGATGTCTATATAGGACTGCAAGGGTCCCCATGACCGAGAAAGAGAGAGAAAACATTTGGAGAAGCTGCATGTGAGAGAGGGGAGAAAAGAGGAGAGGAGAGGAAAAATAGAGGAGAGGAGAGGAAAATGAATCTACGAGGTAAGTTTGTTTTATTTTGTAGTGTATTTTTTGTAGTAGGTAAATAGTTTATTTAGTACAAATTGTAGTATAAGTAGTACTCGTATGAAATTTTAGTAAGAGAAAAAAAAATAGAAAATCGAAATGTTGTTGATTTGTATGTAAGTAGCCGCGATAAGAAACTTTAGTTAGAGAAAAAATAGTCTGTGAGGGAGTATTAGTGCTGTTTGTGAGAAGTATTGTAGTTATGTGGTTGCATGCGTGGCTGACTATTATTGGGTGAATAATGCGTGACCGAGCGCATAAGGAGGATGAATTATTTGTATAAGCTAATTAGTAGAAATTAATTAGTATGAACTAATTGACTTAGGTAATAGGTATAGCTCTGTAGAAGACTGGAACGCCACCTATAGCATTTCGGATTGCAAGTTAGCGTCCGAATCGGATAATGCCTGCTATGGAATAGCTCGGTTTTGATGTTGAATCTAAATATCGTACTGCACGTTCATTGTGGCCTCTGCCGTAGGTAATGAATGATCATGCTGTCGTCTAGATGTCGACGATAGGTGAAGGGCCTTAGAAATGTAAATCACAATGTAGCAGAACTTGCATGTCGTGCGTTGCGATCTGACTAGTTGCAATGTTGGAAATATTTGCAGCCATACAATAAGTCATGCCTATACCCACTACATTGAAAGTGCATTACGGTGTTGGCACCGTTCGTGAAGGTCCGTGCGGTGTTGACTTGAGCAGTTTTGCAAGCCATCATTGTACACTTGACGGCGAGAATGCACGAATCGAAGATGTGAAGCATTGGCTCACCCGCAGCTTCTCTTTGAACCCTGAGGTGTGCAACGTCGACATACAAGGGTTTTGGAGCCGGTCTCCCACGAACATCAGATGGTTGTTGAGAAGACTGACGCGCACGGCAGTGTGGAAGGGCTTTATAGAAGGATGTCGGCACCGTGGATATGAGTGTGTGATACTTGTGCAACCATGCCCAAAAGAAGTTGTGTAGGGCCCCCCCGCTGGATATCATCCGGGTGGTGCGAGCAGTTCGGGTAACCAGCATGTTGGTGAAGAAGAGGACCCGGAGGGCTGTGTTACGAAGAGTTCAGATAATGTTGCTTGTGATCAGCTCGACGCAGTAGATACAGGAGAGGAAGATCGGTCACCGCATGGTAAGCCTACAGGACAGGCTGATGAAGGAGAGCATAGGGATTACATATTGCATCAAATGGAAAGCGATGACCGGATGGCCTTGGCTGAAGACGAAGCTTTACAAGAAGACGACGAGGATAGTTCCGATGAGGACGGAGCTTGCAATCCGAAATGCTATAGGTGGCGTTCCAGTCTTCTACAGAAGATGTATTAGCAGTAACATGAACAAAACTATTTACCCCAGAGTATGGGCATCGGAAGAAATGTCGTCCACCATCGAAAGGGCCGTCTATGACCTGCACGATAGCGTCCTCCCCATGTCCGCATTTCGGCCATACCGGTTGAGCACACTTCTTCGGCATCAACCGGTAGTTAGGGCCGAAGTCCTCCCTCCTTTCGACGCGAAGGTCTGGCTTCGGCGACCCCGGTTGGACTGGTCCTTGCATCTGCCATCGTTTGTTACTATAAGATAGAGAAGGTTCTTCTTCCTACGGTTTCAAGGGTCGAGTGGTCCTAATTTCGGAGCGTGGGGCGTGCATTTTATAGCCCCGCGGGGGAGGCTAACAAAGCATTTTATAGACAAGACCAAACGGGACAGGTTTGCGCAGTGACAAGACAAAATAAGGGCAGCCTTGCGTAGTGACAAGACCAGACGGGGCTGGCAGCTTTGCGCAGTGACAAGACCACACGGGGCAGCTTTGCACAGTGACAAGACCAAAGGAGACAGCTTTGCGCAGTTTAGGGTTTAGGTTTAGGGTTAGGCTTTTCAGATCGGCTTGATAACCCTGACCGCTTCGCCAGCTTTTAAGACCGGAAAGACAAGACTCCGCAAAGAAAGACGTGACAACACTTTGCCTCGCCAGCTTTTCAGACCGATAAGACATCACTCTGCAAAGCAAGACATGACTTCTCACTGCAAAGTAAGACGTGACAACACTATGCCTTGCCAGCTTTCCAGATCGACATGACAACACTCTACCTCCTCAGCTTTTCAGAATTAAAAGACAGAACTCTATACTCTGCATGAAATTAACCACACCATGCCAACCATGGGGCTTATAAAAGGGGTTGAACCAAACCCAACACTACACAACACTACACAATAGATACACAGCTATGGACTCTTCGGCAAACTTCTACGCGAGGATGTTGCAAAAGCAAAACTGGCTTAAGCAGAAGAGGAAACAGCTACAATACCCAGATAAATCAATGAAAGATTCTCCAGTACCACCACGTTTTTCGATCCCGCAATGTGTGTGTGGCGAACCGGCAGAGATCATTCAGTCCACACACCCAGACATCGCGGCCCTGGCGTACTACACATGCGGACACTATCTCGTAAGCGTTTCTTTCGCGTGTATCGATTTTCCTCTCCCAACGTTGAATTCTTCAAATTTTTAACTTCATCCCCCATAATGGCAGCCCGAGATGCGCTGCCACTTCTTCCAGTGGATCGACGGCCCCGAGATATACGACAGGGCATTCATCCAAGATACATGTTTGAACTACTCGGTGCGGGCGAGAACTTCGTGCGGTGGAAACCTTACGTACCGGACCTTGTTGAGGAGGCACCGAAGGAGCCCAGTACTCGCCCAGGCATAATCCATATCGACGACGTCAGTTATGAACAATTTACATCCTTATTACATAAGGTTTCCCTTTACGGTGTACTTACATCATACAATCACAGGATATGGACAACTTCGACATACCAGCCCGACGTGGACAGTCCCGTGACAAAGGCAAGGGAAAGGCTCATGCGGTTGAGCCCGACCGCCACAGCATATCCGGTCGCCCGGGCGTAATCCATATGGACGACGTGAGTTATCAAAAATTTACATCCTTCTTACGATTTTCACTATACAGTGCTCTTACATCATGAAATCGCAGGACATGGACGACTTCGACATACCAGCCCGACGTGGACAGTCCTACGACAAGGGCAAGGGAAAGGCTCATGCGGCTGAGCCCAACCGCCACAGCGTATCCGGTCGCCTAGGCGTAATCCGTATGGACGACTTGAGTTATCAAAAATTTACATCCTTCTTACGATTTTCACTATACGGTGCCCTTACATCATGAAATCGTAGGACATGGACGACTTCGACATACCAGCCCGACGTGGACAGTCCCGCGACAAGGGCAAGGGAAAGGCTCATGCAGCTGAGCCCGGCCACATCAACAGATCCGGCCGCCCAGCGTAATCCGTATCTCGACGTGAGTTATGAAGAATTTACATCCTTCTTACGATTCTCACTATACGGTGCACTTACATCATGGAATCGCAGGACATGGACGACTTCGACATACCAGCCCGACGTGGACAGTCCCGTGACAAGGGGAAGGGGAAGGCCGGCGAGGAGTTCAACGCCGAGCTAGCAAGGAAGAGAAAATGGCCCCGGTCCACGCAGTAGGTCAGGTCATTACGTAGTAGTCCCCCGTCCTACCCCCCATGTTGTTTACTATCCCCTAAAGGCATGTAGACTTACATGGTCCGGATGCTTGTGTCGCAGTGTACCCTAGTAGTAGTGAGCATGACTAAAGTAATTAGCCAAACCATCATGCCATGTGACTATGTGTAACGTGCTTCTGTCCGCGGACTCTAATGTAGTTTTGGTTCTGTGTATCCGCTAAGCCATCAAAGCAAGTCTACATTACAAGTATGCCTCTTCTAGTGGAATCCCAGAAAGAACCATTCGCACCGATGTTGAATCCTCCATGTTTTAGGGCATCTTCATAATCACAACAAGCGTTCTCAGCCCGTTCAATCATATCCCTGGCACATCATAATATCACTTTCCTTTCTACTTACAACTCATCACTATCTCAATCGTCCTCCCAAAATTCTACAGAAATTTTGTGCACTACAACAATATACGATGATCACAAAATGTTACAGCGAGTCTGACAAATTTTGTACCCTTGATATTCTACGAAAATAACAAACATACCAACCAACATCGTCACAACACTATTATTTTTAAAATAAATAACATCATACAATCAGATTTGCTAAATGTAATTAACCCACAAAATGTAATAAACACTAATTAAATACAAAACAGGTGGGGGCCCCTGTCGCCTTACGGTTGGGCGACATGAACCTGTCGCCCAACTATCGGGCGATCAAGTGCTATCGCTTAACGGTTATGCGATAGCACTTCGCCGCCTAACAGCCATGACAGAACTTCAGTCGCCTAATCGTAAAGCGACTGGATCTAGTCGCCCAATCATTCGGCGGCAGACGCATATTTCTGTAAAAAAAAGAACGTAGGAATATTTTTGTAATTTCTAATAAAAAATATATTAATATTTTAAAAAATCTACCATTTTACTCTCCATATATATTTAGGCACAAGCATGCACATATAAGATCCTCACTGCCGCCCATGCTAAGCTACTGTTCAATTTGCTGGTACAGTACTGTGTCTTTGTACAGTGTTCCGTTTTACGGTAACTACTGGAAATAAAAGATGGCCACGGATGCTTCAAAAATCAGTAACTGATGATGACTTGCACAATAATATATAGCATGCTTGTGTACCATACGCACAGTGCACCCGGCCAGTTTGGTCAAATTTTATAGATGCACAGACTTGCATCAACTACACTAAGGATCAGATCATTCACTGTTGCTACAATATTACTGTAGGACCACTATAGAGCACTGTTCCTGCATCTGCGGTGGTGCAGAGGGTCCGGATCCCAATGGGATATGGCTGCTTACTAATTCTCCATCATAAACATGTACAGGTCACGCATACGCACGATCAATCTCATGCCATCGATGATTGCAACATCTCACCAAGATACTGCGGCACCCTCCAACAAATCAGGTTCTTCCTTCCATCCTTAACATAGCTCCTTCATTTATCACAAGGTTAATTATGCCAATTAAGACTAGCTATAGTCTCACCTAGAGGAGGTGCCCAGATGTGCCGTACGTAGAGGCACAGCCGGCATGAGCCCATGTCAGGCCGTGCCGGGGCGGTTCATTTGGCCACCTCTACCCATCTTAATTCCATTATTTCCTTATCTGACACTATATATCTTGCAGCTAGCTGATCATAATTTCATTTAAGCAGCCAAAATGTGTTTTGTCTGCTGCAAATTAGACAGACCTCCAATAACCGAACTCAAATTAATTGCAATAACATTCTCGTGATATTTATATGCTTCCCCCTACATTTAGAAATGGAGGTCCGAGTGCTGGGCTTTCATATTATTAAAAAAAAGAGAGCACATGCTTTAAAGCAGTTCTGATTAGATGATAATATATCCCGAAACAAAAAAAAATGTTATGATAGAGACATCTCATCTAATCAAAGCTGCTTAATATGTAGTGTAGTGCATGCTTCGTTGGAAAAGCACAAAAGTTAATCTTAAAGCAACTCTAACAAGTGATTACATCAGAGTTTAGGAAAAATAAAATTGTCCAAATATGGACATCTCAGCTAATCGAAGCAGCTTTGAAATTGCTAGCTTTGTTTTGGAATAGAATGGATGAAAGCTGCTCATTGAACGTTAGATCCTGGTATTTGCAACTGAAGAAAGGCACTGAGAGGGTCGTGGTACTAGAAGCTTGTGGGGGAAAAGTGTGATTTGATTTTGGTAGACACGAGCTTTCACCTTGGTATATTGAGGGATCAATGGAACAGTTATCTGCATTAGATCAAGTGAGAGAGAGAGAGAGAGAGAGCCCTTTTAGCTGAATTGATCAAGCAACCAGTAGTAGCAGTGAACAGTGATCCTGTTCAGAGGGGAAGAACAATCTAGCCAACCTGCTTCATTGCATTCTCTTTTCTATTTGCAGGTGTGCTTGGCCAAATTAATTATCCTAGCCTGCAGCTGCAGGTTTGTTTCTTTACTTTGCTATATATGCTCGATTAGTTTGGGGAAGATGCCTACGAGTAGAAAAACTAGGCAGCGTGCTAGGCTGACCTCTAGGACTAGGACTAGCCAGCCTCCACAACCTTAGTTTGGCACGCATGACGTCAGGCATTGCTCATACTCTGCTCAATGCTCAGGCTCAGGCCTCTCATGGTCATGGCCAGCCTCCGTGACACGTTTGCTGGCCAGGCCGGATCGGCCCGGTTGATCGATTTATTTGCATCTGGATGCACACTACAACTGTCAGTCTAACAACTCGAAAATAGCAGTCCATAGTTGTTGTTACCGAAAGCCATGGATCAATTGACTAGTGTGGTGATCCTCCATAGGAGTATATACCATAATCTGATCTTGATCATGCTGGACTGATCTTCTAATCGCCAACAGTGGGAGTTTTTTCTCTCTTTCTTTCTGGAGAAAGGAATGACATGTCTATGTGCAATCAAGAGCGTCGATCAAACTTGCATTAAACACATCTTTCACTAGAAAAACAAGCAGTAACCTAGTAGTACAAATGCAGCATTGTCTGTTCAAAATTAACAACTAGTGCAAACTCAAATTGTTTGTTCTATTCTGAATATAAGTGTAGTACCATCTCATCTTACAACAAGATACAATGAGAAAGAAACCAAACCTCTGACACTCACGTCGAATTTGTCAAGTCTGAACTTGGTCGAACTCAGCTCTACTTGCCGCCGCCGCCGCTTCCGTCCATATTCTCCACCGGCGGAATGGTCTACAAGAGCACAGAAGAAGAGAAAGCGAGCACGCTGGTGAGGAGGCATTATGTCGGACAGGTTGCGTGCATGGCCTAGAGGGGTGCAAAACGTCCGACCATGTCGGGCTTGTAGTAGTTGTGCACGATGGAGGCCCCGGCGAGGAGGGAGACGACAACCACGACCGAAGACCACGCCAGCGAAGGAGTCCCCGTCGGGGGCCGGCCGCCGCCGAACTTCATCACCCTCGCTCGTGAGGCCCACTCTCTCATGATTGGGCTTTTTCTTGCTTGTTTGAAACAGATGAGCCGGCCCATGACGTGATGTACCAGCTATCGGGTGAATGCAGTGGGCTTTGGCCCAATAGGCCATCCTATCCATTCATGAACCAGCAACTCAGCATGATTGATTTGATAAAATCGGTGCTATTTTCCTGATGAACTCATCCACCCATTCATTCGTTAAACAATCCACCATCGCATTGACCTTCGTTGGAGTTTAACATCCAGAAAAATATATCGGCATCCTCTGCAGCAACACCGTTTCGTTTCGTTTCGTTTCATGATGACAGCAGAAACACCTGTATCTCAGTGTCTGTACTGCCAAATATCTGTGAATTAACCGCTCTAAATTATAGAGGTATCACTGGAAAATTCACATGTCATTTTCGGATGATTCATCAATCGATCGAACGTGTGTTATGCTTTGCTTGCTACAACTCTATGTATTTAGTATGTGCTAGTTCAACGGTGGCCCGGTCGATGTATTATTGCTGATTGAATTGTCGCAACTCATCATACGAAACCGAAATCTGAAAGCGAAAGACAAGCTAAGAGACGTTTTATATCGAGGAGCGCCAATTAGTCCACGTCTTGCAGGAATGCAACTTGCTCGGGTGAGATCAAGTTGTAATTGTCAAGACTGTACGTACCAGCGGCAGGCAGGCATGTGTCTTCTCTGGCCTGCATATCTTATTTGTTTTCTGCCATACTAAGCTAGGATTTCTGCACTTCTCAATGCTGATTAAGTGATATACTAACACGTACGTCATCGTCGCGTCCATCATTTTTGTCTTAACTGACAGTAAATTAAGATGCGGTTAACGTCCCTGGAAGTTAGATCTTCGATGCAACTACTCTGCTTATGCCTGCTGTGAGTTAGGTGTCACAGATCTTTCTCTTGTTTTTATCACAAAACTGTCATTAGTTACCGGGTCTATTGATTCCATCAGGTCGGTAGGTGTTAAACAATGACCTGTCATCACCACGTACTGGACTAGCTAAAACTAGCTAGCTAGATCGACAAATGGCCACCACGAGGATGATGGTAGGTGCGTCAAGAAACTGAATTTGGTTAGTAAGAAAACATATTTTATCACTGATTCATTGTCGTTATTCACACCAGCCGACCTGCTAAATTCTCCAAATTTCTTCCTGCGTGTTAGGCTCACATCAGCTGGGGTAGTATTAGCTTGGACTGTTCACTTTTTTTGGTGCTGGAAACTAGGAAACTACTAGAGAAGGGAACAGATCAGAACCAGGCTGCTTATTAGTCGTACTCATACTTGTCAAATTCCATCTATCAAATCATTTCATTTCGGGTAGTACTAAAAGCCTGAAAATAACCTAACCTTTCACTCCTGAAAACTTACCAGCCTTGCCGGAGACAAATTTTAAAGCAGGCTCGCCGGTTACAAAGTGAAGATGATGTCCAGACAGTGGTGGATCCAAGATTTCAATAATAGATGTTTAAAGTTACAAAAATATTGTTCAATATAAAACATAAAAGTGCACAGTAGCAACAATGAAAGTATAAATTATTCGTACTAATGATAACATCTTAAATAATTTAGTGAAATTATAAAATAATCAAGAAAAAAATACAATTTAGCTCGATTTTACTTCATGCCTTTCGAATCGACACACTTCTTTTTTTTAAAACTCAGAGATCTACACTTCAAAAAAAAAAAAGATGTACTAATCACAATACAAACTAACACAAACAAAATTGCTGGTTTGGCCACTTGGGTCTACTATTTGCTGGTTTAGGAATCGAGGATACGGTAATTCGGATTAAACTCATCTCTGCATTGTTGGGAATTTAGGTACCGTAGCCGCGCACGGACGCCCTACCTTCTTGTTGGGGGCCGCATGAGGCGCCGAGTCACCGCTGCCGGCCGCAGGGCTCGGCGGTCGCCCCGTCCCACTCCATAGTTTAGAGATGGACTTCGAACGGAATTTATACGGCAAAGTCTGCCTATGAAGCGTAATTTCTTGGATCTACTTACAAGCCCTTTGACAAGCTCATTTGGTCAAACTGGGCGACTCAGAAGTGCAAGTTTTTTTTTTTTTTGCTTGGTTAGCAATTCAACATTGGGTGCAAACAGCAGACAGGCTGCAAGCAAGAGGATTGCCAAATAACCTATGGTGTCCGTTGTGTACGAGTCATGCTGAAACAATCCTGCATCTTCTCACGGAATGCTCGTTCACAAGAAGGATCTGGACTGCAGTAGCCAGAGATCTTGGGGCGTCGGCGTCGGCGTCAGCCTCCCTAGGAGGAGTGCTCTGTTACCATGTTGGTTATTTGGCAAGTCTGGCGAGAACGAAACTCAATAATTTTCCGAAGTAAGAACACTAACCATTCGGGAGTTCTATCCTTGATAAAGGATGAAGCCCAAGCGTGTGATGCTGGCAGGCGCTAGGAAGCTGCAGATTCTGAACGACGCGACGCAAACAGCGCAGAACTAATTACCAATTAGCAATCGGTAATTAGTCGTTAGTCAGTAGTAGGTTGTGGCGTGCGGTGTCAGTAGCTCTCTGGCTGTGTGCGTTTTAGGCAGCAGCAGCAGCAGCAGCCTCCTTTATCTTTGCTCTTTGTATTTGATAACACTTTCCTTCTTCTTGGAAGAAATACAGCAGCTCTCCAGCTTTTTTCAACAACAAAAAAACTCGCCAGTTAGGTCGTGCATCAAATTACAGGACCAAACAAATTAACAAAGCAATTGCGCATGCACATACGCTAGCTGCCGAATGGGATGCAATGTGGCACGTACCATGGAACAAATGCTTGAAGGCTGGACACAAAAATGCCCAGCCCGATATTCAGACAAGTGGGGGAAATAATTCGATCAGCCCGATTTTGATGCGCTTTGTTTTGTCGTGCCATCCTAGCTTGCTAGGTATAGTACCCAGCATGGTATGTTATGTTCGACTCAATGAAAGAATTCGGCAGTATTTCGCATGGAATGTGATGCTTTTGACAAGTGACGTGTGATCCATATATTGATGAGAATGTTAGCTAGGACCTTAACATCTGGCAACTGATACTATAGTTTGATGCATCAATATGGTTGTTGAGAAAGACTAATGTGCTTCCTGCGTTCTAATTCAGTCATTGCTAACGTATGTGTTATTGATTAGTAGATTGTGCATGTTCAGTGCCACCGCATGTCTAGTTACTTGAGCATCTAACGTATAACTGGTGATCCTCTCAAGTGGATTTCCCTCTTGCGTCTGATCATCCACTACTAAAAAAAACTAATACTGGACATTTTATCACATACGGTTTACTGGAACCGCCAGTATTAAATACAATCACTGACAGTTTTGGTTTAGCGACCGTCTGTGTTATTGGCTGCGCGAAAAACCGTCTGTGAAGAGGTAATATCACAGACGGTTCATATTGAAGACTGTCTGTGAAGTACCACAGACGGTTCATGATATTACTAAATTCTCAGACGGTTATTTATTGGAACCGTCTGTAATGAGAAACGACTGGTTAGTCGATTCCGACAACCAGTTCCTCGGGACTGGTCTTTTAAAGTGGTCGAAGTTGATCTCCAACAGAAGAAAGCAGAAAATATGTAATACGGTAGACACCTTGTTCTGTATGTGTAAGTATTTCACTGTCTTTAATGTGAAACTTCCGATCGATCAACAGAAGATCAAAGTAGAGTACTATACTTGATCGGAAGTTACACATCATAGACAGTGAAGTGCTCACTTGATCGGAAGTCAATTTGTTCTGTGAATTTTGTCTTACTAGAAGGGTATGAAAATGAGAACTTAAAGAAGAAATGGAAGTAAGAAAAGATGGGAAGAAGTTTGTGAGTGATTTTTTTCTTAGGTCTGCCCTCCAGTGTGTCAGACTTTGAGTTCAAACTAATGCTTTACTAATATGTGAATGTGTCATATATGTTATGAATTTGCATTTATGTATATTATCATTGGAACCGTCTGTGATGTGTACTTAGCATACACGGTTCTACTTTAGAACAATCTGTGATGTGTATTTATTACAGACAGTTCTACTTTAGAACCGTCTATGATGTCCAACCCTATTTATATTCAGAATTTAGGGTTTGCCTGCGTCCCCCACTCAAATGATTAATTTTCGTCGCGGCGCGCTAGGGTTCGGGCTCCCACATCTTCCCGAGCCCGACACCACCTCCTCCTCGAGCCCAGCGCGCCTCCTCCCCCCAGCCCGCCGCCTCCTCCCCGAGCACGAGCCGCCGCCTCCCCGAACCCAGTGCCTCCTCCTCGAGCCTCGAGCAGCCTCCCGAGATACGTCGCCTCCTCCTCGAGCCCGGCACGTCTCCTCCTCCTCCCCGAGCACCAGCCGCTGCTTCCTCCTCCAGCCCGGCCGCCTCCTCCTCCCCGAGCACGAGCCGCTGCCTGCTCCTCCAGCCCGACGCGCCTCCTCCCACGAGCCCGCCTCCTCCTCCCTGAGCCCGAGCCGCCGTCTCCTCCAGCTTGGTGCGCCTCCTCTCTTGATCTGAGGTGCACTCGGCCAGTGCATCCTGGGTGGTTCTTGTCATCCCTTCGTAAGTTGTTTGTGTTTTTTAGAATTGGTTTACTTTACTAATTGTGTTGTGCTGGTTGTATTTCAATCTATCTTGACTAGCACTGGGAGACTTGGTATTGTGTTGGGCTCCGGTAATTGCTTGATGAGGATAATTGTCATATTATGAAATACGTACGTGTGATAGCAATATCAGACTTGGGTTGTGTTGGGCTCTGGTAATTACTTGATGATGGTATATAATTGTCATAATATGAAATTGATGTGATAGCAATATCATACTTGGGCTATTTAGATTGCTTCTCATTGTCAGTTTGACGAGGATAATTTGTGTTATGTACTTTTGCTGGTTTACTGATAGCAGATTGGCTATTTTATTGAGATTAGTGATTCTGTCCAATATTTGAGATTAGTGATTCTGTTCAGTTTTTATTTAACTAGTTACTAATTAGCTAATCTGATGATAGAGCATTTTTGCACACTGTTAGTTGAATGACCTTGTGAAAGTATAAAACTGTTGTTTTAGGAGTTATTTCTTGACATTCCAGTGAAGCATTATTTGAGCTCAAAAGTCTGGTTTATTGTTATCACATTTAATTGATAAAGAATATTGGCAAGTATCAAGAAGGCCACGATTTAATAGCCACAGTTTTTCCCTGTCCAAGAACTATTCTCGCAGACGTGAAATCTTTCCTTCTCATGATCTTCAAAAAAGAAGAATCAATCTCTGTCCCAATGCACAACATGTTGAAGTATCCAGCCAATCTCTACTCCTTTACGATTGCCCAGACGGCGTAGACGATTCCTGGCAGGTAGCCGAAGAACGAGAGGACGAGGCAGATCCAGAACTTAGCCTGAGGCCAACGGCAACACGAGAAGAACCGGTCAGATCACGAATCCGAATCCCGGATGCCATTTTCACATCGATCGTCCGCCGGTGTGGAGGTGCGTGCGTACTTCGCAGCCGAACTTAAGGAAGACGCCAAGGGAAGGGAGGGTGATGGCGAGGATGAGGTCCACAAAGGTCGTCGTGCTGTCCGCCATCGATCGCAGAGGTCAGGCGCGCGCGAGCGAGGCGAATGTATCTGTGCTACGTGCAATGGAGATGGATCGATCACCGTGAGCCAAGAGGGCTTCTTTATAGGGCGGCGTCGCCAGGGGCCAGGGAGACCGGCGGCGCCAGGGGCCAAGGAGGAGGGCTGCGGCGGTGGTTCGGCCGGGTGAGGAAGGCGATGAGTCAGGAGGATTGGCGACACATAAATGAGGTTGCATTTAGGGCGTGAAATGAGGTTGCATCGGGGGGTTTAGTGAATAAAGTTTAAGTGGATTAGAGGTGGGAAGGAGCACTAATCCGAGCCGTTCAATCTATATTTGATGCTCCTAATTGACATTTGCACCTTATCACCCAAATACCCATTAGCACTAGATACATTCCCCCATATATATATATATATAGCCGGTTTTAAAAGCAAAAGCAGCAACTGCTTGAAGATTTTATAGAAAAGAGACTATCACAGACGGTTCTATTTACCAACCGTCTATGATACGTCATCTAGCATAGACGGTTTGTAGATAAAACCGTCTGTGATACGTCATCTATCACAGACGGTTTGTAGATAAAACCGCCTATGATGGGTTAATAACCGTCTGTGATAGTTAGCATCACAGACGGTTCGAAAATCGTCTGTGGTGACCTCATGTCATTGCTGACCCATAAACTCACCGTCTGTGATGATGTTTTTCAACCGTCTGTGAAGATATTTTCTGTAGTAGTGATGCATGTTACATTCGGTTTAGTGATCATCATAACATGTTGACAATCTTCTAACCTGTCTGTTAATATAAGGGGTTAGGTCGATTGGATATGATTAAATTCTTGACAAAGAATAGCGAGAGCAACAAGCCAACCTTCACCTTACTGACGAAGAGCAAATTAACGAGATTAATTAATTACATTGAGGTTGTACTAGTAATAGTACATAACATGACATGTTGTCTAAAGTAAATCAAATTAAAGATCGAAGCAACTAGAAACGTTTGTCTATCATATTCCACTACCAGTCCCTTTAATTCCACCCATGCATGACTACATATAGAGTAATCCCTCCGCTAATCAGGGTGGATCTACAGTAGGATGCACAGAATACCAGGCCAAAAAATCATTTTTCTTTAGATATAACCATGTATGTATAGTATGGACACGCTTAATCCAAGATAAAAGGACACCCCAAGCCATGTATGAGGAGTAGGGACCCCGATCATTTTTGTTTTGGATCCGCCACTGCTGGTAATATCGTTTTTGATATGGATACGGTTTCAAAACACAACTTTAGCAACTAATTTCTATTATAATATGTTTATAAAATCTAATAAAATTATAATTTTAAGAAAGTACTTTTTTAGACGAATCTAGGTATACTATTTTTATGTTTTCAATCTAAATGTTGAAAAAGCTGGTATCCATAGCCAAAATGAGTTTGACTACACGTATTGTTTTGTGACGAGAGGGAGTAATAAATATAATTAACGTGCCCATTAGCAGCCGATCGAATTTGTTTATTCAGGCACCGTCTTAATTAGTACTCACTCATCATGTATACCTACGCCTACGCGCGCCGTGGCGGTGCCTAATCGAACTGGCCCTTGTGACCCGACCCGATCCGATCCTTGAGGTGGCGTGCACCGACGTACGCACGTGAGAGATACTAGCTAACAACATGCGTGCATAAATTTTCCCTTAATCCCTTCCCTACTCATCGTCTAACTAGTAAGTAGTATTCTTCTGCTTCATATATACATTTGGTCGGTCACGCTGCAGATGATTAGAATGGCGTGATCTCAGGTACTAGCATAGCAGTTGCTCTTACCAGCTACTAGTGATGCAACCGTGCTATTTTAGGGCATGTATAATGGTAAAGATAACTGTTGTTTATAGTACATCTCTATACGCTACTACAAAAAAGGTCTTTGCAGACGGTTCAAAAACGTTATCACTAACAGTTTCATGAGTCGTTTCGTTAGCCATCTGAGTTTATGGGTCAGTAATGACATAAGGTCATCACAGACGGTTATTAACTCAGAACTGTCTGTGATAGTTGACTATCACAGACGGTTTGATGAAACCATCTGTGATAGCTGATATATCATAGACGGTTTGTAGATGAAATCGTATGTGATATATATTCTCTATAAAGTCTCTAAGCAGTGGTTGCTTGTGCCTTTAAAACAAGCATCATATATATATATATACATATATATATATATATATATGTGAAGTCTTTTTCCTACTCCCGGGTATAGTTACTCCCTATTTCGTATCTCACAAAGTAGGAGTATCTTGCGCAACTGAGAGTATGTATATGTAGTATACGAGTATATAAGACCACCTAGGTGGTATTCACACCTTTTTAGGGGGTGGTATGTACAATTTTTTAGACATACTCCTTTTTATGTAACATACTCCTTTTTATATGCGAATATGAAGGTATTTACAAAATATGCTAAAAATTATAGACTCTCTTGCAATTTTTTTGTGTGGTTCACATTGGGGTATCTTATAATTAGTATATAAGTATACCCAAAGTGATAAAGGAGTATGTCAAGTTTTTTTAGGTGGTATATCAAAAGTGGGAGTATATATATATATATATATATATATATATATATATATATATATATATATATATATATATATATATATATATATATATATATATATATATATATATATATGAAGTCGGTTTTAAAGGCACAAGCATCCATTATTTAGAGATTTTATAGAGAAGAGATCAGAATAGAATGATAGGACGTACCTAGGATGCAAGGGAGGAGAACTTGGCTTAATGAACACAAGCTATACGCATAAAGGTGAAATGAATGACGATAGACAGGTGAAGAGGTGTTGTAGCAGTTTTTGACTCATTTGGTTTTGTTTTGGAATAGAATGCACACCAGTTAATAAATAATTGATGATCAGAGGCACAAGCTAGGTAAAAATTTCAGAAATTTGTATGTTAATTGCAGCTTTACAAATTAGCCTAACCTTCACAAATCTAAAAAGTTAATTGCAGCTTTCAAAAGCAGAATACCATATAGGAACATACCATAAAATTAGTTACATGTACGAAAATTTGTATGTGTACAGACTGATGTTTTGCCCCATCCACATCCATATAAGCCAACAAAGCACAAAGAACCGACATCAGTAACCCTTAGTATCCAGCAGAGAGCATTAACCAAACCCACCATTTTGCCCCATTCATTTTTGTCAATCTGAACCCACAGCATGAACTAAGCAAGATGCACAAAATGCACATATATCAATAGCCCTCAGTTTACATCATAGAGCAAGGGGAGGGAAAGCAATAGAGAGTAGAGGAGAGTAGTTACCTCAGTGCGACGCAATACCGGCGGCAACACCTCCACCATGCATTAACCACCTCCATTTTATTTACCATGCTTAATCAATAAATTAACCCACATCAGTAAATAATCAACTCACATTAGTAAACCAAAACAAGCTCAAGCATGAAACTAAAATAACAGAAAGAGGAAGTGGGGGAATGGGGGATTGAGTCCAGGCAGCAGGAAGCCCCAAACAACTGGGCCTCAAACCACAGCCGGGTCGGAGCCGAGAGCAAGGAGGCACAGGGGTCGGGGAGAAGGCACGACTCGGGCGAAGTCGTCGATGTCAAGGGCGGCGACATCGAGGTCGGTGGAGAGGTAGCCGGGGAAGGTCAGTGGAGAGGTAGCCAGGGAAGGTCGGTGGAGAGGTAGCCGGGGTCGCGCACGCCGGGGGGAGAGGACGAAGAGGGGAAGACAGATATGGCGGCGGAGAGGTGGATTTGGCAAGGGGCGTTGGGGACAGGGTCGGGGAGAAGGCGTGACTCGGGCGGCGGCGTTGAGGTCAGGGGCACTCGGGTGGTGAGAGTAATGGCGCCGAGGACTGGGGAGTGATGAGTTAGGGCGCAAACCCTAATGGGCTCCTACTAATAAAGAGCTATCACAGACGGTTCTATTATAAAACCGTCAGTGATACTTATCACAAACGGTTCCATAATATATAGAACCGTCCGTGATATATCTCATGTCACATACGATTCCATAATATAACCGTTTGTGATATGGTCTCATACCACGGACGGTTCTATTATGGAACTATCTGTGATATGGTTGTTCTCAAGTTCAATTTTGTCATTTAAATACTACTGAAAATATGCTTTAACTTCTCCTTCAAACTAGATTTTTTTCATTTTGGAATTTACATATGTCCAAATAGGTGGCCAGTCGCTTCTTAAAAAGATTAAAAAAAAGGTAGAAACCTAAATAAACAAAGTTTTTCTAGTGGTAGAGGTATGCTGCTATTTCCATCTTCAAAACTTCGTAGACGGCGGCGGCATTGGACGGTTCATGATCATTAGCGAACGGAAGCCCGAAATTCATCCACCCGCTGACGCGCTCGTTCGAGTGTCTCCGAAGACCCTTGGACTGTTGAATCAAGAAGAATTGAGCCCATAGGCTCTCTTCCCTTACTTGAGGGGTCTCGGTATGGTTGACTCGGTCGTCCGCCGCCTCGATTAAGCAGTCCAAGTGACGACAAGCCTCTTGGAGACATGCAACGTCGTTGTGGAGGACCACGTCGATGACACGGTAAACTCGCCGAAAGTGGGAGATCACCTAGAAGACGCGGCGGAGGAGGATGTTAAGACGGCGGAAGGTAGCCGTCACTTGCTCCAGCAAATCCTCAGACAGAGGAGTGAAGACATTGTTGAAAACAGTGCCCTTCTACAACATTCGCTAACGTACGGCCGGAGAGGTGCTCATACAGTATGGCTAGGTAGGCCATCAATGCCGGCGACAAGGAAACAGAAGATAGAGCCATTTCTGCTTTAGAGCTATATGTGGGGATGATTATATTCGATGGCGGAGGATCCATTTTATAAAATAAGGAATAAATTCGGCGCGTGAGATGAAGAGACGTATTGAGGAGCCGAAGCGGCATTGATGCGACGAAGAGACGCTTCGACGACGAAGAAACTCATCGGGGAGCTGAAGCGATATTATCATAGACGGTTATAATTAAAAACCGTCTGTGGAGTCTACAATTATCACAGACAGTTCGTGTTTAGATATGAACCGTCTGTGATATTACCTCTTCATAGACGGTTTTTAGCGTAGGCAGTAACACATACGGTTATCAATATGAACCGTCTGTGATATTGTCTCTTCACAGATGGTTTTTAGCGCAGGCAGTAACACAGACGGTTATCAATATAAACCGTCTGTGATTGCATGTAATACAGACGGTTTTTGTCAGCCATTTGTGATGAGGCGTACGGTATTAGCCTTTTTGTAGTAGTGATATCATCTGTAGACAATACTAAAAACAACTTCTACAATGGTTTAACTTTTTACATGTCTCTATAGACAACTCCTTTATGTATAATGTGTGCTTGCTTTAACATTTACCGATCACCGCATTTGTAGATACCAATTTAATTCTACGCTCCATCTCTCTCATCTAATGTCCGACGTGATAAGTCTTATAGAAAGCTAATGTCACACTATTGTATATGCTCTTCCCAAGCTGAAGCTCCCTGCATGCTGATGCTGTCACAGAAATTAAGACAAAGCAACACAGGAAAGATTGTAATCAAAAGTCAAAACCATTGTCCTGTGTTAGTCAACATCTTACAGCTGACTTTTACTCGCTAGCTAGCCTAGCTCTTTCAGAAATACCCGCGCGCGCGCGTTCCAGTCAGGGAAAACTCTTAAGCTGATCTCACCTTTATTTCTAGCTAGTCTTATTTGTACATCTGCAGTCATGAACAATTACGCCATCTACCTGCCAATTTCTTTATTGAAAAAAGAGCAAATAAAAACAAAACCGTAGAAAGAGCCAAGACTTGTAAATAGAATGTGCGATAAGAGGGATTAAATTAAATTAAGAAAAAAGAAAAGGCCAAGGGGGGTGGAAGAAGGGAGGAAAGAAAGATCCGAATTGCAGAGAGAGAGAGAGAGAGAGCAGCGTCCGTAATAAAAAGGCGTAAACACTCTGAAACTAGACTAAACTGTCCGTCCGTCTTTCCCACTTGTTATTCTTATTTCCTGCACCACCCCAAGGTCCCCCCACCCCCACCTCGCCGTCGCCGGCGGCGGCCGGAGTCGGAGCGGGAGGCGATGGGGCACGGCCTGAGCTGCAGCCGCGACGGCGACGAGCATGACTTCTTCCGCGCGGCGCAGCTCGGCGACCTCGACGCCCTCGACGGCCTCCTCGCCGCCGACCCCGCGCTCGCCAGCCGCGCCACCATCTACGACCGCCTCACCGCGCTCCACATCGCCGCAGCCAATGGTCGCCTCGAGGTAGGTGCCCCTCTCATAGTGACAGCCCCACTGCTGCGTGGAATATTTGGCTCCGTCTCTTCATTTGTCTCAAATCTTTTGGTTTCTTGACATTACAGGTGCTCTCCATGTTCTTGGATCGCGGGGTGCACCCAGACGTGCTGAATCGGAGCAAGCAGGTCAGACCATAGTCCATCCCTTCAAATTCCGTTCTCGTTTTTGCCGCGCAAAAACCAAAAAAAAAAACCTCATCTTTTTAATTCTTCCACATTTGCGTATGTCTGTTGATTCCCCTGCAGACTCCGTTGATGCTGGCGGCCATGCATGGCAAGATCGAGTGCGTGCTCGGGCTCCTCCAAGCCGGCGCTAATGTGAGAGCAAAGCCGCAAACTTTGACCCGTCTCAATTCTATGATTTCCTTTCTGTATGTACTAGTATGTATGTGTGTAGTGTAGGCCATGACGGGCTTTACTGAACTCTGTCGTTTGTGTGCTATACCGATTGATTTGGGCATCAGATCTTGATGTTTGATTCGGTGCACGCGAGGACCTGCCTCCACCACGCGGCGTACTACGGCCACGCCGACTGCCTCCAGGCCATCCTCTTCGCCGCGCAGACCACGCCGGTCTCCGATTCATGGTGAGATAGATCCTTATTAGTCCTTGCAGCTGCTGTGCATTCTATGATTCATTGCTAATAGAGGAGGAGAGAGAGAGAGACACGAGCCCATTGACTGACTGGTTGCGATGGCAGGGGGTTCGCGCGGTTCGTGAACGTGAGGGACGAGTACGGGGCGACGCCGCTGCATCTGGCGGCGAGGCAGGGGCGGCCGGAGTGCGTGCACCTGCTGCTGGAGAACGGAGCCATCGTCTCGGCCCCCACAGGCTCATACGGGTATGAATTCTACGGTGTTGCTGCAGCTGGACGCGGCTCTGCAAGATTCTTATGCGTGTTGCCGCCTGTACGTTTGCAGCTTCCCCGGGAGCACGTCGTTGCATCTGGCTGCTCGCGGTGGTAACTTGGACTGCATCCGGGAGCTGCTCGCTTGGGGAGCCGATCGCCTCCAAAGGGACTCAGCCGGGTAGGCAAAAAATCATCTCCATCAATTAATCTCCCGTTTTTGGTGCAATCCAATTGATTGTCGTGTGTTTCAGGTGATTCAACTCATGTAATCGATCATGTTGTTCAGTAGTAACAAGCAAACTAGTATTATTGATGTTAACTTGGCAGAATTCAAGCAATTGCTGGGTTGCTCATGGATTCGCTGCCGATTGAATCCTTGTTGCTCGCTAAAAGAACCTTTCTCGCTTAATTATCCGGTGCAGGAGGATCGCGTACGCGGTTGCCCTGAAGCGGAGCCACGGAGCGTGCGCGGCGCTGCTGAACCCGTCGTCGGCAGAGCCCATGGTGTGGCCTTCCCCTCTCAGGTTCATCAGTGAGCTAAAGGCGGATGCAAAGGCGCTCTTGGAGGCAGCCCTGATGGAAGCCAACAGGGAGAGGGAGAAGAAGATCTTGAAGGGCACCAAGTACTCTCCACCGTCGCCCGCCCACTCCGACGACGCGTGCTCGGAGGTGGAGCTGTGCAGCATTTGCTTCGAGCAGGCGTGCAGCATCGAGGTGCAGGACTGCGGGCACCAGATGTGCGCGGCGTGCACGCTGGCGCTCTGCTGCCACAGCAAGCCCAACCCGACAACGCTCACCCTGCAGTCGCCGGCCTGCCCCTTCTGCCGCGGCTGCATCTCCCGGATCGTCGTGGCCAAGACCAAGGCGGACACTGATGAGCCCGACAAGCCGGCCTCGCCCAGGCGGTCGAGGCGGTCCCGGACCCCCAGCGAGGGGAGCAGCAGCTTCAAGGGGCTCTCGTCGGCCATGGGGTCCTTCTCCAAGATTGGCCGTGGCTCCGGCAGGTTAGCCGACGTCGACGCCCTCATAGGCAAGCCCGAGCATGACCTGTGAGCCAAATGCATGGGCACGCCACCATTTTTCTAGCTGATGAGATATATATATAGATATCCACGTGCGTGGGTGATCCTCCGAGAAGGTTGGGTTACTCCATAGTCCATATAAATAGCGGTACATAGGAATCGAATCGGTAGCCTTATTTTAGGCTCGTCATGTTAATTTGTTGTATCATTCGTACTATTTATAGAGTACTCCGTTGGGGTTGGCCAGCCATATGCCCTGGCATCATGCAAGTGTAAGAGCAAGGACACACACTGACGCTCGAGTGGAGTGGGGTGGAGTCATACATATTACAAGCGGTGAGTTCATTTCTTACAAGTTGAGTTATCCTGGCATCGCCATGGGCCATGGCATGTGTGATCTGACCCCCTGCATAATTGATTGATCCGTCTGATCACGGGGATGGGCCTCCCGACCCAACGTTGGCTTTTTGTCTCGTGTTTATGGGCGGGCTCACTCGATGCAGTGTCAAGTCGCCTAGCCAGTTGGCGATCGAGTTAGCGCCAGTGTGGGGTAACTGTGTATCGTTCGTTGCCAGTGGACTGGTCTCACATGACAGGATAGGACCGGTCGGTGTGCGATTCTTGCTCAAGATCTATACGGACAGGGCTAGTTCAACATGAATCGATTCGATGTGCTGCTGCCCACCGCTGCAGGACTGCCCAGTAGCAGTAGCATGCCGTGATCATTCATCTCTCCTCTGTTACTTGTACCTGACATGTCCTCTGCACACTGTGCATGTTTAATTACCAACCAGTACTACTCGAGCAGCAACTACTCCGGACTCTTTTTACTCCACCTGGTGGGCAGCAAAAGTCTTGAGATCGAATGGCGGGTCACAATGAAATACTATTCGCATTAAAAATGAATGAAATGTACCCGGCCCCAACCAACCTACCTTACACTTGCTTTAAAAACACCAGGAAGTCAGAGAAAAGGGCACAAAGCCTAGTACGATTGAATGAATGATCGTGAGAAGGATCGCTCCCCGCAGCCGCAGGGTACAGTAAATCTGCAAGATTGCCCTTTCTTTTTCCAAGGCACAGACAGGTTCCTGAACCGGAGCCTCAGTCAGTCCATTGATTGTGGTAGCTGATGCGTGTCTAAGAGCACTAAAAGGTGGATTGTGCCTATGTTACTAGAAGATGAAGTAGTATACATGTAAAGCGGAATAATTAAGGGGAATGAATTTTTTAAAAATGCAAGTGCCTTTGGGGTTTGATATAGACCTTCTAGTTCGATACAATCACCATGGCTGCCAATTCTCATTGTCCCATCTCAAGACTAGTTTTCATTACATAAATTCTCGAAGGAGACATGGTCAAAATCCACAGGATCTGAGAAAACATGCTAATAATGAACGAGTCCCATTGGGGACGGGGTCAAGGGAGAGAAGCCAAGGGCCACTCCAGTTTTATTTGACCACAACACGTTGGTCTTCATTTATTTCCACATCACATATATAGGTCATGCCATGACCAATTAGTTTTTCAATTTCTGGATGACGAGAGCTAGTTGATGCTAATACAAGAAATCTGTTGAAAAGAAGAAGAAAAAAACTTTCACATTGAAGGGAATGACTACAGTTGTGTTCTATGTCATCGAGCCGACCTTATTTCATCTATTCTTTGGTTCTCAATTCAGCTTGGCCTGTTGGAATGAGCTAGGGGTACATATGAATATCAATTTCTCCATTTCTGAAATTTTGGATCAGCTCAAGACTTGCTTCCAAGTGAGAAATAACAAGATTTTTCAACACACCACGCCATCTTTGGAGCGTTGGCAAGCTATCTTCAAAGTGGAATTTGCCTTGGTTGTCCATAGAGCAAAAAAATAAATATAATCCTTCAATAAGTTACTGGCTAGACGATTTTGGTTAATTTGTGTGGCGTTTTGCCATGTACTTTTTACATTAGTTTAATTTGATTAAATATCTAATATATGCACAGTAGGACCCTTTCCCCTAAAAAAAATTTATTTACAATACGTATCTATCATTGAGCAATAAAGTGCCTTTACCTAGTGCTATGCTACTAGCTGATGATGTGTGACCGAGTGCTTGGCTTCTCTAGAAACCTGGGAGGGAGGGCTCGGCTTTTTCCCCTTCCACTAAGGTAATCTGTCGCTTTTATGATGTCTCACCGTCATCGTATGTATGCAGCTAGTACATTTCCAATTAACCCGAGCCAATAAACTAGCTAGTACTACCTACTACTAGTTGTAGCAGGAACAAGAGTTCAATTGTTCAAAGGGATGGAATTGGAAATGCCGTTGCCGTGCTTAGACTGGAGAGCTTACCTGTTATGTTAGGAAGACAAGAAGAACATCGCGTTCCACGGGTGGTCATACCCCAACCAAACCAGGGGAGAGGAGAAAATCATGACGCGACTGCTTGGCCTTGGCCAATACTTGTCCAATGTCACATGATTTTTCTTCTATGAAATATGCTCCGAGTAGATCAGCATGCTATGATACTCATGTAGCTCACTGACACGCAGAACCAGTGATGTTATGACAGTAAAGCCATATCATCAGGTTCCAAAACAATAGCATTTGTAAATGTCAAGGTCTCCAAAGTTTAGGATCATGTTTGAAATGCCAGTTACTACAAGTCAATCAATATTTATGAAATGAACTATAGCATCCCGTTGCATTGTCACGGCTGTACAGACAGGAATTTTTTTTTAAATAATATTTTTTAAAAAGATAATTATAAAAATATATAGTCGCCTCCAAAAAATTACAAAAATGTGTCCCTATTGTCAGTTCAACTGGCGATAGGTTTCTGTCGCCAATTGACCCTCTCACCACTCTTGCCGGTCGAGGTACCTGTCGCCGGTTCAACTGGCGAACTGGCGATAGGAAGACTAACCCCATAAATCCCCCTTGAAACCCTAAAATTCAGCATATGACTCATTTTTATTCAGAAAAAAGAGGAGAGAAGAGTAGAGGGGAGGAGAGAAGCTAGCGAAGCGCTGCCTGTCCGATTGCCTACCTATCGGGTAATTTTTTTTAACCGAATGGATTACATAGTTTTAGATATACGGTTACGTAATGCAGTACGTTTTACATAATACTTTTCGGTGGGTAGTATAGTTTTAGAAATGTGATTAATCGTGAAAAATGTTCTTTATGGTGCAGTGCGTCAAATATGTCTGACGTCGTCAATTTCAAATTTTACTATAGTTAAGGGACTATTATGGAGGGTCCCGAGGGGATTGATTTGCGTTATTTCCAATCGGCGACTGTGGCCATAGCAAGACCAGAGCAACGTACATGGAGCGCTGTGATGCGGTGGTTGTTCCATACATTCCAAGTGGACCGTGATTTGTATGATCTGAGATTGAGTTGTCTTTCCCTACGGGTAGGACAGCCCACATATTGTGAGTTAGTGCAGCTGAAGGGACCAAATTTATGGCAGTCATATATACGCATTGCGAGGGAGGCAGGATGAAAATTGGTCCTTCTGGTCCAAGTATATGCCAAACTCACTCATCCACCCGCGGCTGAACAAGAAGGGGGTACTAACGCCGAAGAGGAAGTCGGGGACTCCAGCCACAGCGCGGCGCACACAATGGCTGAAGCTCCCGGAGTTGCTGATGCTGTCGATGAAGACCCTGCAGAAGTAACTCCTACGGTCAGGCAAGCTACTGGTTTTGCTGACAAGGGTGAGGAGGTGGAAGTCGTAGTGCAAAGGATGGATATCGAAGACCGATACTACATGGCATTGTCTGAAGATGAAGGTTCCGACGATGAGGATGATGTGGATCAGCAGGCGATTCCATCCGATTGGAACACATACCAGTTCGAGAACCTCATCGTCAACGAAGGCTCCCATGTGCCGTGGGAGTACGACCAGAGTGAGGTCAGGTTAGGAGCTATGTATAAATGCAAGGAGGCTGTGTAGGACACGGTCAAATTCTGGGCCTTACGGTGCGACACACATTCAAAGTCGTCAAGTCTACCCCAAGATTCTACGACATGAAGTGCAGCATAGAGAGATGCCCTTAGCGAGTGCACGCATTTCAGCCTAAGTGGGACATCTACTGGAAGTGCTCTATAGTGGTCCCTCACACATGCGCTGCTTCGAAGTCAAGCAGATCCCCATCGAACTCGTTATCAAGCTTCATCGCCAACCTTATGTACAGTGAGATCGTGGATAATCTAGATTTTGAGCCACGATCCATCATTCGGGCGATTCAGGGAAGGTTTCAGTACACAATCAGCTATGCCAATGCTTGGAAGGAAAAACCGAAGGCATTGGAATTAAGGTGGGGGCACGTTCGAGGATTCCTACCACAACCTTCCTGGACAACTTCAAGTCATACAAGATAGAAATCCCGGCACCCATATCGACATTCAAGACGCCACGCACCCGAAGTGGGCCAATAAGAGGGTACTACAGCGAGCATTCTTCGTGTTTGGTCCATGCATCAATGCATTCCGGCACTGCCATCCAATCTTGTGCGTAGATGACACATTCTTGACTGGGAAGTACAAGGGCTAGATACTAACTGCAATAGCGACGGACGGAAACAATCAAGTTCTTCCCATGGCATTCGCTTTCGTTGAAAGCGAGAACACGGACAGCTGGTTGTGGTTCCTGAAGAATGTGAGGATTTCTGTTGTGCAAGATCGTCCAAACGTATACCTCATACATGATAGGCATGCAGGCCTGCTGCGTGCAATAACCCAGCTACAACAAGGAGAGAACGTACCACTTGCATGGCCGGATCTACAGAGCAGGTGGTGCATGAGGCACTTGGGTGCAAATTTCTACAAGCAGTTCTGCAACAAAGACTTGATGAACTTATTCAAGCGGCTGTGCAACCAGAATCAGCAGCAGAAGTTTAAAGCACTCTACAAGATTCTGGATGAGCGGACCAAGAAGCACAGAAGGGGGGCAGCGAGAAGGGTCGCCCCAAGCATTGAAGCATTGCCACAGCTACCCACAGATGCTCCCAGATTGACGAGGAGGACGGGGGCGCAGGTGAAATGCTTCTCGGACTGGATTGAGCACGAGCCTGAGGAGAAGTGGTCGCTGCTCCATGACAGGGGTGGTGCTCGATATGGTGTCATGACAACTAATCTAGCCGAGGTGTACAACTGGGTCATGCGCGGCGCAAGATGCCTCCCTTTGGTGGGTATTGTGGAGACAATTCTTCGCGGTACGACGAACTACTTTGTTGACAGAAGCAACAATGTGTCACTTGCAATGACAAATGATAAAATACTCTACTTCGCCATGGTCACCAAGTACATGGAGGAGAAGAACAAGAAGGGTGAGATGCACCGGGCATTCAAGATGGGCACAAGGGAGCTTCGCTTCGAGATAATGTGCAGGGATAAAGAACGTCGCAGGACGAACCGCGAGAGGGTCACCCACGAGTGCACGCTACACCGCGGTAGTTGCACATGCACTTGCAACATGCCCCTTCTTCTGCATAGGCCCTGCTCCCATGTCATAGTCGCATGTTCAACGGTGGCGCAGCATCCCGGTCAGTACCTCTCTGACTATTTCACCAAGGAGGCGATGATGCAAACCTGGACTGGGGAGATGTATGGTTAAGCTGTGGTTGGCCATTTCACTGGCCATCCGACCTGAGAGCAATTAATTTGGACCGCGGACATTGATAGGCTTAAGGGAAAGGTTGGCCGGCGACATGTACGACGCATCAGGAACGACATGGACGAAGCAGAAACCAAACGTCATACGAAGAAGTGCTCTATTTGCAGGGAGTCTGGGCACACCTTCAAGAAATGTCCTACGAGAAATTCTCAGGACGAAGGAGACATCGGCACTCCGGATGTCGCTGCGGGGATCTCATCCGATCACCCAACTTGAGACAGTCCACATGGAAGACGTTGAGGCTGCGACCACGAGAAAGTACAGACAGTAGTCATATGTTATTGTCAATGTTCTGAATTATTATTTTGATTAAGTGTTATGATGTTTTGCTAAATGTTATGTAATATCAATATGATTTATCATAGTTTTGATAGTAATGACAAGTTCACATTGTTTCATTACGTAATATGCAGTGCATGCACATGAGAAAGTGTATGAATTCCCGGGTGCATCACAATATCACTTACCTTCCTACTTACAAATCATTCATACCTCAATCGTCCTCGCAAAATTCTTCAAAAATTCACCGCACGAGAACAACATACGACGATCAAAAAAATATTATTGCGAGTTTAACAGATTTCGTACCGTTCAAAATCTATGAAAATCACAAGTAGATAAATTAGATTTGGGTTTTAGGTTCCTGTCGCCAGTTCAACTGACGATAGGAATATATCGCCAGTTGAATTGACGACATATACCTCGACTGGCAACAGAGTGACGAGGGGGACTGGCGACAGGGACACATTTTTGTAATTGTTTGGGGGTGATTATATATTTTTGTAATTATCTTTTAAAAATATTATTTAAAAAAATCGTATAGAACGCGCCGGGGAAGGGGGTTACCTTGTTAGATTCTAGAAGCAGACGGAGAGTGCCAAGTCAGGGGGTTCATGAACTGACAGTGTGTAAAGCAGGAGTCAATGAGCATATCCCAGTCCCTTCTCTTCTTGAATTCACTTATAGCATCAAGCAACTCTTTCCTGAAACCTGCAAATTTTATACTTGTCAAGCTAGTAACTTGCAGTTGCAGACGCGACGGTGGAAGCGATATAAGATAACCAGAAGAAGGCATGAGCACGTCTCATGAGTTTATTATAGTACAACCTTGGAGGATTTCAAACTG
This sequence comes from Phyllostachys edulis, assembly GCA_036346405.1. Taxonomy (NCBI): domain Eukaryota; kingdom Viridiplantae; phylum Streptophyta; class Magnoliopsida; order Poales; family Poaceae; genus Phyllostachys; species Phyllostachys edulis. Next base: position 79,024,182 of record CM070555.1, read on the forward strand.
TTTTGAATCACATTTAGTAATATCCAATCTGCAATTTTGCCACAAACGTTGAGGGTCAGACCCTTCTGGAGACTAAGACATGTTCTACCTGGCGAAAAAAAAGAACAGCAAAATAGTGTATCATCTTTATATTGATGTTGTAACAGATCATTGAAAAGTTTCAACAGATGGATAATGGTACCTGCCAAACATCATATGCTGGATTGAGGATAAACGTCGGGGTGGTGATGCCTTTTGCATCTTCCCGTGGAAAAAAGCACTGTCAAGCACAATTTAGGATCACCTCTTAGCATGCAGCAACTTGAATAGTAATGACTAAAGAGTAGGGGTGAAAATGGATCGGATAGTTTCCGACCGATCCGGACGGAAACGGATTCGGATTTTTCTCGGATAATTTTCGGATCGGAAACGAATTCGGATTTTTTTTGTTAGAAACGGAAACGAATACGGTAGGCATGCTATCCGGCGGATATGAATACGGATCATCCGGATAAGATGAAGTCCGAATATCCGGATTTTGGCCCAAAAGAGAAAAGGAGATTTTAATTGATTTCCGAATTTCAGAAAATGCAACAAATCAAATAGCTTTTAGAAAATAGCAAATAGAGTTAAAAATTCTAGAAAAAATCAAAAAAATTCCTTAAATTATTTTGAACTTAATAAAATTAATTCCAACTTAAAGTTGGTTTTTATTTTTGCACATAAATTATTTTAAATTTCTAAAAATAGGAAAAACCTTTTTAAATCCGTAAAATTCAAGAAATTAGTTAAAATTTTCTTTTTCACTTGAAATCCAATAAAATCCTAGAAAACTCAATAAATTTTATTTTTGACATTAAAACTAGGAAATTAAATAATTTACTTTATTTTATTATTTTTTCTTTTTAATCAAGAAAACTCTTTTAAATCTTAGAAAATCCAATAAAATAATAACTTTATTAATTTTATTTTTAGTAACATACTTTGGGATGTTACAGTCATTTCTTGATAGATTAACCATCCACCGATCAATGTTAGTGTGAACTAAGTTTTATGTATGTGATGAACGAAGTGTGAATGCGTGATGACTTGTGACTTTGTGAGTTATGACTTATGAGCTAAATATGGTAAACTAAGTATTATGTTTGTGATAAACTAGTTAATGCAGCTTGCTAGTGCCAATATTATGTGTGGTTACTGAAAATATGAACAATTTATGAATGTTTGCATCAAATAAATTAGTTATATATTTTTGTTAATTTTTGGCATACAATTTAAGGGATTTTCATGTTCTGAAAAATATCCGCGACTGTATTCGTTTCGATTTGTATTCCCTCCGTATTCGTATCCGGATCCGGATCCGGGAAAAAAATGTGAAAACAAATATGACAGAGCCATTATCCGTCCGTATCCGATCCGTTTTCACCCCTACTAAAGAGTAAAGACGCCTATGATGCTAATGCGATAAATTGTAACATGAAAACAAACTAACGGATAACCTGCCCTGGCTCCATATCTGAACTGCAATGAGGAAACCTTTTCCGCAGATCCCGCAACAAATCATTGAGAGAACACATGAATCTTGCAAATAAGAATAATGCAAAAAGAAGGTCCATTGGGGGGAGCACTCGTGGGTGCGCGCACGCGCGCACGCACACAAAGAGAGAGAGAGAGACCTGTAGATGGGCAACATAATTATAGAAGACCCGCATATACCTTCTCCCAGAAATGTCTTCTCTGTAATGAACAAAAGGAAAGGACCAAAGTGAAAGTGTGAATTATAGGTTATTGGACATCTTGTTAGAAGGTCACAAATGATACACATGCATAGCGAACTGATTGATCCACAGCTGATTCATCTCAGGTGAACAGATGGTCATCTCTTTTTGCTAGTTTTAACGTCCCAGTGGTTTAAATTATAAACATTTTAAGTAGCCAAAACTAACATTGAATAAAACCATGTCAATACCAAGCCTTGATAAGCTAACATCAAGTTGAGATTTCCCAATGTTCCACTTGACAAATGAGTATTACCAAATGCTTATACTAAACTGCAGCAGATATCCGTATGAAGAAATGATGCGTGAATCACACACATAACAATCAAATAGGGACAGAGGGGGATAGTGACATATAGCAACATTTAAAATCAAAACAAGCACACACATGTCAAGAAAAAAACCACCATCCGTGAGACACTTAACAGTAGACGCCTTTGGTAGAAGTGCACAAAAATCATCACAGTGAATGTAAGTGGATAAACCACCACCCGAGCACCCCGTAAGAAAAGCCTGCAAGTTTAGGAAATAAACAGCATTGAAACATCGCGAGAATATTTGAATTACTTCGCCAAACACACCAAAGAGCCATCTAATACAGCTATGGATTACATCCTTTTGTGAACTTGCTACTTTGCTAGTATAGTTCTGACTGATGACAACGCAGATACAACACACACAAAAAAAAAGGAGGTCAAAAGGTCTGAAGATAAATCATAAAAATGAGTGCAAACCATCAACTAATCCCGATTCAGCCACGATAAAGACTTCAAGAGATTAAATACCTCACCAAAAACTGTAGTGGGATTGCCATTATTGACGCCACCTTGGCCCAAATATGTTTTTTGGCTCGAGCATAAATGGTCCAGGAACATTTCATACTTCATTTTTTTCAGAGACATATTGTGGTGAACAGGTCAAGTAACATAGATAATTGACTGGACTGCACAGAGTGAAGATCACATTCATACTGAACGAATATCTCAATATAAGTGTAATACCCCAGTTCAACACTGAGCCCAGAATGTATTTACCTTTGATGTATTTACAGAAAAGTGGTATCAATAAATAAAAAGAAAATTCACAATATATCACTAAATAACTACATGATTCACAATATGTCACTCATTATGAGGCTGACATGTGGACCCATATGGCAATGAGACATCAGTGACGTATTGTGAAGATCAGAAGTTATTCAGTGACATATAGGTATAGCGCGTTGCCCTCATAAATAAAGAGAAGAACCACATAAATGTCATGCTATCTAGTGCTTGATTATTGTAAAGTCGTTATTCTATTTCTTCCTTTCTTTGGGGGTCGAGTCGGTTGATAATGTGCTTCTTTTGAGCAGTAAGGCTGAGTAAGGCTGACCTGTTAATATGACAAGTTGACAACAATAATAAAAGAGTAAATTTCAGAAAACTCAAGCTTTTGGGGCATTAGTAACACAAAACCCTATGTTTTGAGATTTTTTTTCCAGAAAATCCCAGGTTTTGAGACATTAGTAACACAAAAACCCACGTTTTGATATTTTTTTCACAAAACCCCAGGTTTTGAGGCCTTAGTAACACAAAACCCCACGTCATGGGTTTTCTGAAAAAAAATCTCAAAACATGGGCTTTTGTGTTACTAATACCTCAAAACTTAGAGTTTTCTGGGAAAAAATATATCAAAATACGGGGTTTTGTGTTACTAATGCTCCAAAACCTGAGGTTTTTTGAAATTTACTTATAATAAAACTTGGAACTCATGCACTGTTCAAATTCAAACATTGCTTCTATCTAAGCCGGAATATCAATAATCAAGTCCTATCATGTTGGAAGCGTAACCTGTTTAGCACGGGATAGATCCTTCAATATAAGTTCACTCATAACTGCTTCCCTAGATGCGCTGGCCTCTAAAGAAGAAACTGTTGCCATCCTGCATATAATCATAGAGTACTACTCAGAATATCTGCTATGCAATTAAACTGTATGAAATAGGAATTGAGAAGCAAATTACAGAATGTTCAGCAAACCTGCAATTCATCTTCGTCATTTCCAGAAAATGACGCACCATCACAATACCTTACCTTCACTTTGTTCCAATTGTAAAAATCTGCAGGTTTAAATGAAAAATGAAGGTGTCGAAAGTGTAGTGGTTCTATAACATCGTTATACAAGATGGTATCCAGGCGGAGTCCCATCCAAGAAAACCCCACCCTTGTCGTTGGCGCCGTCCATGAGGGTGGGTGTCATCACCACAGCGTCCACTATGGCGAAGACAATCAGGAGCACCGAAGAGAACACAGCAAGAATGGAAGAGAAAGTCTGCAGCGAAGCGAACACGAATAAGACTTAGCTTAGCTGGCAGCTTTGTAGTTTAACCAATGGTTATTATGTATGCTGGGACCCATTTGTCGGGTGGCTAGATGTACCGAGACATTATAAGCGACTACTGTGCTTGTAAGCCTTTTTTTTGTCGATGAAAAGAAACAGGAGTTCTGCTTCTCCCCTTCTGGCTATTTTCCCTTCCCGTTCCTCTTTTCTACTTTCCCTTCCACCTCGCTAATTCTAGCTATCGTTTCTCGATCCGGCTCCTGAATCCTTCCATTGATCGACCAACGAACCAGGTTATAACAACATGGTATCAGAGCCTCGCCGATCCGAAGTGGAATCCCTGAAAACCTCTCGACTTTGACCGGTAAAATTCCTGAAAAGGGGTACTGATCGCCCTCGGGTTTGATCGGTGCAATTCCTGCTTTGGGTTCGGTTGGTTTGGAGAAGGGATCGCGACGACACCAGCGAAACGAGGGATCCAAGTAATACAAGTAGTGGAGGCCATGGAAGCTATGGAGAAGCGATTGAAAGAGTGGATGGAAAACATGAAGACGGATCTGATAGAAGAGGTACGCACGGCGACGGGCGCAGCTTATGCGAGACCTCAAGTCGAACAACAAGGAGCACAGCTGGAGCAAATGCAAATGAAAGTGAACCTATCACTAGATTCTATCGGGAAGATCCAACAAGAACAGGTCCAGGTAGCCAAGGTAATGAAAGGGCACGTTCCTCCCCCGCTGGTGATTCCAGCGAGAGATGGACTAGGACTTATGGGAACCAGGCCAGCAGATGTGCAAAGACCACCTCCATCAAGGACCTCGCCGACTTCACAGCACATAATTTTTCCCCCACCCACCCCTATACAAAACGAGTTACCTGATTCCACTAGAAGTAACGACGCAGCAGGCAGAAGAAGCTGGATGCCGAAGATGGAATTTCCCAAATTTGATGGGAGCGAAGCCAGAATTTGGATTGATAAATGTCAAAATTTCTTTGCAATGTATCAGATTCCTCCGGGGTTTCGGGTAGCAGCGGCAACCATGTACCTGGAAGGAAGTGCTGCTCACTGGTACCAAGCGTATAAATCAGCAAACATGTGGCATGACTAGGAGCAGTTCCAACAAGCAGTGTTGTCGGAGTTTGAAACTAATACTCATGGTAACAAAATGCGAGAGATGCTGCAGCTGAAGCAAACGGGCACAGTAGAGGAATACAAGAAAGAGTTTGATCGCTTGGTGTACCACATCAAACTTTATGACCAGAATATAGGAGAAATGTTGTTGGTTACACAGTTCGTACTGGGTTTGAAGGATGACTTAAGAGCAACTGTGGAAGCACATATGCCTGATTCCGTCAGTAAAGCGGCTATTTATGCAAGCGTGCAAGAGAGTGTCTGGGATAGAACCCGAAAACTAGGATACAAAGGGGAAAATACCAAATCAGTTAAACAATTTGGGGGATCACAAAAGGGAGACAACAGAAGCAAATTCACTCCGAATGAAGTATGGAAAGCTCAGCAATTGAAGGCCTACCGGAGAGCAAATGGTTTGTGTTTTAAATGTGGAGACAAGTACCTACCAGACCATCACTGCACCATTCCTGCTCAAGTCAAAGCCCTAGAGTTGGAAGAGAGTCCAATCTACTTATCAGATGGAGTCTTTGATTTGGTTACTACCATAGAAGATTCTCCGAAGGACGATGAAATGTTTTTGTCACTTAATGCGTTGGCAGGAACAACAAATGCAAAAACAATTCAATTAAGAGCAATGGTGGGAAAACAGGTGCTGCTCATGTTGCTTGACTCTGGTAGTTCACACACTTTTATTAATGAAGACATTCTTGACACTTTAACTGACAAACATCACTTAGTACCTCCTATGTCGGTCAGAATTGCAAACGGAGAACTGTTAACATGCAACACCGAACTGAAAGGATTCACTTGGTGGATTCAAGGACTGACATTTCAACATGATACGAAGGTATTACCATTAGGAGGATATGACGCAATACTTGGCATGGACTGGTTGGAGCAACACAGTCCTATGAGATGTGATTGGGCTCAAAATGGGTGGAGTTCCATTATAAAGGGCAATTAGTTCGGTTACATGGTTTACAGGAGGATCGAGATTCTACTCTCCATGAAGTTTCAATTGATCAGGTTGTCAAGTGGCATAAAGGAAATGACCTTTGGGCAACTGCTGTCATTGAAGCGGGTCTAGACTCAGTCGAAGGGAGCATACCTCTTGAAATTCAGCAAGTTGTTCAGAAGTATACACATTTGTTCCAGGAACCTAGTAAGCTACCTCCACATCGGAATTATGACCATGCAATTTCGTTAGTGCCTCATCAGAGTGCCGATCAACTCTCGATCAGACAAGATTCACCTCAAAGAAAAAGATGAGATCGAAAAACAGGTAGTTGAGATGATTCGTAAAGGAACTATGACTCCTAGCATGAGCCCCTTTGCCTCTCCCGTATTGCTAGTCAAAAAGAAAGATGGAAGTTGGCGCTTTTGTGTGGATTACCGCAGACTTAATACTTTGACTATCAAAAACAAATTCCCTCTACCTATTGTGGATGAGATACTCGATGAATTGGCAGGAACCAAATACTTTTCCAAGCTAGACTTAAGGAGTGGGTATCATCAAATTCGAATGGTGCCTGAAGATGAGGATAAAACAGCCTTCAAAACACATCATGGCCATTTTCAGTTTAAGGTCATGCCCTTTGGCCTTACAAATGCTCCGGCAACCTTTCAATGTCTTATGAATTCTATTTTCGCTGCATACATTCGAAAGTTTGTTTTAGTCTTAATCGATGACATACTTGTATATAGTCCAAATCTTGAGCTTCATATTCAACATTTGGATTTAGTCTTTCAAGTATTGCAGCAGCATCAGCTCTATGTCAAAAGATCCAAGTGTACTTTTGCTGCAACCCAGTTGGAGTATTTGGGGCATATTATTTCGGATAAAGGAGTAGCAACTGATCCATCAAAAAATCATGCTATGCAACAATGGCCAATACCTTCCAACATCACTGAATTGCGAGGTTTTTTGGGTCTCACGGGTTATTATAGAAAGTTTGTGAAGAATTATGGATTGTTAGCCAAACCCCTCACTAATCTGTTACAGAAGCATAAAAATTTTCATTGGACAACTCAAGCTCAAGAGGCTTTTCAGCAATTTAAAAAAGCTATGAGTACAATGCCGGTTCTTGCATTACCGGATTTCACAAAACCCTTTGTCATTGAAACCGATGCATGCAACTCGGGTATAGGTGATGTGCTCTTACAGGAAGGTCATCCCATCGCATATTATAGCAAAGCCCTGGGGATTGCCAACCAAAAATTATCGATCTACGAAAAGGAATTTTTAGCGGTGATGATGGCAGTGGACAGGTGGAGATCATATTTACTCTGAGGTCCTTTTATCATCAAAATGGATCATCGCAGTTTATGTCATCTTGAAGATCAACTTCTTACTTCCGAATTACAACGCAAAGCTATGACTAAACTCATTGGATTTCAATATACATTCCAGTATAAGAAAGGATCTGACCCCAGCCGACGCCTTGTCGCGCGTTGGACATTTATTGAAGTTAACCGCTGTTTCAGTTGTACAACCAGTATGGCTGCAGGAAGTGTTAAACTCCTACGCAGTGGATAAGTCAGCGCAGAAATTGCTCCAAGAGCTAGCCATTTCCGACAGTAACAGCCAAGGTTATACACTCATAGAGGGTCTCATTCGAAGGAATGGCAAGATTTGGATTGGTGCTAACATTGGTCTTCAAACAAAAATTGTGCAAGCTTTTCATTCTTCAGCGCTGGGTGGTCACTCGGGCATACAGGCAACTTACCATCGCGTCAAGAAGCTATTCTATTGGCACGGGCTCAAACGAGCTGTTGAAGACTATGTAAAGCAATGTCAAATATGTCAACAAGCTAAACACGAAAATTGTTCATCTCCTGGTTTGCTCCAACCATTACCGGTACCACAAGGAGTTTGGCAAGATATCACAATGGATTTTGTGGAAGGTTTGCCGAAATCTGATGGCTACACGGTGATATTAGTGGTAGTGGATAGGTATACAAAGTATTCTCATTTCATTCCCCTAAAACATCCTTTTACAGCAATGCAAGTATCTAAACTTTTCCTTAACAATGTGGTAAAATTGCACGGATTACCAAAGTCAATTGTGTCCGATAGAGACAAAGTTTTCACAAGTCATTTTTGGCAAGAATTATTTAAACAATGTGATACCCAGTTGAACCTAAGCACTGCCTATCACCCTCAATCGGATGGTCAAAGTGAGCGAGTTAATCAATGCTTAGAAATGTATTTGCGCTGTACAGTAGCAACATCACCCACCAAGTGGAATTCATGGCTGCCCTTGGCTGAATACTGGTACAATACAAGCTATCATACCACAGTGGGGTGCACACCCTTTAAAGCTTTATATGGTGTTGATCCTCACTACAGCATGGTCCCTTCCTTGTCGTCTTCAAAGTCTTCCGAGGCTGATGCACTGGTACAAGAAAGACAATTCTTTTCAGATCTCTTAAAACAGCAGCTGCACAAGGCAATCTCGCATGAAACAGATAACTGACAGAAAACGATCCTTTCAGGAATTTCATATCGGTGACCAAGTCCTTTAGAAGCTGCAGCCATACGCTCAACAGTCGGTGGTCAATCGCCCATATCCGAAGTTATCCTTCAAATACTTTGGTCCTTATCGCATTTTGGAAAAACTCGGCTCCGTCGCTTATCGCCTCGCATTGCCGGACGACAGTCAAATTCATCCCGTTTTTCATGTCTCTCAATTGAAGCCCTTTTCAGCAAACTATTCGCCAGTATTCTCCACCTTACCTACTCCGGTGGCATTGGATGTATCAGAATTAATACCAGAAGAAATATTGGATCGCCGGTTGGTGAAGAAAGGACATGCAGCTCATTTACAGATTTTGACAAAATGGACATCACTACCGGCAACATTAGCCACTTGGGAAGATTATCATGTTTTGCGAGCTCGTTTTCCGGATGCTCCAGCTTGGGGGCAAGCTGGATCTCCAGGGGGCGATAATGTCATCACCACAGCGTCCACTATGGCGAAGACAATCAGGAGCACTGAAGAGAACACAGCAAGAATGGAAGAGAAAGTCTGCAGCGAAGCAAACACGAATAAGACTTAGCTTAGCTGGCAGCTTTGTAGTTTAACCAATGGTTATTATGTATGCTGGGACCCATTTGTCGGGTGGCTAGATGTACCGAGACTTTATAGCGACTCATCGTGCTTGTAAGCCTTTTTTGTCGATGAAAAGAAACAGAGTTACGCTTCTCCCTTCGCTACTTTCCTTCCGTTCCTCTTTTCTACTTTCCCTTCCACCTCGCTAATTCTAGCTATCGTTTCTCAATCCAGCTCCTGAATCCTTCCATTGATCGACCAACGAACCAGGTTATAACAGTGGGACTGGGGAGGCGGTGGCCGTAGGATGGGGAAGGGGAAGAGTTTGTTGAAGTGGAAGGGACGGCGGCGTAGCGGGAGAGGGAGAGGAAGAGGGTGGCGACGAATGCGGCTCCACCATAGGCGCAGGTGGTGGGCCGCCGGAGCGGAGGAGGAAAGAGGCGGTGTGGCGATGGGTTGGTGGATCTGACCGCATCGGCGAGGCGACCGCGCGAGTCTTACAATAATAATTTAATTGTTATGAACTACTAATCAATTGTGGATTGGCCGGCGCTTCGATCTCCGGCGCGGTGGCGCCACCGCCGGTGCCGAGGCAGGCAACCCAGGCCAGGCGTGCTTGCTAGTTGCTACTCGCTAGGCTAGTGCCAGTAGCGCTCACTTACCGGTGGGGCCCACCTGTAAGCGGGCGTTGCAAGGGTGCCCCACCCATCACGCTTGCTGGAACGGATGCTGCTGCGTCTGAGAGCAGATGCCACTGCCCTGCACTGCACTGCACTTCCGTTCTTGGAATAGACAACACTGCTACTGCTTGCTACTACTTGAGATCCTCAGAGTTTGTTCAATCTCCTCCGTTTCTTTTTCTTTTTCTTTTTCTTTTCGCTTTGCTGTCAGTATAAACAACGGTTATGAATTTATGGTGCGTTCCACTTTCAGTGACGTGTACGTACCCCGGAACAACACTCACATCACATTCAGATTCAGATTCAGGAGATTGTGCGAGTAAAGATGGTTGTCGTCAACTCTGAACCATGCATCTGAGCTGAGCATGTTTATTATCATTCAAGATGAGGATGGAGATGGCTGCTGTTTCATTTGTCCCTTTCTTTCTGAATCTTTACATAGCAAGCGGTGAAAACTGATTATGCGGGCTCCTCCTTCACCAGAATAAAAGTAAATTAAGTAGGTAGCTGACTGCTGCATGTGGGGTTGCATGGGTACTCGCAATCAATCTCTTTTCCTCCGCTGCTTCTACCAAAATACCAATCCCCAACGTCCTCTGCCACAGTCTGCTCCGCAAAATGAAAATCAAAACATATCAATCCAAGCAAAACACGATGCATCAAGTAAACCAAGCATAGTCCGGTGATTAAACTCCACCTTGTTCCCAAGCCTCGGAGAGATTTGTGAATTCCATGATATGCTATATGCTGTTTGACAATGGGTGAAGCATGAATCAATGAACAACCCCCAGTCCTGCTTATCTTGAACAACCTTCAACTCATTCACTAATGTCTTCCTGAATCCTATCAACGGGCAAGGAAAATATTTAGTGTCTCAGAGAACACAACAGGCACTAATCGAGAGGGTGAAAAAAAAAACAGATTGGCATGCTATGCCAACCATGGAGAACTTCAATTTGTGTGGAATTGCAGTTTCGGATGTCAGCCTTGCAATTCAACCATGACTTCTCAGGATGGGATCCATCTGGTGCAACAACATTTCGTATCTACAGAGAAGAAGCATAGCTAAAACAGTGAGAAATTTAACCCAGTGAAGTGGGTAAGGGAAAAAAAATAGATTGACAATTACCTGCCAAGAATCATATCCAGAGTTCAGAATAAACGTGGGGGTGTTGATGCTCTTAATAAGCTCAGCTGGAAAGAAACACTGGGAAGAGCAACATTATGTAAACAATTGAACTTACCAACATACGAAGGTGACAAACATTAGTATGAGAAGCAAATCGAATTAGAGAATGGATAACTACCTCTGTTGGTTCCTTGTTTGCGAGACAGTCCTTGGGCAAAACATTTGTAACATTCTGGAAGAAATCAAGCAAAAAATAAAATAGAATCAACGAGCATTTAGTAATTAGTACAAAGTTGCATGTGGCATGCTTCAGATATTACATGAACAGGAAGACATGGCAATGCTCCCCTGAGTGTTGGCATAAGAGGATTTTTTTTTTAATAATATTTTTTTAAAACAAAATTACAAAAATATATAATCGCCCCAAAAATTACAGAAATGAGTTCTGCCGCCAGTTGAAATAGCGACAGGAACCTATCGCCATTTCAATCTGGCGATAGGGACGCCGACCGCTCTCATCGCCGGTCCAACTACCTATCGCCAGCTTGAAATGGCGATAGAATGTGAATAACGCCTGCCGCCATTTCAATCGGCGACAGAACCTATCGCCGATTGAAATGGCGACGGTATGCCATGTATAAAATGCCGTAAAAATCCTTCCAAACCTCATTTTAATTCCAAAAAAAACAGAATCGCGATGTTCGATCACTTCGCAGGGGTCTTACCCGGAGTACATCGCGATGTTCGATCACCGACCGATGACCGCGTCATCCGACACCGTACACTACTGAGAGGCTTATCCAATGAAGCGCCCGACGGATCGCCGCTCCCCTGTGCACGCGAGACTACGAGTACTGGTACACGCGGAGCCCCTTGGTACATGATGTCTTCGTGGAGGAGTACCAGGTGCAGCGGGTCATGCGCCGATTCGGTCTGACAGAGATCCCACCCTTGGGGATACGGTGCCGCCAGACGTCCATGCGTAAGTTCACATGTTTACTTCTTTCACACAATGTAATTATGTGCTGAATAAATAATTGTGTTGGTGTCCACATGTACACTAGGAAGGGAGTACGTAGCTCGATGTCCTGGTTGGATAGGATGCGGCCTTGGGTTCACGTCCACGGGCTCCTGCCGCGGACGTGGCAGGCGTGTCATCGTGGCACCATGGTGGGGCGACCTTTGATCGATGGGCTTATCGGGGCACGCCTTCGTGCCACCAGGTATGACCACCTTGCTTGCTTGCGGAACGTAATGCTTGTTTCTTTCGAACCCCAATAGTTACTAACGGCAATATTCTCTATCAGGTCCTGAGCTCCACTATCACGTGGGCCAGGGGTACGCGGAGTCGTCGGTGCATATCTCCGGGACAGCAGGTATGACCACATTGGGATGATTATGTTTCTTTTTCGTGTTTTCGGCATGATTACGTTTGTAACATAATACTTCACAGGAACGTCTTGGGAGGACGGTTCATTTTCGGACGACGAGGCAAACCTATCGATACCCATCGATTGCTTCTTTGATGACCTGCGTGACGCCTCGTTCAACTTGGAGGCTTCTCAGTTGCAAAGTGCTCCGCCACCGACACAACAGACACAGGAGGAGGAGGCCCCCCTCGCGACACCACCTCGGACTACTCGTCTCGATCGGCCATCATCCCTTTGAACTGTCACATACTCGGACCGTCATGAGAGGCCAAGGGCGACACGGGGAGCGTGTGCCCAAGAGGGCCGCCAAGAGATATTTGGTCCTTCAAATATCACCATACCATGTAAATATTAATATATGAACAACTCTTATTATGTTAGTCTCATGTTTCAAATCTCTTTTAGTACCATGTTTCGTGATTCCATTCTTCCGTGTTATTTGCATCATCGTAATATCACTTAGCTTCATACTTACGAATAATTAATATCTCAAACGTCCTCGTAAAATTCTACAGAAATTCACTGCACTAGAACAACATACGATCATTATAAATTGTTATTGCGAGATTAATAAATTTTGTACCGTTAAAAGTTTATAAAAATCATAAGTATGTAAAGTGGACTTGCAAATTAGGGTTGGAGAGGAACCTGTCGCCATTTCAACTGGCGACAGAAACCTATCGCCAGTTGAAATGGCGACAGGGACCTATCGCCATTTCAACTAGCGATAGGTAGTTGGACCGGCGACAGGAGCGGTCAGGGTCCCTATCGCCAGTTGAAATAGCGATAGGTTCTGCCGCCATTTCAATGGCATGTGAACTCATTTCTGTAATTTTTTGGGGCGATTATATATATTTGTAATTTTGTTTTAAAAAAATATTATTTTAAAAAAAAATCGGCATAAGAGAACCACATGAGAAATCGGAGTAGTGGTTTTCCATATATTTTTCTAGTCGCTACGCTTTGGAAAAGTACAAAAGGGAATAGAAGATGACCAAAAAACTGATTATGAAATAAGGCATTTCACACAGCTAACCTGGAGGTGAACAACTCCATTGTACAAAGACCACATGGACCTTTCTCCAGATATGTCCTTTCTGCCAGAGAAAACTGGTACTTTAGTACAGGTATGTAGAGTGCTAGGGGCTATGTTTATTTTTCAGAGTCTTACGCGTCGAGAAAAAATCCAGCATCAGAGAGGCATTTAACTGAAACCTCCTGAGGAAATCGTGCACGAAAATCGTTGCAATGCAGCAGCGTAGCTAGACCACCAGCAGAACAACCCGTAAGGAAGGCCTGAAGGGTGTAGAAAAATGGGGTTTCACATGGTTCTTGTTCACGACTAATGGTTCTTGCTTGAAGTGCCAGAGTGCTAGTATCTTTTTACTGATGGATCTTGCTCAAATTATATGAAGCCAGTGAAGTATGTATGACCTGTTTAGCATCGGCGAGTCCTTTTTCCATGAGTTCATCAATAGCCGCTCCCCAGATGCGCAACCCTCTGAAGAAAAGCTTGGTTCCATCCTGCATCATTATTACCAATAAAACATCGGTGTGATAAACATTTAAGGTACGGACATCAAATCAGAATCCGAAAAAGCACCTGGTCTTCACCCTCTGCATCCCCAGAAAATGATGCCCCATCGCAATACCTTACAACAACTTTGTTCCAGTTGTAGAAATCTGATCATGCACTCATAAAAATTAGTGAAAAGACATATTGAACGGCTAGAATAGTCGAAGCTCGGCTCAAAGCGTTAATCGAAACGAACTGATACGGCTCGGCTTAAGGCGTGGAACTAGGGGTTGAAGAAGATTGAAACGTCAGGATTGGATCGTAGAGGGTAAGGGGAGCGATGGAGTTCGCCCTCGTGCGTCGGACAGGACTTGTTCCCGGCCAACGCCGTGTGGCTCTGAACAAGATCGGAGGTAGGGAAGGCTTATTGATTATTGCTTGATCTCTTGAGTACAATTGTGTGTCCTTTATATGGAGGACTAACCACTAATCATATCCTGAAGGGGTAGCTTACAATCTCAAGTATCCATAAGGGGTATTACCTAAAATAACTAATACCGAAAGTATCTAACCTATCTCTGCCTTCCTGCCGTGCACAAGGGAAGTCCTTGCCTTCTATGCTTGTTGTCTTGTCGTATGCCTCACGCCCTCATGGCTGCACAGCCAGCTTAGGCTTAGTGCGACGCTGATAGTGCTTGCCAAAGTGTTAGACCATGTGGATAGGTCGTGAATATTATGTTGATAAATAATTGACGTTTGGGCTGCATTGATATTTGTGGTTGTGAATGTTTCGGTCGCCTGGTCGAAGGCTACAATACCTAGTCGATTGTCGAAAGCTACAGTAACCACCCCCCACCCACCCACACACACTGCGATATTCGATCCTACACAAATAAAGAGTCTGTAACACGAACAGTAGTAGGGACATGGAAAATGGTAAAAGCGACCAATAGGGGCGTTGTGAACGAATTACCAGGATTTTGTAGCTGGTCATTGCTGAGCATCCCAGTGAACTGTACCGCTTTCATGAAGTTGGATGAACCAAGCTCGCCCATTTTGCGCTTGGAACAACTGTCTACGGTGTTGCACCAAGCTCCTCCCTGAGTGTTTTTAATTAATGGAAAATAGCTAGGTTACGCTGCCTTGAGTCTACTAAACATTCCATCATTTAGATGTAGGAAGTCATCCATTTAATCGCAACCATAATTAGCACTCGGATCTATCTCAACACTCAGCTCAACGTAGATTTCAGTTATCAAAATTGTGTAGGAACATTGGACGATCATATGTGTACGAGTCATGGTGAAATATACTGCTCGTTTTAATTTGCTCCTCTTTTTTATTTTTTGCTGTAAGAAGACAAAACATGGCAATTAGCAGTAACCTGTAGATAGATAAGCCAGTTGTGGGATCCGGAGGCGAAGCCTCTCTGCAGGTGGTAAGCCGGCGGACTTCCATCCAAGCACACTGCAAATCGCAATGCCTCCAGTCCATCAAGAAAGAATGAAAATTAAGAAAGCTCTAGTTCTCTTAATAATTGAATAATAATAATACCGGCGCCCTTCTCCCGTGCGCCGGCGAGGAGGGTTAGCTCGACGAGCTCCGGCGACCCCACGGCCACGAGCGGCGAGCGGGGCCTACGGAGAGAGCCGAAGGAGACCAGGAGCAGGAGCAGCAGGAGAGTCGCCGCGACGGCGAGTCGGGCTGGTCGACGCCGAGGGTGCGGGAGGAGCGGCTCGGTCGCCATCGCCGTGGCGGGTGTGGACAAAGTACACTTTGCTTGTTTTATAGTCCTCGATCGCGTGATCCGGATTGCTTTGCTGAGCAGAGAAAGAAAACTGTGGATATCGCGGGTGTACATCCTAATTAATCTCAGTGTCGAGATGTACGGGAAAACTCGGGTAGTCCGGCCGAGTAGGTCAGACCGACTACATCGATTAAAAGTTTATTTTGTGAATTTTGGTATTCAGTCAAAATCACGTGCGGATGAAGGTTAGAGGATGGTTTGCACTTGCTTTTATTGGAATTGGAATTTCTAGCTAAAACTAGATAGAGTTTGAAAATTCTAAAGAGAATGTATATCGTAGGCCACAACGACCAAGTGAACCTTCAAGTTCGAGCTGGTTTTTGTTTTGCGAATCAGTACCATTTTCAGCTCTTATTGAAAGCTTTTTTGGGAAGAAGACAAACAAAAACCAGCTTGGACTTGAAGGTTATCACAACCACTCCAGCACAAAAGCCTAATATTAGATGAGCTGGAGCTAATACATCCAAAACCAACTCCAAACTCGCCAGGGCCCACAAACAGAAGCGCCCTCCACCAACCCCTCACACGCAACCAATGTATCTACTCTACTCTAGGAAGACAAGTCTGCTCGTGCTCGGTGATAATGCCCTCAAGTTGGTTGAGAAGGAGATTCTTCAGTTTCACTCCCCTTTGTTCAGCTTCAGCTTCAGCTTCAGCTTGAGCTCCTCCATCCGGCTCCACTTTGTTGATGAAGGCGGTATCAATCTTCTGGCGATCCTCCTCCTTCAGTAACAACCTCCATTGCTGCAAGAGGGGGCTTAGCTTGTGCAAGGCATTTTATGGGGATGAGATAAAAGTAAGTTTCCCCTGTGCCTCAATAGATAAGCCATTTTAATTCATTGCTACGAATACGAACAAGCCAAAGGGTCCACGAGACTGCAGCTAAACCTAACCATACCAAACTTTCCTTCTCAGCATGCATTGCCCCCGTACGAACTCATGAGAAGGAGGTTCCTACCTGGCTAGTGGCTACCTTCCAGCAAAGCTCATCTGTCTGTACAGTTCGTCTGGTAGCAAGTAGCACACCTTCGAGTTACTTTTCTCCAATCCCCACGCAATCCCATCCTCCCCATGTGATTTCCGTTTCACCCCTTGTTTTTTTTATCTAAGCACCCAAATTGACCATCAATTTTTCCCCTGAATGCTGCTCTAATTGTTGCCACCATGGCAAAATTCTCTGCACATTTTCACCGCGAAAAAAATAAAACTAACTCAGCAGTACTCCACAGACACAAAATACCCCTTTAAGGCTCAACAAATGGCATATGATTTAATTTCAAGGAATGCCTGGAACCTACTGGTAGCATAAAGTACAAGGGAAGTGAAATTCTACTTCATAACATCAGCCTGCCAAGGCCCGAGATGAACTGAGATATCAGATGGGGTACTAAGGATTAGTAACACAAGTGTCTTTTTACTCAACATGGTTGGGGTACGCTGCTCGGTCACAACTCACAAGATGGTCTCACAATCAGTCGCTACAAAACAACACGACAGAATCGCACACACCAAAAGCTTAGAACAGCCATCCCATACTGGATTTATTTATGTACACCGATTGTATTCACCTCCAAATCACCATTTCAGGACGCCTCAGCTGCGGAGAAATGCATTTGAGCGGCACTCTCGTGCAGGAAGCTGCTTCCGCACTTGGCTTCCTGGCCGCTCATGCCGTAATCCAATATCTCAGTCTCCAGTTTGCCTAATTCGCCGGGTGATGACCTACGAGCACAAGTCAACAGAGTACATGATTTACACAATCGCCAAGGTTGAAATGGCAGCAATAAATTGTTCGTGGTCTTACCCAGGGACCTGCAGAGCAGGAGGATTATGGATAGCATCATGGCCACTTTTCTTGCCTTTAAGATTTCCGCGTGACCTCCCCTTCTGCTTCTGTTTCTTCTTGTTCTTGTCCTTCCTAGACCTGGGACGCTGTTGATGGCTCTTCACTGAATGAGACACAGAAGTGACTGGGGGATCGTATACATCTGGGGCCCATTTAACGTGGCGGTTTTCAGTTGGTGATGCTTCCCCAATTTTCTCGCGGCCTCCTTTCATGGCAGAGATGAGCCTCAACGTCGGCTAAACATATAAAAAAAAGAATGAGGGTAAATGGTAAATAATTCAAAGTCAAACGAGAATAAAACTGCAAAGAATAGTAATCAGAATGCTGCCACAATGACAGTATCATCTATCATAAAGACCAAGCTTAAATGTATCAACACAAGGAAGGAAGAAAATCTGCACTCAGCACAGTTTCAGGATCATTTAGCATTACATGTTTTAAGCTTAGCTTATCCAGATTCACGTCACAAAGTGACAAGCCTAGACGTAATATTTTGATAGGCTCATCTGCAACAAATACTATAATTGGCCGGCGAGTCGAAAATAACTGGCCTGAACACATTGAACGAGTAAATTGACTCTTTGATATTACCAATACAGATAGGTGAGACATGTTTCACACAATGAACATGATTGACAGGTTAGTAATGCCACCTATCATGAGTAGGATTTTGAATTTGTCAAACATTTTTAACCTGGAAAATTAATGCCAAGATATTATATCACAGGATCAAACAGATATGTAAGCATAAAGAATTACTCATCCTTTTCCACAACACAGAGCGTATGCTAAAAGCATCGCTAGAATAAAGCAAACACAACATAATTTAACATGTCAAACTCACCGGAAAGGACAGTGAATGATCATAAGTGAAAGATTCCTTCGAGTCACTGTATTTGGAGACTACATGGGAGTTCCCATCATCTCCTTTGCCTTTCTTTATTCCCAAGCCGATAGAACCTGAGATGTCCACTTCAGTATCTAAAGAATCAACATTCCCACCTTGTTTACGAGTTTCAACCAAGCTATGGTGGAGCTCTCCACCAGTAGATAGAGTTTTCCCTGCTGGAGGAAGTGCCTCCTCTAGCAGAACTGTGTCATCCATGGTGATGGAAGAGGTACTGTCAGCCACCACCGGTATTCTTTCAGAACCACAAGGCAAATCATCCATGAAGTTGCCTACACTGCAAGAAAGCAGTGAGGTATTAGTGGTAAACGTAGGAACTATTTATCATCAAACAATAAAAAATCATGGTACAGTGACGATATGGTCATGGCCAAAGTGTAACTGTGAAAATTAGATCTCTATTGCTTGTGTTTAGAATACGTTCAAGGGGTCATGAGAAGCATGAAAAGTGCTTATAATTGAATGAATTTAACCATTTATGTCCAACGTGCCAAGCATCGTTAAATACACAATCAAGTGATCTGGTCAAATAAATTTATAAAACAAATTAACTACATCCCACCTATTCAAAAGACATTGGTAGCACATACCACTAATTCCAACATTGACAATGAAACAAAAGCTACCCAGATATCTGCGACAGCCAGGGCTGTCACGCAAAACCAACTCTATCGAAATCCATCTAGTATTCTACTCGTGTTCTTGGGGGCTGCTGCAACGGTACCGGAAAAAAAAAAGAACTACACTATTCTTAAAGCACCTGTGGTTACTGGTGGTTCAGCTTGTCGTATAAACTTACTTACTAGCCCTTTAGCTTCCATTTGCTTTGGGAACTGTCCAGTTTACATTCTGTCTCTACACATTTTTGTTGAAGATAGCTTATGCAATCTTACAAACAAGGCAGGATCGGAAGAACATGGATCGAGCAAACGTGCAGATCACGGCAGACTCGCACTATCAGTTCATGTTATAACACGATGGCTATCATTCAGAGCACTCAAAGGCAGAGTACATACACCACGCAAGCATAAACCACTTTGATGTGGCTAAATAAACTGGGATAAGCCATTATTACCTCAGTGGAATCGGACACAAAGCAATCAACCGACGGATGAACAGATCCAGCCCGCAACAAATACCTACTTGTGAAGAAATCCGCGCAAATTCAGAGAGGCAAACGAGAGAGAGAGAGAGAGCGAGGCAAGAAGGTAAGGTACTGTACTAATTAGTTAGGTAAGGTACGGGAGGGGAGGGGAGGGGATTGGATGGTGGAGGTTAGGAGGAGGAGGGGGAGAGTCGGGGGTGCCAAGAACAAGATGAGGAAGGCTTGAGGCGGTGGGAGCAGGAGGCGGAGGGGACGAGGGCGTCTCCGAAGAGGGACGCGCCCCGCACCGGAGGCATCGCGGCCGGTGCGCGGGCCGCCTGGGCAGCGACGAGGAGGAAGAGAGAAGACGGCGAGGCGGACGAAGCCGTCGGAGATTGTCGTCAGATCTGATCTGGAAGGCTTGACCGAGAAGAGAGGCAGTGGTGCTGGAGTGCTGCTGTCCTGCCTGCCTGCCTGCGGTTGGAGATTATTTATTTATACAACAAGACAGAGAAATATACGGATCATAAAAAGCCCAATAATAGTTAAGTAGTACAAGCCCAGGTCCGGCTAGGCCTGGAAGCAAATTAGGGCCTAAAGGTATGGGCTGTTCTAAATGGGCTTAGTCCGGAAAGGGTTAGTGTCAAAACCCGTGTTGGAATGACACACGATTTTGTTTGCTGAGCTCCTACATAGCTTGTGGTGTGTATTTTTTAAAATATATATAATATTAATTAAAAAAACAAAAACAAATAGTTGATTTTTTTTACAAAACTAACCTACTGTGGCCATTTAGAATGACGGCAGGACCTAGGCACTGGCGACAGGGGGGTTCAACATTACAGATAGGTCAAGTGGCGACAGGTCTTCGTCACCAATTCAACTAGCGACAGTGATCCTAAATTTTTTAATATTAAAATTTGGAAAACCGCCATTTAAAATGGCGGTAGGGATCCAACAAGTCCATGTCGTCATTCCAAATTGCGACACAATATACCCTATAAAAGACCCCAAAATTCTGACATAACTCACTTTTATTTAAAAAAAAAAAGAAAGAGGAGAAGGGAGGAGAGAAGGTAGCGAAGCGCTGCCCGTCCGGTCGCCCATTTTTCAAGTATTTTTTTAACCGAATGGATTACATAGTTTTAGATGTGCGGTTACGTAGTGTAGTATGTTGTACATAATTCTTTTCGGTGGGTAGTTTAGTTTTAAATATATGGTTAATCGTGGAAATCTTGGTTACGGTGTCGTACATCAAATATGTTGGATGCCACCAACTTCAAAATTTACTACGGTCAGGGGACTATTCTTGAGGGGATTGATTTGCGTTATTTCCAATCGGCGACCGTGACCCTAACAAGACCAGAGCAGCGTACATGAGGCGCTGTGATGCGGTGGTTATTCTACTCATTCGATTTGGACCATGTTGTGTATGATTTGAGATTGAGTTGCATTGCCAAAATACCAAAAAAGTCACTCAGCGGGATCTTGAGGAGGTGGTGGAGCTTGAGAGGATGAAGCCCTTGAAGGTGTGTTGAGGTGACGTCGTCCAAAGCGATTTGGAGTCATTAAAGCTTGCTCAAGAGCAGTCACACTATCTGTCAATGCAGCCAACCTATTGTTGGTTTCAGATTGAAATTCTTGCTAAGAATTTCTAATCTCTTGCTGAGTATTTTTAATCTCCAGAACAGGTGAATAAATCTGAGCAAGAGAGAGAGTTGTCCTTCTTCTTGAGCAGCTGCCCTTGGAGTATCTTCCCTCTGAGCATCTTCCCTTTGCTTCCTTCGCTGAGCTTGAAGGCGAACATCTGCAGGAATTGGAGGACCCTCACGTGGCTTGTATGGCTTGTGGGGAGCTCCCAAGCCTCCACAATATCCAGTCTTCCAGATGATCAAAGCCATAATATAAGGAGCATAGTTGATTCTCTTGACTCAATCATTTTTGGAAGAAGCTATTTCCCTAAGGATAACACTATCACATCAAACTTCCTCCCATGCATAATATTATCTATCAAATTCCAAGCATGTTCTTTTATGGCATCAAAGTTCCCGCTCTTAGGGAGAATAGTACGATTGATGATCCTGTTGACCAAGCTGGGAATAGGTAGGAGACCACATATCTTTGCTGGAGTATATCTGATAGTCTCATCGTAATACTATGTCCAAGCTAGAAGCAAAGGAGCAGGTCGGTCATTGATCTTCTCATAACTGCTTGACTCTATCCTTAAGGCAAGCTCAAACTCATGCCTGTGGCAATCCAAATATCTGGCCCCTGTCATCCATGCCAACTGAGTGAAGTCAGAAGATATATATAAAGTAGCATAGAATTGCCTGATAATCTCCTCATCGTAGTCACACCTGAGTGCTACAAGGTCATGAATGCCAGCTCTTTGAAAAAACCGATATGTTCCATCATACTTGTCCAAAGAGTTAAGATGCGGCCAATCCACAAACTTGTGATCAGCAAACTACCTGTGAGGACCATACATCCGCTGATAAACTAACTCCTAAAAACTGGTGTGGAACTTAGGACTGGTAGAAGTCTTTGGAAGCACAAACTGATTTCTGTGTCGCAATATAGCATACTCATTTGTAGTGATTGTCCTCAAATTTATTTGTTGCTCCTCAGGCTCTCTCATTTCCTCATTTGATTCTATTTGTACTTCAGTTTCTGCCTCAGATTCAGTTTCAGGCTGGGATACGCTCTCCTCATTTTCTGAATCAGTAGTTGCAGGACCTTTGCCTCTATCTTCTCTTCCTTTTTGTCGTTCCTCTGGATTCGCTTCAGTAAGATCATGAGCAGGAGCTGAAGATGAGGGTTGACCTCTTGGAGGGCCATAGGATTTGCGAGTGTCGATCCTTGTCCTTGGCATCTTTAGACAGAAAGGATAGATAAAAGATTGATAAATGTTGGTTTGAAATTGAATGGAAAAATCTTCTTTGTTTTTCGTCGAAATCGATAATACTGGGATCTTGCGAAGTACCACTGTTCATCGGGCCGGCACGACCGCACCACTGTGAGTTCCGTGCTGACAGCGATGAGTACCGCTTTCTCTGAACATATTCGGGAACGAAATTTCTTGGATTTTTCGGTGTCTCTAATGGATTGAGTCCATGGAATGGATGCATAGACATCATGAGACATTGGATTTGCAATTTTGTCTAAGAAACATGCATTCAAACATCCTCATTTTAATTAAACCTAATTTGAGACCTAGGGTTTGAAGGCAAGGCAAAAAGACAGGATTAAAACAAATTTTACCTTGAGAATTGGGGGAGAGAACCCTTAGGTCGTGAGAAATCAACAGGAATCGTCGAAAACCCGAAGGGATTTGAGGATTTTTCGAGGAGGTTTGAGGTTTCTTCGGTTTGGGAGAGAGGAACCGAGAGAGGATGAAACGACCGCTCAGGAGTAAAGGGGTAAAGACCCGAGCAGCTATTTCCTTTTACAATCGACGCGATAGTACCGCAGGTCACATGTAGGTAATACCACAACACGGTAGTACCTCAATTCTCATGCCGGTAGTACCGCAACGCGGTAGTACCATTGTTAAGCTGCCGGTAGTTCCGATATTTCTAGAACTTCAGGAATAGACTTTGGAATTGAGAATTATGCAATTGATCCTTAGTTTTGCACTTAAATAAATAATATTCAGGATCATCATGCATTTAGGAGACTAATGTCTATCTAAGAACATAATTTTTATGATCATAGAGATTTTTAGAAAAATATTTGAAAATATTTTCTTAAAAGCCTCAAATAATACCAACTAGAACCAAAGTGTATGAGGCAGGTTGATCAACTGGGCCTGGTTGGCCATCATCTGGTTCCAGTTAGGTCCTTCAGCTGGAGGAAGTGGTGGTGGAGGAACTAGGTTTTCTTGCACATTCTCCCGATTCTGACTGCCAGCGCTGCCACTGCCGCGAGTCGTCACCATCTTGCTCGAACCACACAGATTGAGGAAAGAAGAAGAGAAACTAAGGGGGACAGGACGAAACAACCCACCCAAGCACAACAACCACACAAAAAGCTTTTCAAAATAATTTAATAACTATACACGTTCTACTCGATGTGAGAGGTCTTAGGGGGAGGGCCTGAACACCAAGGGCTACTCGAGAGACCACCTAGAGAGATTTCAAGGGAAAGAGGATCCATTTGACACTGTAAAATGGTGAAGAGAGAATAAGGTAAAGAAGAATACCAGAGGGAGGTAAGGGTAGAAAGATGACCAAGATGAGAAGAGAATAAATTATCCTTCTTGTTATATATAAAATGCATTTTGAAATTGCCATTCTACTAGGTTACGACCTGCAGTCGAGATGGCTCTGATACCACTTGTGGCGTTCCGAGCCTCAGGGAGGTTCGACGCCTGTCCTAGGAGCACCCGAAGGAGGTCTGTGGATCCTGACCTCGGGGAGGTCGAAGCGACCCAGAGCACTTCGAAGGAGGTCTTCTGGTACGATCGGACCCCAGGGAGGTCGTGGCCAATCCCAGAAGCACCCCAAAGGGAGATTCTGAAATCCCTGTGCACAACCGAGCTAATCCCAAGGACCAACAGCTAGCTCACACAGTGAACAAAAGTGGTAACATCCATCAATGCATCTTTATTAAAATAACAACAGAGTTGATTACAAGGGTGGCTTAACAGCCGACAAACAAAACACAGTGAAACAAAAGCGGAGTAGTCCACACGATCCGCCACAGGCAATCGTCTAGAGGTCGCAGTCTAGACGTCTTGGAGGTCCTTTGGCTCATCGAAGACGTCCTCTCCTGCTCAAACAAGTCAAGCAAGATTGAGCACAACAACCGTGCTCGCAAGTCACACCCGTCAAGTAACAGATTGAATGCATGCATACGAGGATGTCCCAAAGGAGGTCTTATAGGGTTGTCTTTGCATAAAGCCAAGTTTCTTTTCAAATACATGTACTAAGTTCCAAAGCAGTTATATAATAACTAAAATTCATTTTCTAAATCAGTTTTATAGTTGGATAACATTCATCAACAAGTGGTGAATGATACCCTCCTATTGCAAGGCTCCCAGCCCGAAACCCATTTGGATAGACATCCAAAACCATTTCAAAGAGGCCTTTTGAAAACAAAACCAACATCTAACTTGGAGCAGCTTTGCCAGCATATCCTTAACCGTGGACACGGCTATTCGAATAATTTTACACTATGCAGAGGTGTACAGCTTTACCCACAAAAGATAATCAACTTATACTGTTTGCTCACATACTTCCGTATGTGTGCGACTAAGTGATTATTACAAGGCTTTTACAATGCGCGATTCCACCACAGTCCCCCCTCGCTAAGGTTTCGCTTCCTTTGGACTAACCATCCGCATGATTTAAGCCCCATCTTGTGCCAGGTAGGAATAAATAAAAGTAGGTCATCAAGACACCCACACAACCGGATGGAACGGCCACGGTGGAACATTGTAGATTAGTTGGCCAGGTCCACCCCATCCTGGACATGTGGTTGCACGGTGAGGCATAGCAAAATACACTCGAATATCGGTCCTTAACTGACTTGGGCGACTTCCAACAAAACCTTGGGCCTCGACCATAGAAATGGATCGATCCTGTGCATGAACATGCACCCATCCAAACAACCAACTCGCCCAAGTCTAATCCAATTTTCCTTTTTTGCTTTGCTTTTCAAAAACATTTTCAAAGCTTCCACGACAATCCAATGTCATGGATACAACATTTTGACAACATTGGTCTTTTGGCAGTAAAACTTCTAAAATCAAGATTTTTGATCTAAGCTTGACTAAGCATAGAGTTTTGCAACATGCTAGTTCATACTAATGTACCAACTAGCTCTCACTATGGTGACAAGGGGTGATCGAATCAATAGTCAAGTTCAGGTGTACAAAGAAACTAGGAATAACTATACAATTAAAACAAGGATTTAAATTACTTGATTTGAAATAAGCATGCAGTAATAATTTGAAACAAAACTTAATTAATTTGAAATACTGAGTCCACTATGATCAAGGGTGTAACTAGCCTTGCTCAAAAGTTTGAGGGTCTTCTTCGCAGAACTCGGGCTCCCTAAAGTCGTTGAAATCTACACGTGAAAACGAAGCAAATCAAATAAAGACCAAATAAAAAAACCAAACTAAAACCAACAGCAAGGAACTAAAAAGCTCAAAGGAGGAGGTCCAACGAGGAGGTCATGAGGAGGAAGGCCTAAGCAGAGCAAGAAAGTTGGTGACGGCTAAAGGAGATGTAAGAGGGCTTCTCGGGATTTTATAGCCGGGGAGGACGGGAAGAGCAGCTGAGAAACTCTGAAGCACACGAGATCAAGGGTAGGTGGTGACAGGACAGAGCACGGTACATACGTGCGCAGAAATCTGCCCGGGGATAAGACGGGGCATGCTCTGCAGAGGCGGTAGCATTAAATGTGATACAACGACATTTAATGCGCGAGAACTCTTGCGAGAGAAGCGCCGAGATGAGTGGGAGAAGAAGGTGAGCAAGGCTGACAGGTAGGGCTAGTCAAAAGGGAGGTCGTGACCAAAGAGGAAGTCGCGCGATCAAAGGGGGAGGTCGCAGTCAAAGGGGAGGTCACGACCTAAGGGATGTCATGTGACCAAGGGGAGGTCGTGGCGAAATGACAAAAAGGGGAGGTCACGGCAAAACGACAAAAAGGGAGGTCGCGGCCCAAGGGGAGGTCACGGCAAAACGACAAAAAGGGGAGGTCGCGGCAAAACGACAAAAGGAAAGGTCGCGGCCCAAGGGGAGGTCTTGACCCAAGGGGTGGTCTTTGCAAAAAGACCAAGAGGGTAGTCTTTGCAAAAAGACCAGGACCACCCGGAGGTCTCCACTGAGAGGGAGGGCCAGGCGAGAGGGAGGTCCAAACACAAGGGAGGTCTGGACTGAGGGGAATGTCCAAACATAAGGGAGGTTTGGACCCTCAGATCCAAACGAAAGGAGATCTGGACCCTCAGATCCAAACGAAGTGAGGTCCAAAGAAGAAAGAACTGGGCCGAGGGGAACACGGAGCGTACAGAGAAAAGAGAGAACTCCAACAAACTCAAAAGAAACCGGACTAATTTAGTTGAAGTTTGATTTAACCATTTAAAGCTTTTTTTAAAATCTCAAGTTAAGCTTTAAACTCTCATCAAAACCAAATGGTTCTTTTTATTTTGAAAACCTCAAAAAGGCTCAGAAAAACCGGGATGTTACATAAACCAACCAAATACATGTGAGGGTATGAGCAAATGTTTCTAAGCACTGTAAAGGCAAGACACTCTGAGTTAACGCCTGTATGGACGTGAAAGACGGAGGCAAACAGGCCTACCTAGTTGTAATGTAGATGAAGGTGGACAAGGTGAAATAGAGGTTGATGCAAGGTGGTCTACTGGAACCGCTGTAGTTAAGATAGGAAGAGCCAAAAAAGGAGTATAGATAAGATAGTGAATGCAGATTAGATGAAGCAAAATAACAGAGGAGTTTCCTCGCAAACTGACGCACCAGACACTGAGATGCAAGGACGACCTCTTGGTATTCCGAAACGGCTGTACTAAAAGAGCAAACAGGAAAGGAATAAAGGGTCATAAAATTTACTACCAGTGCCTAGCTAATGCCGTTTAAAAAAAAGGGCAAGCAAGTATGGCTAAGCATAGTAAACCATAATAAGACAACAAAGAACAATCTGCAAGCACGTAGGAATAGAGCAAACGCAAACAAGTTAACCATCTGGGAGAAAGAGATGGCCATACACTTGAAAGGGAAAAATGAAACAAAACATCAGGAACATATCAGTTAGACACGCGCGAGTACAGAAAAGCAAAAAATCATATTCAATGTTGAAAATAGTGATACAATAACAAATGGATGAATATGCAGACCTATAACCAAAACGACACACACCAATGGTTGGACTTCGAACGACATCTACCGGTATTGCAGGATGGCTGGTGCAAGCGAAGACACACATCTTGAACAATGAAGTTAAAAACAGTCTAGTAAGGAGGTCCCACTGTATTTGGGAGGAGCTGTGCTTGAGGCAAAGATAAGCAAGGGTCTAGAACAAGCACAACCCAAACAGAGAGAAAAGTATGTAAGGTTGATATGTGAGGGTGCGATTTCTCTTTTCCTAGTAGCTGACAGTTAGTATACTTTGATGCAACACATTTATGGACATGTAAGGGCGAACCAAACAAGACTATGTAACTTTAAATGCGGTTAAAGATTGCGAAGGCAGCCCACAGTCTTATCCAACGTACATGTACTAAATGCAAAAACGTAATAAGCACAAAAAGGTAAACGAGAACGTAAGAAAGACTGGAACAGTCTATGACACGCAGGCAGACCAATCATGTGTAAGAAATAGTCGACATACAACAAACAGGACTAAGCAAACATAGTATCAGTAATGGATCAGCAAGACAGACACGAGGATCCCAAAAATATGAAACATCATATTTAGAGCAAGGATAGCACTAAGAATGCCTCGGCAAGGCATGCACGAGGAACCTCAGAAAACAAAGCTCACATCCGGGGGAAGAACACACACAGTCGGAAACGGGTAATATACAACTGTCAATACCAACGTGACAAGCACACACACCTTTAACGAGACGTGAACAAAACGATCTGTGGATCACGCACGATGCCTCCGCCTGAACAGACTCTGCCTGTATATGCTGGACCGAAAATCTACAAACATGAGGCCAAGCGGTCAGCGCAACCGTATCGGCACCGTCAAACCAATTAGTACAAGGACGTAAAATTACAGGATTGCATAACTAAGAGGGGCATGTTAAACCTAGACATACTGCCATGCCTAAGTCCTTTTTTTCCCATTGGATGATGCTAACGAAACATAAGAAGCGAAGAGCAAAATCGTAATGCGTAAATAAACACGAAGGTATCCACAATCGTTAGGCATGGAAAGCAGGCACGATACGAAGGCATCCACGAGGACCCCCCAAAAAGAAGCACCATATTTGAGAGAATCACTTAAACACAGAGGTAGGTGTGAAACGCAAAACCGGTAATACCAGCATGAGGGCAATTGGTCAGTGCAATGGTATCGGCATCATGAAACCCCCAAAAAAGGAGAAGCAACAAGCGGGTTCGGCGGCGCAACGAAGGGGTTATTCCCCTTGACGAATGTAGATCGGAAGGAAGGCAAAGCGTTTTCGTACCTTAGTTCCGAGTCCTGAGACAAAAGAGCAGCAACCGGCAAAGCCTGCAAAAGGGGCGAGGGCTGAGAGGACGACGCACCGCTGGCAAAATCTGCAAAAGTGCGTACAAGTTAGCGCCCGCGCAAACAAAATAGAGCCAAGGGAAAAGATAATAAGCAAGAGAATGCACGAGCGGGTTTGTTCCCAGGCTGCAGGTGAACTCGTTCCCAGGCTGCAAGCGAAGCTCAGTAGGACCAGCCCTCTGGAAAAGCGTGATGAAATTAGATGAGATGAGGAAAAACCAAGGACAAAAAACGCATGGAGCATGGGAAGACAAACGGGATAAAAACCAAAGAGCCAGCATGCGACGACCCTGATAGCGAACCGATAGCAGCGAGGAAGGCGACGGAAACGAGGAGGAGAACGAACCGCGGAAAAAAAAACGGAGGCGCGGAACAAAGCGGAGGTCTCAAGGGGAAACAGAAGAGCAAGGACCAGTTGCAGCGAGGCAGGAGCCCTGCGTGTGGCGCAACCCCAGGCAAAGGACGCAGCTGGCTTGTCCCGATTGGTCCACGCGGACAGCCGATGGACTGCTGAGCTGACACAACGGCAGTTTTCACGGCTGGAGACGGTGTCGACGTCGCCACTTTTTTTTCCCACCGTCCGATCACACGCTTCTCTGCGCCGCGAGCGTCCGATTTTTGTTTTTGTTTTGTTTTGCGTGTCCACCGTTCTTCGCGTCGTTGCGCGTACAAGAAGGAGAAGGGAGCCTTCCAGATCGCTCGATCGAGCGACCTTCGGTCTACTCTTCGTTCCCTTCGCCGCTTTCCCTCCCCAGCCCCAGGTGGGCCGAGGAAGAAGGCCGTGACGCGATCCATGAAGGCCGGCCTCCAGTTCCCCGTCGGCCGCTACCTCAAGAAGGGCCGCTACGCCCAGCGCGTCGGCTCCGGTGCCCCCCCCGTCTACCTCGCCGCTGAGGCAAGCATCTCGCCCTTCTCCATCTTGCCCGTTCCCGATCCACCGTTGATTCTCTTGGCAATTTATGCAACCGGACCGGACTAACGATGGATTCTTGTGTGCCTGGTCCTGGAGCTCGCCGGCAACGCTGCTTGATTCCATTTTCTGCTGTCGATATGGTGCGAATGGGTTCTGTAAAATATTGAGATACCGTGGGGTGTTAATCGTAAAAACGGTGGAGTGGATCGGAATTCGGAGGCTTGTAGAGATTTGGGGATTAGCTCTAGGGTTGTAGGTGATGCTGAATTGGAGAGGAAATAGGGTGCCGCATGCTGCGATTCCAATCGGGAAGCTGCTTAATCGCAGCGCCTCTTCCTCCGCATGCTCCAAGTTGTTCGTTGGTGGTAAGATTCTCTAGACACTCTCGTTCTTGTATCCTCCTGGTGTCCCCAGTTTCTCGTCAATTCGTTTGATGCTTGAATCCGAATGAATGCCTTTTGGGGTTTGAAATCTGATGGGCTTCCCGTCACATATGGCAATCTGCAAACCTACCGAGGAAGGCGGATTTCATGCTAGTTTGTGAAGCAGCCTGCTTTCTGCTTTCAAACGCTATGCTGAAATTCATGCAAGCGTTATCTCGAAATCTAACTACAAGTAATGTTGTTAGCTGAAAGTCGCGAAAACTATGCAAGTGTAGTGCTGAACTGCTGATTTATGGTTCGAAATGTTCCGGTGATGATTAATGTGAATATGCGATGGACTGCTGTTTTCTTCTGCTGAGTTTTTTTTAAGGCGTGGCAGGAGAGCTACCAACATTGCATTAAAGATGGAAATGAAATATACAAAATACATTACCAGGTCCAAAAAGTTGAACCGTACAAGCGAAAATTAAATTAAGCTAAGCTACCCCTTGCACAAGCCGAATCCTCCTAGCCCGCCTTTAGCCCCTTGCGGTTCCGGTTTCTTCTCCCCTTTAATTGTTCTTCCTTCCCCATGTACCAACTACCTGCTCCCGGGCGCTACTCCGATACCCCGCGAGACTCCTCTTTGATGAGGCGCTAGTCATGAAGATGTCGAAATTCCGGCCGATACGTAAGATCCTAACTTGCTTGTCCCACTTAGAATCCAAG
The DNA here is from genome assembly GCA_036346405.1 of Phyllostachys edulis. Taxonomy (NCBI): domain Eukaryota; kingdom Viridiplantae; phylum Streptophyta; class Magnoliopsida; order Poales; family Poaceae; genus Phyllostachys; species Phyllostachys edulis. Next base: position 79,055,069 of record CM070555.1, read on the forward strand.
CCCGGGCTTCTTCTTTAATTATTGCTACCAACCCATTAACCTCGTTCCTCTATGCTGAAATTTTTTTCTATTTCTTTCTTTCCATATTTGCCACATTGTCAGTATGATTAAGGAGCTTTGCCCCTTCCTACTCAAAGTCTTCTGCTGAGTTGCAGGTCTTTCTTATGATACGAACGAAACCGCTCTCAAGGATGCATTCTCTCGGCATGGTGATGTTATCCAAGGTATTACTATCTGTTTATTTTCATGCGATTAGGTGTTTGGAGTCTGTATTTTCGTGTGGATTAGAGAGTTTATCCTCTGGCTGGTGAATCTGCACGACAGTGAAGGTAATATGCCATCCAGTGACGGGAAAATCCAAAGGATATGGCTTTGTGAAGTTCTTGTCAGAAAACGAAGCAGCCACAGCATTGCAGAAGATGAACGATGAGGTAAGTGTTCTTCATTGCCTTCGTAGAGCACAGCAGAAGCCATGTTCTTTCTGAATAATATATGCATTTCTCAGTGCAGTTCATTCCCTTTTCCTAACACAATTGTTCCTAATGATAATCATTTCAGTTGATTGATGGAAGGAACATACGGGTGCACTATGCAAACAACTGATGATCTGATTCTGTTGCTGCAATTAGATGAGTAAGCTGCTTACTGTGTCATTTGTTGTGCTGGGAATCTGTGATGATAAATGGAGCCCTGGACATATGTTATGTGGATTTCTTACGTTTGCATGACCACCAATACATATGTTAAGTTCAGTCTTATGATCACCTTACCAATAGACTTGATCTCTCGGCTTAGCATTAGCTGTAATGTTCTAACTGTTGATAACTGAAAAAAGAAGAATAGGAACGCCTGATCTGTCAGGTAATTTCCTTCCACTGCGACACGAAAATGTAACAGTGCCTTTTTCTCCCTTTTGGGTCAACAATAATGCTGGTTTTGGGGAAAATTTCCATATCCTGATTTGAAACTTCAAGATGACATGAAGCAAGTCCCAGAGAAATAGCTAGCCATGCAACACCGTTGCCGATGTTCGGAGCACTGATTTATGCATAGCATATTATCATAACTATCGTTAAGTGCTAGTAAATTTATAAACGAGAGCTTATTTTTGGCAAATCTCAACTGGAAAGTTATATTCCTTCAAACATATGGTTCAGCAATGATTCACATACAAAAATGTTAGGAAACATCTCGTATTTTGTTTAGTCAGTTATTCATATTACATATAGGAGCTGGCAAAAGAATATGGTTTCTTTTTCTGGCAGTACCGCCTTCAAGGCATTAGATGCGCTGTAGTTCACTACTAGTATATAAGTAACACAAAACAAGAATGGTATATGTAATATGTTTATAAGGTAGTGTCTCCAGATTTTTCGTCAACATCCTCCAGCAAGTGACAGGGCACCAGATCAAGCAGCATCCTACCTTCTTAGGCCCTCTACGAGTAGCATAAAGATCCCTGTAAAACCTAAACGACACCAGATCAGCTCAGTGCATATCATTTTAATAGGTAGTGTAACATTTTGCTCTTTAGTACCACATTGTCAGTTTACATCGAGTTCTACTAGTATATAATGTAAGTTGGCCTAAATCATAGCACTTCCGGATTAACTCTTTTAGGCGAAGTGAAGACGAAAGTCCAAGTAAGGTGCATGCTTAGTAAGGTGCTAGCATGCGTGCCTGTCCCGTTAAGGTGCTAGCATGCATGTCTGCCCCGTGGGTGAGCTGGGCTATTAGCGAATTTTGGGCCATGAGTGTTACAGTTAGCCGGCTGCTTTATGTTTTGACATGAATCGAGAAGCATAGTTGAGAATCAAAACTCACATGGAATGGCGTATGGCCTCAGAAGCAGCAATAGCAGACAGGAAAGTCATTCACAGCCACCACCTCATTCTTATTCTTCTTGTTTGATTTCCCCAGTTAAAGAAAAGGATTAATTACATATTATGTCCCTCAGCTATGCACGTAGTTTAATGTTCATCCTTGAACTGAAATACCAAATAAAACGCATCCTCAAAGTGTCAATACCGGGTAAAATCAAACCTTTCGTGCGTTCGAGGGCTGTTTTGTCCCATATGGTGTCCACGTTGGCCGCTGATTGGGACTTGGTCGCAATTATCCACTCGTACTCGGTCGCAACATACACCACCCCCTCTCCCCCCTCTCTGTGCCGATTGAAGGGGATTAGGGTTTGGAGATTGGTGCTCGGTGACTGGAGGCGGCGTCATGTCCAACTCTGGGAGCTCGAGGTCGGCGGCGACCGGAGGAAGCACGAGGTCGGCGGCATCGACTCTACCCTCCGTTGGCGCAATTCATGGCGCCTGCACATCGCTGATCCTGTACAGAGAGCGACCACTGGAGTACGCTCCAACGGTCCATTGCCGCTGTAGGGAGAAGGCTGGTCGGTGGATATCGTAGAACGATGTTAACCCGTCACGGAGGTACATGACATGTATGCGAGCCTACGTAAGTTTTATTCACTAATTTGCTGTTTTTCTATTTTGTGAAGGCTCTGCTTATTTGTGATTGGTAATTGAAGGCTGGAGGATGCAAGTTTTGGGCATGGTGCGACGATAAACCAACCCCGTTCTTGAGGCAAGTACTACTAGACTTGCGTAATGCTGTTAGGGTGTTGAGGAAGGATAATAGTGAGCTCGGTGGAGGCATTGCCGATGTCAAACAAGAGTTGAGTGTGGTTGAGTCGAGGCATGGAGAACATGTTGTAGCACTGACCGCCAATTTGAGGGAAAATGAAGATCACTTGTTGGACTCGCTGGTAGGGTAGCACAACTAGAGAAAGAGGGGAGAATGCTATTTTTCTGCTTGGTGGTTTTGTATTGATGCTATTTAGTATTATGAGTAGGGAATGAAACCGAATTTGCCAAGTATTGCAGCTGTTCTCCTGTGTTGTATGTTGAACTTATCCTGTAATCTCCTGCATAATGTATGAATATTGGTTATGAATCTGGACAATTCTATTGTTGCTCTTGTTGGCAATACCTGATTGTTTTCACTGTTTTTCATTTTGTGGTATGTGAATGGCACAAGTTCGGCAATATCTAATTTCCCCCCTGTTTTTCATTTTCTGTCAGCTAGCACAGAGACTTAGAACTACAAAATGAGAACAACACAACTACAAACTGAGAACAACACAATTCACCAATATAATTGTTACCCAAAACATGAGACCAACTATAATTTGGCAAGTATAGTATAACTGTTACCCAACATGAAAGATAGCAAGGCAACCAAACAAAAATGGCATAAGCTAGAGCTACATGGCCAAAAGAATAGAGGTTCTCAGAAAACAACAAACTGTACGATGGGCAGCTCAGAATTAAACAATATATTGATGGACCTCAGAATTAAACAACATATTGATTAAAGGAAAAAGTCTATTTTACAACCTTGAACTCTTCGAAAAGTCTGTATTTCAACCCTAAACTACAAAACCGGACATCTTACACCCCCAACTACCAAAACCATTCATTTTACCACCCTCAACACAAACAGGGGCGGTTTTGGGTGACATGGCGCTGACATGTCAATGGGGCCCACATGTCAGGCATGTCATCCTCTTATTCTCACTTATCTCTATCTTTGCTCTTCTACCCCCTCGCTGCCAATCCCTCCCCTCTAAAGCTCCTAGTTCGCCGCTAATCCCTCCACTCCTCATGCCGGCCGTCCCACCCCCGTGGCTAGCCCCACGCACCCACGCCTCACCGCCTCCTTCGCCCTTGACACCGCCTCAAATCCAGTCGGGTCTCCCCCTCCTCGACACCAACTCCACCTATCATCGTCCATCACAGAGGTGAAGCGAGGCGAGGCGGAGCTGAGACGCAGCGGCAGGGCGGCCAGGTCGAGGCGGCAACGTGGCGGTGGCCGAGGAGACCGCTCGAGCTGAAAGCGAGGTGTCTGCCATGGCGCGAAGGGAGGGTCCCAATAGAGGCGGCGGCCGACGGGGCGGGAGCGGTTGGCAACGGCCTCCTCGGAGGCATATAAGATAGACCGAGGCAGAGCGAGCGGGCGGAGCCGCAGCCGGAGGCGGTAGCAGTGGTAGGCCGAGGTGGAGCCGAAGGCGGAGACGAGAGATGGAGGGGCGGCCAAGGGAGGCGGTGGCTAGGACGGAGACGTAGGCGGTGGCGACGGGATCTGGTGGCCGGCGGTGAAAAAAGGAGAGGGGATCTGGTGGCCACCTCCTCATAAGCCGTGCGGGCGCCGTCGAGGCCGACAACCATGCGCTCCCGTTCGCGCACCTGGCCGACACGAACGCGGCTCTCACGACCATCTCAACCGCCTTCGACATCGGCTGCATCGCTGTTCACTTCACCGCCATCGACTCTGCTGACCATGCCTTCCTCTTCCACCACTTCTATGAGGGCTTCCGTGGCTACGACCGCCTCCATGTCATCAACTTTAGCCTCATGCAGGGTCTCCAGTGGCCCACCTTGATCCAGGCCCTCGCGAGGTCGCCGCGAACAGCCTCGACGAGGTCCGCCTGTGGATGCTCCAGATCGCGCCCGGTGAGGCCGTCGCAGTCAACTCTGTGCTCGAGCTCCATCACCTCCTCGCTAACCCGGCCGATCAGGCGCCTATCGACGCTGTTCTTGAATGTTTTGCCTCTGTGCAGCCTAAGATCTCCCTCGACGCCGTGAGCGCCTGCGGAGCGGGCAACACGATGGCCGAGGTGTACCTCCAAAGGGAGATCTACAACATCGTGTGCGGCGAGGGCACCGCCCGCATGGAGCGACACGAGCCATCGCTCGGTGGCGGAGACGGCCGGCGCTACTGTGTGCCGCTTCGGGTCGAGCGCACTCCGGCGAGAGAGGATCTTTGGTCGAGTTGTTCTCCCATGTGGGCGCCAGATCGAGGAGGCCGAGGGGTGCCTTACGCTCGGGTGGCATGGCCGCCCGCTATTCTCGGCTCGATTTGGGGGAGAAGAAGCACTGTAGCTCAATGACATGTGGCATCCACGTCAGTCAAAACCATTTTGTATTGGGCCACGTCAGCGCTATGTCATCCAAAACCACCCCAATTTGGGCTGAGGGGGGTAAAATGAACGGTTTTTTTTTTATAGTTGAGGGTGTAGGATGTCCGGTTTTGTAGTTTAGGGTTGATTTTCGGACTTTTTGAAAAGTTCAGAGATGTAAAATAGACTTTTTCCTTGATTAAACAACAAACTTGAACATTAAAAGTTTGGAATTACATAACACCATACAAGCCAAAAGTTTGGCAATTACATAACACCATACTGATGGACCTCCCTTTAGGATGCCAAATCATCAAAAGCACAAGTTTTGGAATTACAGAACACCTTAGAAGCCACAAGTCTAGCAATTACATGACAACACATAAATGAGTCAACATCACTGATTTGTATCTCTTTTTGTTCTCAGCAGCTTCCTCATCATCCTCTAAGGTCTCAGCATCTCCAGTGAGATAGTCACTGCTAGAATTGGAGTCAGCCTCATTTCCACCATCTTTAGGTGTTGCCTGAACTATGTCAACCTTTCCCTTCTCTTTCCTATCAGGCAATGCATTGTAGAACATTTAGTTGTAGGCAATATCCTTTTCTGTCTCAACTGGTGACATTGGTGTCACCTCCACCTCTTTGCTAGCATTATCTGACACAGACTCATCATCATCTGTCTGCAGCCAAGCTTCAATCTTGTCTTCCCAATCACCGCATTGATCTTCTTTGTCATCCACACCCACACCATCTGAGGCAACATCAATTCCCACTGCCTCAACAAAGATATCCAGAACACCCCCATCAGTGATACAGTCAGTCATGGTTTGGCAGTCCTTGTCGTTTGTTAGCACCCTCAATCCATTCTTCAAACTTTCCTAGGAAATAGCCAGTGCATGAGTTCCAATTCTACATCCTCAAAATGGTCCTTCAAATGTCCTTTGACCTCGGGCATCAACAACTTATCACGATCTATGTAAGATATGCCCTCTCTTCCTTCACAATAATGCAATCTCTTCCTATCATTAAAGAAATCACAACTGTAATAGAACCTAACCGCTAGTTTGTCCAAATTATCCATTGTTAAATCAGAGTAATCGCAAGAAATCACCACTGTAATATACCTACATGCAAATTAACACCAAGCATTACTACACAACCATATCTGCAGCATTAAACGAACTAGCTCCTCAAAACAACCAAAGTAATCGCGCAGGACAAACCAACTAGGCACAGGGAGCTTGGGAGAGAACTTTGGGGATATCTTGTCTGCGCGAACAGAGGGAGTGAGAGTGAGGTGGTGAGGGGGGAGTCTAGGCGTAGGGAGCTCGGGAGGGGAATTTGGGGATTTATCGTCAGCGCGGACAGAGGTAGTGAGAGTGAGGCAGGAGAGAAGAGAGTGGGCGTTGGGGAATTTCTTGTCGGCCCAAGGACTTTGGGGATTTCCTTTTAATCGAGTGACGAAGTCAGCGTTTCGGGCTAGCATGGACACCACGTAGGACAAAACAGCCCTCGAACGCATAGAGGGTTTGATTTTGCCCGATATTGACACTTTGATGATGTGTTTTATCTGATATTTCAATTCAGGGATGAACATTAAACTACATGCATAGTTGAGAGACGTAATATGCTAACCGGTCATAACTCAGAAATCAATTACTCGTTGCAAGATCTAAGGTTCCTAGTAGGTGTACCGCAAGATCTAAGGTTCCTAGTAGGTGTACCCATCTTAAAACTCATACCATACGATATTCCGAATCTCAGAAATTTTAAACTAATACAAATGTAAAAGGGCTGAAAAAGCCGGGGAAAATATGTACATGAGAGCTACTGGTTAGTAAGAATGATCAAACAGAGGCAATGAAAAGCTAGCCAAGATTTCCTCCCAAAAACATAGTAAGTTGCAGAGCCTCACATTAGTAGAGTTGCATGAATAATTTGTTTTCGTTCTGTGAAAGTTAGCATAATAGAAAGCAGAATAGCGACACTAAGAGGAACAAAAAAGGATACAGTCCTCAAAGAAACACCTGATTTCAGTTAAGCGATGGGGAGGGAGCTCCTTTTTTGAGGAAACGGCAAGAGTGCTGTTAATACATTAAAGATTGGAGAAAGTCGCAAAATGGAACCAAAAGGGAAAACAAGGAAAAAACAACCTAAACACACACTAAACACACAAAAGGGAAAGGAAAAGAAAAAGGAGGAGAAGAAAAAAAAACTAGGAAAAGCACACACAAAAAACCAAAACCTTCCGAACTAAAACGGACAGCTAGACGGGATCCCCCACCCCCTCTTGCAGAAAGGCCTGCAACTTGGTCGCACCGCTTTGAGTCCAAGCTCAGACCTCTTCCTTAATTATTTCCATCAGTCCCGTATGGTCCTGTCGCAGATGCTGAAAAATCCGTCTATTTCTCTCTTTCCAAATGTGCCAAAGAGTGAGAATTATAAGCGAGGCTTGGCCCTTCCGGGTAGAGCCACTTACAGAGTGGAAAACATCGAGCCACCAGTCAGCCATTCTTTGACGAGGTGTCCAGGTGACGGGATTTAGATTCGGATGTTGCACCCAAGTAGCCACTAGAGACCAAGTATGTCGGGTGTAGGGACATTCACCAAACATATGCACAGCCGACTCCGGATTATTTGTGCATAGAGGGCACCAATGATCATTCTGTATGTGGCGGTGGGCAAGGACGTCCGCTATTGGCAAACAGTGCTGAATGAGAAGCCAAGCGAAAATTTTGCACTTCTGCGGTGCCCAGATGTTCCAAATTAGCTTTTGGAATGGTGTCTCCACAGTTGCCATGAATTGCGCGTAATACGCCGACTTTGCTGAGTAGCTACCTGAGACTGTCCAATTCCAAACTATATCATCCTTGGTTTGAGATAGCGTGACATAGTGGACCATAGTAAAGACTTTCACAAAGGGAGGGAGCTCCTTGAATAGCGACATTGTAATGTTTGTACTCACGATTGTCAGCGCAGACTGCAATAATCTTGTCATCTGCCTCTCCCTGTTCAAAACAATGCAGCTTTGGAATCTTTCCTTCATTCTGAACACACTGCAATTGCACACCAGGGCAGGAACCAAACCTGATCAATCATTGGCATGAGACCAGTGGCCTTTGCCCCAAGGAAGCAACCTGGGATAACTGGCTCCTGTTTGCACACACACACACAAAACAAAATCATTTCAAAGCCATTACATAGACGGGAATATGGGATCAAGTAATAAATGGGGAAATAGTTGAAAGTAGATTGGTTCCGGTAGAGACCACACTGATTCTCTAACAAGTTGAAGCGAAGGGACCAAGTTAAGGGGGCTGTGGTTTTGTACAACTGGACTGTAAGTATATTATACTGTAGCTATGGAATTTTTTTTATCAATTAATCCTTTTTTAATAACATTTTAAAGTCAACCCCTCGCTATCTTTATTTCCAATTCTGACCCTTTGATCACGCCACCCCCGTGGCGTGGGAAAAGCGTGCTGTCACGCCACATATCTCGGTGTGACCAAACGTGCCACGCAAGCCCTCGTCCGCTCGCCGTGCCAGTGTGGAGGGCTTGCATGGCAGTTGTCACACCAGCACCAACTGCGTGACAAGCCTGCTGTATCACGCCATAACTCGCGGCGTGACAGTGGCGACTTGTGCGCCACCACACACCCAGTTCGGCATTTCTCCCAACACCACCATTTCCTCCTGAGCCTCCTCTCTCCCCCCGAAATCCCTTGGAATAAGTCCATTTTACACCCTAGAACTTTGACAAGAGACCAAAAAATACCCTGAACTACAAAACCGTTCAGTTTACACCCTCGAACTGCCAATACCAGATCAAGTCACACCCTACGCTGGTTTCATTGGTGGTTTTGGACATGTTGGCAGCCACGTCACTGGTTTTGGATAACGTGGCGTCCATGTGTACCTATTTGGTTGATGTGGCATCCACGTGCTTCTTCTTTGGCCAGACTCTTCTCCCTATTTCTCCTGGCCTCGCCTCCGGCGGCCATGGATGCGGCCCTGCCGCTCCCAATCTCGGCGCGCAGGTCCTCCACGGCGCGGCGCAGCATCCTGCTCTCCGCGTTCAACACCTCCAGCTGCCACCTCAATAGCGAGAACCCCTCGCCGCAGCCGTGCCCCGCGCCATCCGACGCATCCGCAGCGACGATGACCGGCACCGAGGTGTATGTTTTGCTGCCTTTCTTGTCCGCGTCGGCGCGTGGAGACTGCTCGATGGAGATCTTGTTCATGACCAGCAGCGGCATCTTGCAGATGGGCACGCACGCGTCATTGCGGTCGTCGGCGAGCGTGACCTGCAGCTCCGGTGGCGCGCGCAGCCCCCAGTTGAACCGCAGGCTCGCCCTGCCCCACAGCGGGAGCACGCTCCTCGTCATGAGCCACATCACGGATAGCAATGCGCCGACCCCACCGCTCCTCCCTGCCGCGGTGACGTCCGCCGCGAGCCCATTCCCGCTAAACGAGAACGCCTTGTAGCTGAGCTCGTGCTCGTGGCCATCACCATCGCTGTCGAAGACCTCCCTGACCTTATGGGGCGACGGGGATGACCGGAGGGTGTGGGAGAGTGAGAAGTCGCCGAGGCAGGGCTTGAGGAGGAGGAAGAAGGCGGGTAAGCCGAAGCTCGCGGAGAGGAGGTTGAACTCCGCGGCGAGGGAGAAGGGGGAACGTGCAGGGGAGCCGAGGGCGCCGAGGCCGGCTCAGACAGAGAGGGCGAAGGGGAGGCTGGTGTCGTTGGGACAGTACGAGAGGCGGAGCGCGGGGCCGTTGGCGAAGGCGGTGGAGAGGTCGAAGCGGAGCTCCCGGGGGTCGCCGCCGACAGAGAGGCCGGATTGGAACGGCAGCCCGATCACGCCATTTTGCGACGCCGTTGCCGGCGAGATGGGTGGGAGGTGGGATTGGACAGATTGGGAGTGGATGGAAAGGGGACCGGCAATGGGAGAGGAGGCGCCGGGGAAAGAAATGGAGGAGTGGAGAGAGGACACGTGGACGCCACATCAACCAAATAGGTACACGTGGACGCCACATCATCCAAAACCAGTGATGTGGCTGCCAATATGTCCAAAACCACCAATGAAACTAGCATAGGGTGTAACTTGATCTGGTATTGGTAGTTCGAGGGTGTAAACTGAACGGTTTTGTAGTTCAGGGTGTTTTTTGGACTCTCGCCAAAGTTCAGGGGTGTAAAATGGACTTATTCCAAATCCCTTCTTGCCACCGCGCCTCCCGCAATCCCTGTCGGCGCCTCCCGCTAGCCCCCTACCCCGCCGTCATCCCCGTGCCCTGCTCCTCCCCGAGCCGGCGTGCTCCCTCTGCCGGCCTCCATCCCTGCGCCTCCTCCTCCCCACGGCGGCATCCTCCCTCCGCCGGCCTCCTTCCCGCGACATCATCTTCCCTGGGCTGGGCTCGCCACAGCGCTAGCCTCCTCCCCGCACTCCCCTGCTCCCTCCACTGTGAAGGTAAGATCCCCTTTCGAAAAAAATTTGTCCTCTCTGTTAGTGACGCTCTATACAAACGATGGTTCATAGATGATGGTGCATGTGTTCACATGATAATAAAAGTTTATATTGAAATTAGTACATAATGATCTTGTGGACGGAGTTTATATTGGAATTTAGGTAGTTTTGGTCATGAGATAGTTCATAGATGATGAACCAAGATTATTTCTACTATGCCTTTCCCATTTAGATGGCAAGTACATGTTGCCCTTTCCCCCTCGGTTGATGTGGTGAAACTAAAATTGACACCGCTAGTGAAATAGAATTTTGATGAGGAGCGATGATGAAGTAAGCATGGCTTCAAGCAATGGAGGCAGCTATTTTCATCAATTATAACCCTTTGCTCTCTTGAAGCCTGTTCACGTCATGTGCTAATCTTGGTGGTGTTGTAGCTCGGACGACCAATATGATTATAATTGTGATGCCCTTGTCATAGAATTTGGTTGATCGAATAGTTACAGATGTTTGGATGCAAACAAAAATGCACATGAGAACTAAATTGTGGGCATTGTGAAGTGCCATAGCTATCATGGTCATTTTGGTAACCAGGACAGCTCCACTTATCATGGAATGGGTTGACAAGGCAATTGTGAGAGTTGTTAGGATTGGGCTTATTTGAACGATCAAAGGTAAAATCTGAGTCCTCAATGCAATTCCATTGTACTCATCATTTTTATCGTTGAGCTATTTCTCATTTGTACTCCTAGGGTTAATATGGGGTTAATAAGATGTTGCTGTTCTGTCTTATGTTGAGTATGGGAGAAATGGCGACATGCCATTCCTGGGGTTCAAGTTAATGGGTTGTCTTTGATTTGTATTTGTTTTGTTAAATTTCTCAGTCACCTTTGTAATTTCTTCTGCGGAAAGTTGAGATCTTTCCCTCGCTGCTATTGCTGCCGTTAATACTGCTACAATAATGTTCTGAATGCTAAGTTCGTAATATATTCTTGCAATAGCAATGTTGAGAGTTTGCTTCCGATAGTTAGTTATGTAGGGAGTAATTAGCAAAAGCATGTTCAGGTTGATGCTATAATGGCCGGTTTTGCATGTTCGTGTCTTCTCCTTAATCCTGTATTTCGTTTGTTATTTTTAGCTTGTTTCTCAGCAAGAATAATATTCCTTTCCCCTCTAGATGGCAAGTATATGTTGCCCTTTCCCCCTCGGCACCGCTAGTATATTTTGGTTCTTGTAGTTTTTTTTTTTGTTATTCAGAGGGTTTTGTAGCCATGTAGGTTATGAATCATGTGATAGGATTGAGTATATCTTGTGCATATCTGGTATTAATGGATGTGTGTTTTATTGTTTCTGCTATCCACCCTTAGGTTTTCCCCCATCATTAATATTAGATCTGTAATCAAATTTTCACTATTTTCTTATGGTTAATCTATGATATCTCCTATAGATATGTGCACACTTGAAACTTCATGGCCTCCCTTTTTGCTCAGTTGTGATATTTGTTAAAGGAAGAAGTCTATTCTACCCCCTCAAGTATCGACGTGCGGACACCTAACCCCTTGGAAAAAAAATCGGCCCTTTGACCCCCCCCCTCCAAGTTGCAAAACGGATAACGTGCCCTCCTATTGTTTTGTCTTGTGGTTTTGCCTATGTGGCGTCCGGTCAGAGCGGTTTCGCCATGTCGGCCGCTAACGTGGCAGTATGGACAAGCCGAGGTGGCGAGGATGTTTAGGGTTCTCCGGCGGCGCGTCCTCGGCAAATCCTCTCCTCCGGGCCGCCATGGCCCTCATCTCTCGACAAGTGGCGCGACGCCACTGGGTCATGACGACGACTCGGGCGACGCGGTCCTCGCCTCCACGGCCGCCATCCGATACACCACGGCCACCGTGGCCGATCCCGACGACGTCGTGGCGGTCGCCGAGGAGGCGATGGCGTCCGCGGCGGTCGCAGAAAAGGAAGAAGACGACGGCGGCGAAATCAGGCGGTGCCCGGCTGATTAGCAAGCGCATGAGCATAAGCGCGGATGTGGGAACCCTCGGTGGCGGCGTCTTGGCTGGGATGAGTTGAGGAGGGTCGGCGACGGCGACGCCATGGGAGGCCAAGAGGAGCTCGATGGCGTCGCGGCTAGAGCGGCGCGCCCTCATCTCCTCGACAAGTGGCGCGACGCCGTGGTCATGACGACGACCACGCAACGCGTCCACAGCCTCCACGGCCGCCATCCGATACGCCACGAAGCCACCGTAGCTGATCCCGACGACGTCGTAGCGGTATACGCCGAGGAGGCGCATGGCGTTCGCGGCGGTCGCGGAAAGGGGAAGAAGAAGACGGCGGCAAAATCAGGCGGTGCCCAGCCTGATTAGCAAGTGCATGAGCATGGCGCAGATGTGGGGAACCCTCAGGTGGCGACGTCTTGGCCTGGGATGAGTTGAGGAGGGTTGGCGGCGGTGACGCCATGGGAGGCCAAGAGGAGCTCAATAGCGTGCAGCTAGAGCGGCCGGGAGGCTTTGGAATGGGCATGGAGAGATTCAGGAGGTGGAGGTGGGCGCGATGACGCAGATGGCGGGTCCAAGACGGCATCGAGCGGCGGATCTACGGGCGAGAAGGCTCGGCTTGAGGATGGCGGAGGTCCCAGCGACGAGGAGGACGAAGGGATGTCTTCCCTCCTCTACTTCGGCTTGCGTGGATGGAGAGGGCGCGCGCATTGGAGAGAAAGAAGTCCAATGGAAAGGGCGTGTAGTCGGAGAACGATGATGGCGGCAGCGAGGAGGAAGAGGGCGACTAAGAGGAGGAGGCAGAGATAGAGATGGGCGAGGCCGGAGGAGAAAACGGGATGAGAAGAAAGCATTCGGCTCACTTACAGGTGGGACCAAGTGCCAAAGAAGCCAGCTCACCTAGCTGACCTGGCGAAACCGGGCCACCTGGATGCCACGTATGCAAAACCACCGCACAAAATAGCCGGAGGGGGTAGGTTGTCCGGTTTTGCAACTTTAGGGTGTCAAAGGGCCGATTTTTTTTCAGGGGGTTAGGTGTCCGCACGTCGATACTTGAGGGGGTAGAATGGACTTCTTCCTTTGTGAAATGATGTTATTTGTTATTTATACATATTTGTTTTCCTTACGAGTTTTATTGTTCATGTTGTACTTGCATGATTGCATCTAGTAATTTATGTACCTGAGCACCAAGTAATTTATCCGTGTCTCGCGAGAGCTTTATCTATTTCCCCATCGGGCTTTCATTGCATCCAAACATCTCAAAGTTTTTGATACTTTAGTATATCTGAGAAACCATGATATTGGTAAAAAAAACACTCCAAAAACACAACATATCTAAACAGGCCCTAAGTCTTAGGATCCATTACATATGTAGGAGTATAATGTAAACAATGATCGGCACATATACCAAATCTCTCTATCTAAACGGGAAGCAATTTGGTATGACGGTACAGTTTGGCCACGCCATGTATCCTGGCGTGACAGGGCAGTCTTGTCATGCCGATATAAATGGCGTGACGGGACTTAGCACCAGAGCCATTACCTTATTTTCGCAACCCCTTTGGAACAGGAAGCAATTTGGCGTGGCAGTATAGTTTGGCCATGCCATGTATCTTGGCGTGACAGAGCATTTTTCATTAGCGGTATTGTTTACCATATATCCATCCTTGTGCCTCATGTTGTACCACACAGTTCACATATTAGTCATTTTTTTTTCAAGATGCAATATGTATCACTTCTACCAAATACATTTTTATGATATGCCCTATATTTTCTTCCTACATATATGCCATGCTCTATGTTGTCGATGTTCTAATATTTGTCTTTTTTTGAGTGTCTGCCTTTTGGGACACAGCCTGGAAATATTGTGCGGATGTTTATGATAGATATATACGCTGAAGTGTCAAAGGTTATGATGGATATATACGTTGAAGTGTCGATATATACTCTCAGTTTAAAGGTTGATGTTATATTTGGTTCACATATAGATTCTCTATTCTTAAGTTATGGATTGTTAAATGTTACATGTACATAGTGTTATGTATCACTGTACCTTCAATTATTTTTTATCTGTCAAAAGGAAGTCCCTTTGTTACTATCTTACCACCAAATCCTAAGGTTCCAAATCCATAAATCAAGTTCAAACTAAATTCAACCATGACCTCGATTCATAATTTAGAAACCAACTGCAATCACGCATGCAAAAGCGAATCACGTTAGCCCCTGTCACACCACAATTTTTTTAGCATAAAAACCTGTGATCATCTCTGGAAAATAATTTATTTAAATACTATAATATTTATCATGAATAAATATAATTTTTCCCAAATTTTTAGATCTTAATTCAACCTTGTAAAAATTCAAACCAAGTTCTAAAAGCTCTTGCTGTTAATGAATTAAAATAAGAAGAATAAATCTTGAACAGTAAGGTTAGAAATTTTATCTGGGTACTAGATCATCCCAAGAACACCTCTAATTTTTTTTATATATAATTTTAAGAATTTATTTGCTATTTTTTTAGGCCGGTCAAACTTGAGGGGGTTTAAAGTTAAAATAGTAATTCTGGCTCCGATCGGACCGTCCGAATATTCATTTTGGGCCGATCGGACCATCCGACCAGACCTGTTATGTTAGGACCTATCACGCCACATATCAAGGCGTGACAAGCCTGCCTTGTCACGCCATGGTATCTGGCGTGACTACTGCCACGCAAGTCTCCACGCTGGCACGACGAGCGAGCAAGGGCTTGCGTGGCATGTTTTATCATACCGAGGTAAGTGGTGTGACAGTATGGTTTGGCCATGCCACTGGTAGTGGCGTGGCCAAATGGGTGAGAATTGAAAATAAAGTTTGTAAGGGATTAACTTTAAAATTAAATTAAATAAAAGATTAAATAAAAAAATCATAGCTATGTGGCAAGGAAATACCAGAATTATAACCAGCACATCCAAAGGATCACTATCATCACCCACGGTGCGAGGAATGAATCCATAGTTGTGAGGATAGACAGCTGACGACGAGCAGAGAATACGGTCGGGTCCACCTGCATATGTGCGTAATGCAAAAGGAAAACCGACGAGGATTGAATAATCGTTCCATAATAATGGTATTCTAAATTGTCCTCGAGTATACCCTTGATTGATGATACTTGTAATGATCAGGGAAGGTTACGACCAGTTCAGTTTACGATACCCTATGATCGAAAGATCTGTTACGACTAGGTCGAATCACAACCACTCTATAGTTGATAAATCCCACAGACATGTGGGCCTTATTGCTACGCTCAACTATGCGTGATGGTTAACACACGTGCGTGTATATGTCTATGACATAACCATACGTACTTCTCTCCGTCTCTAGCAATAACCGCTTGGCGAACATGCAGAGAGGATGTCTCACAGACATCAAATAAGACGTCTCCTGACACACAACAACTACTACCCTTTCAAACGCTTTATAAGGAGCGGTGCTAGCACACATGGGGAGAGATGATCAACAGACAAAAGTCATTAGACTTAATCTCGGTGGCTTGTTGTGCTTTGTAACCTCATTCAATACAAGAACACAATAGTAGGGTTTCTATTATCTCCGAAGAATGCCTGAACCTATCTAAAAAAATATGCCTCTTCTTGCGTAATCTTGAGAGCCACGCCCCTTGTATTTATTCCGTAAGATAGATAGTGATTCATCGACAGTTAACGTCGTCTGTGGGGACATACAACAATCTTCATTGATTCTCCTTTGATGCCTCCATGGCAAACGAGTGGAACGGGGAGAATTGGTTTGATTTCACAGATTATGTAGGAATCGACATGGATGACTGCTATGACTACGAGCAGAGCGTCTTTTCATCCGAGGGCAATGCCTACTCCAGGGATCCTTCACCGGGCCCAGGGGATCGTGCCACAGACATGTTCCATGAGGGCGTGTCATCTCCAACGCTCTCACTAGCACCACTACGCCCAAACGGGGGGGGGGTCAGAATCCTCACAAGGCAAGGGTCCAAACGACCACAACCAGTGCCGCCCGGCGACAGGCACTGAACGCAGGGAGGCTCCTGCCTTCGAGCGCTCAAGCCCTTCCGAGGACGGTCAATTTCCTTCGTCAAGTCCTGGAACACATGATTCTGGGTCTTGATCACCATCTGTTAACCGTCACTATGCGGTTACCACTACCCGGGACACAGTCGAACACATTTCAGTTACAAGTTCTACCACATACATGGAGAATTCGCCTTTGACCGAAGATGGTTATGACCCAGAATTCCCTTTTTGGAAGGGATTACTCCGAGTCGTGAGGCATTGTTTTTTGACTGGAGCCAGGAGGGATCAACCACAAATAGCGACGACAACACCCATGAGGTCTTTGTCCTCCCTAGAGATCCTGATCACTCTCCACGCAACAGGACTGAGGATTCTACCCACCGGACACACCCTTAAGGCGCTCGTATGAATAGCGAGAACCCCTCCGACAACTAGGGAAATCTCAACATTTATGAGCGTAACCGATATCCTCGAGGTGATCGCACTCCACCAAGAGATACCCTGGTGGACTCGGATATAGATGATCATGAGACCGTTAGGAGAAGAAGGATTGTGGCCCGGGGCATGTTGTCTGGTCGAATCCGATACCAGTCGAAAACTGCTCGAGAGCTGCAAAGGATCAATAATCTCATAGAAAATCCGAACCAAGAGCTTGGACAAGCCCCAGACTTTGATGCCTTTGCTCAAGAAATCGCTCAACGGCTCCATGATACTATTAACAGAGTTGAGTAGTACCGACAACAACGTTCTGGAGATCATACTGGAACAACTCCATCTAACGCTAGCCGTTCACAGAGTTGTCATTGTAGGGAACAACGAGACATCCCTCGACCTAATCCATCCTCTGGTCGATCTCCTGACCACGATGGTAGGCAAAGGAGGAACTAACGTACACCCCCTACAGCTAGTGGTCGACAAACTCCTCGGAGAAGTGAGCAACCTCCACATCACTCGGAGAAATATGCATCAGCAGATGGAACACAGGGAGGATTACCCTTGCAGGACTGATCACTATGACATATCAGGTCGTTTTACCGCTAGGTGTCGTCGAGTACGATCACCTAGTGTTAAACCTTCTTTTCTGCGGAGAAGGCACTATGACCATATTACCAGTTGTCGGTCATTTCACCCGACCTCCGAGCGGTTTGTTGGCCAGAAAGATTTCTAGCAGTGAGTATGGAGAAGTTTGATAGGACTCAAAACTCTCTCGAATTTCTACAGCTCCCAAGTCCAACGCGGCCTGGAGTTGAACCGAATGATTCGCGTTTCTCATAACTACATGCTCTTCAGGAACAACATTCTCTCCTGCTTTTGCAGCTGCATTTATAATCAGTATTGAGTTGCATGCACCAACCAAAACTTAAGCTAACAAGGAAAAGAGGGCAATTCACTCATACTTCAACAATCAATCGGTGGTGTCTACGAATACAATCTGTGCTAGGCTAGCTGGAGGGAGTTGAGATTGTATAGGCTACAAAATACTGGTCACAATTTACTTTAGATACATACATACAGCCCACGGTCCAGTCGTAAACTCACAATTTCTTCTCCTGTAAAGAAGCAAAAAAAATCACAATTTCTCAAAAGAATCTATGGATACGGTCATCTGTTTTGGGATTGTCCCGCCCGAGCTGAGATAAAGAGTGGAGTGTGACGAACTTAAGTCAACCACGCATTTGCATGCCATTCAGTGAGTGACAATTCAGGATTGTTATCGCATTAGTACAGTGGTACTGGTAACCAGTCAGTGTGTGTAGATGCACAGACCGACCGAATGTTGATAGATCGAGATCCAGTCCAAAGAACAGAAAACTATCTATCTATCTATCTTGTCGTACTCCATCCATCTATGGTGAATCTTGCTAAGAAGAGGCGGCGTCGGCGTCGGCGTCGGCGAGGTTGTTGGGGGCAGGGTCGTCGTCGCGGTCGCCGAACTTGTGCTTGAAGGCGTCCTGGCGCTGCAACCACATCATGTGCCCCTGCCATGCCATCATATTGGATTGGAATCGGAACAAGAAGAGTTGGAATGGACGAGTAGATTGGATCATGCTTGGGCTTGCTACGATATACCTGGAGCGCGGCTGCCCAGGCGACGAGGAAGGAGGCGACCCAGAACCTCTTCTCCTTCACCAGCTTGGACAGCTGCACCCTCGCCGCCATGACGATTCCCCTTGCCTCCCTCCAAAGCTTGCGTTGGCGTGTCGCTCCAGTGAGTCTAGGGTTTGTGGGGACTTGGGCTAGCTTGTTGCTGCTTCAAATGGATTGGGCCGAGGAGGAAGAAATTCGCTGATAGATGGATGGGCCACCCGGCCGGTACGTGTCAGATCTGGGCTTCACTCGACATGTATGTCAGGACAGAGAGGGGCCTCTACATGCCATGGACCCAAACCGCACCTCGATCTGCTCATCTGCGCATGCGGACTGTGACCGGAGAAGAGAAGCAAATCAGAGACAGGAGGGGTGATGGACGATGGGAGGTGATATTCTGGACGGACACCCAGGAGCGGTTGTAAGTTAGGGTTTGTTTGGAACGGTGGTGGCTTTCCTGAAAATCGGTTTTCGGCTGGGATGCAGCCTGAACGGCTACAGGGATGAACGGGTGGGCTAAAGAGAATTGATGTTTGACTATCTGGCTTTTAGGTAGACTAGCATCGGCTTCTAAGATGAGAAATATCTGAAATGCCTCTTAGGACAAAAATGGCTTGTTTAATACCGTTTAGCGCAATTAACAACGTTTAACGATAACTAACGACAATTAGACAACTAAACCACAAACGACGCCGCAATATACCGCAAACAATTAAATCTCTGGCTGGGGGGAAAATTCATAACGTGTACATACACTTCCATTCAAATAAAATACGTCGCAAGTGTCACACATACATTTGCAACCTGGAAAGGAATAGGAACAATAAACATGCACCCTTCGTCTACACGGATCAAACCATGAAATGAAATGGAATTCTACACAAGATCGATAGACCTCTAGGGTACTCCGAAACTGGTACCCAGAGACGTATAAGCTGTAGTTGTCGGAAATGGAAAATACTGCTTAATCAAAGGAATCGGGCGGTGGCGCTTCTCCTTCCAGGTCAAAGCCTTCGTTTTCATCGAGCATGTTCATTAGCATGGATACCTGCTCATGAAGCTCGCATTTCTTGCCGACCAACCATCCCTTAGGACTTGATGCACGCTCGAAGTCTGGTGGTGGGAGCAACATTTCAGCAGATCGAGGTGCGCCGCTTGTTGGATTAATTGGGCTTGGTCCATTTAATTTAGCAATTAATCAAATGAAATTCCTAGACCCACTATTAATGCTAGGTGTAAATCTGTTTAGTCCCACATGGAGGGATTAAGGGGAGTTACACCAGTTTATAAGGTGGAACGTGTTAGCCCTTGTGGAATTAGAGAGCCAAGAGACAACACACAGCTGCTCGCCGCCGCCTCGCCGCGTGCGTCGTCGCGTCGCGTCGTCGATGTGCGTGTCTTGTAGCGTCTGTGAGCGTGTCAGTCTTGGTAGCGATTTTCTTTATCTATTCGAAAATCGAACGCCTGATATTGATAGCGGCTGTTGGTCTCTGGTCTCTTTATTTTTGGCGCGCGTCTGTGAGCGTGTCAGTCTTGGTAGCGATTTTCTTTATCTATTCGAAATCGAAGCATAGCGATATTGATAGCGATTGTTGGCCTTTGGACTCGAGTTTTTGGCTATAAGAGGAACAGAGTCTTGCATCTTCGGTTACTTCCTGTCTGATTACGTGTTGTTCTTTGTTCTCTGTCATCTCGGTCGAGCCTTGCGCGCGCACAAGTTTCGGGCGAGTAGGCCTCCGGAACCGTCTGCTTGTGTACACGCGGGTAGGCGGGCGATCAAGTTTTGGGGGCGCATCGGTAGCGACTACTCAATCTGCGACGTCTACTTCACGGTGGTGAACCGTCATTTGGTCGACCTTGCGAACATCTTCTGCATCAAGCTTCGTCACCTTCACGCCTCGATCGACTACATCGAATAGGCCATCATGTCGTGATGGTAACGGCGCCTCCGGTGTCTCTGCATCGCCCCGCCCGAGGGTATAAATTGAAACCTTTTACGGTGTATTTCTTTACGTGCGCTATGAATATGTTAATAGATGTTTACATTAGCTTGTTAGTTAGCGAATATGAATACATCGTTGATAGATCTCTCATGCATGTTTACGTCATGTTTTATATCTTGAATTTACGGATTAAAATATACCGAAAATTGACTAGATTTCCAACAATCCAAAAACTTGATAGGTCTTTTTAGGTAGTTGGCTTTGCTGCGTCGCTTAAGCCACACCTCCGTTTGATGGTTCAAATTTTAAGAGATGGCGTGCACGCCGCGATCACGTGGTTTCTTGCCATGGAATGTTTTCATGTTGCACAAAAGCAAGCCGAGCCTCATGTTCGATGAGGATGAGCATAAGTTCAATGCGTGGATAACTTGTTTCGAGGTGCACTTGTTAACATCTTGGCGGACAACATTGTGGATGTGTACATGCATTTGCCTCTGAGCATAGAGATGTGGAATGCACTTGAGGCCAAGTTCGGAGTTTCGATCTTTGGTAGTGAGTGTATGTCATGGAGCAGTTCTATGACTACAAGATGGTCGATGACCGATTACGTAGTAGAGCAAGCTCATGAGATTGAGCGCAAAGGAGTTTGAGAACAATAAGTGCGAAGTTCTGGGACAAGTTTGTGGTGGCGGTATTATCGCCAAGTTACCGCCTTCTTGGTCGGATTTTGCTACCTCTCTAAAGCACAAGAGGCGGAGTTGATGTTCTTGATCTCATTGGCACTCTTGGTGTTGAAGAGAAGGCGAGAGCAAAAGATACTCGTGGCAAGAAAGTTCTTCTTGGGAGGTTCTAGTGCCAATTTGGTGCGAAGAAGAATCCTCGGGCTTTCCACAACAAGAAGAAAAATAAGCCTTTTGTCAAGCCCAAGGCTATCTTGAGTTTAAGAAGAAAGGCAAAGGAAAGGGTAGGCGCTTTGTGTGCGGTGATTCGGCCATTGGGCTAAGGATTGTCCAAATCGCAAGGATAAGCGAAGAAGTCCGCCAACATGGTTATTAGTGATTTTGGAGGAACATCGAGTCTGATAATTATTTACCTCTGAGTTCTTTACGTTTGTCAATCACCGAGTGGTGGATTGACACCGGTGCTAATATTCATGTTTGTCTTTGATATTTCCTTGTTTTCATCTTATCGTGTCGGTCGAGGTTGCTCCTTGTTGATGGGGAGCGGATCGCATGCACATTGTTCATGGTGTTGAATGCGGTCGATCTGAAGTTTACTTGGGAAAGACCGTCTGGTGAAAACGTCTGACATGTCCCTCCATAAAGAAGAATCTCGTCGGCGGATCTCTCTTGTGTAGAGATGGTTTTAAACTTGCATTTGAGTCCAATAAATGTGTCGTGTCTAAGTATGGAACATTTGTTGGTAAAGGCTATGAGCGGAGGTTTGTTCCGTTTTTCTTTGATGGATTCTGTAATAAAGTTGTGAACCATGTGTGTAACGATGATGATGAGTCTAATATTTGGCATTCACGACTTTGTCATGTTAATTTTGGGTGTATGACGCGCTTAGCTAATATGAGTTTAATCCGAAATTCACTTTGGTCAAAGGTTCTAAGTGCCATGCGTGTGTTCAATCGAAACAACCTCGCAAGCCTCACAAAGCGACAAAAGAGGCGAGAATTTGGCACAGTTAGAACTCATTCATTCCGATTTGTCTTGAGATGAATGGCGTCTTGACTAAAGGTGGAAAGAAATATTTCATGGCGCTTATAGATGATTGCACTAGATTTTGCTCGTGTACTTATTAAAAACAAAAGATGAAGCGTTGGATTACTTTAAGATCTATAAAGTGAGGTAGAAAACCAACTTGAGAGGAAAATCAAGCGGGTAAGGTCGATCGTGGGGAGAGTATTTTTCAAATGAGTTTACTTTATTCTCGCGAGGAATATGGAATTATTCATGAGAGGACGCCTCCTATTCTCTGAATCAAGCGGGGTTGCCGAAAGAAAGAATCGCACTCTAACTCGATTTGGTTAGCGCCATGTTGACATCAAGGGACTTTCTAAGGAATGGTGAAGTGAGGCTATATTGACCGCGTGTCATGTCACGAATAGAGTTCCTACAAAGAACAAAAAGTAACACCATTCGAGGAATGGGAAAAGAAGAAGTGACTCTCTCATATTTGCGCTTTGGGGATGTTTGGCCAAAGTTAACGTACCAATTATTAAGAAGCGCAAACTTGGACCAAAACCGTAGATTGTGTATTCCTTGGTTATGCTATGCACGGCGTGGGTTATAGGTTCTTAATTATAAAATCTGGAGTACGACATGCGTGTTGGTATAATCATAGAATCCAGAGATGCTACATTTTTGAGAATGAATTTCCTATGAATAGTGTTGTACCTAGCTCATCTAGTCAAGAACCTATAATTTCCCTTGATTCTTTTTGCCGATAAAACATGTTGAGCAAGCGCTGTGGAAAATCTGAGGAGGATAATAATGAAGTTACTCGAAAGAGTAAGAGACAAAGGATTGCAAAGTCTTTTGGTGATGATTTCATTGTATACCTCGTGGATGACACTCCAAGAACCATTGAAGAGGCATATTCTTCTCCGACGCCGATTATTGGAAGGAAGCGATGCGGAGTGAGATGGACTCTATTATGTCTAATGGAACTTGGGAGGTCGTTGATCATCCTTATGGGTGTAAACACAGAGGATGTAAATGGGTTTTCAAGAAAAAGCTTAGGCCCGATGGTACAATTGAAAAGTACAAGGCAAGGCTTGTGGCCAAGGGTTATACCGAGAAAGAAGGCGAGGACTTCTTTGATACTTATTCTGTTGCCCGATTGACCACAATTAAAGTACTACTTGCCTGGTCGCTTCTCATGGTCTTCTCGTTCATCAAATGGGCGTTAAGACAGCTTTCCTAAATGGAGAGTTGGAGGAGGATATATGGATCGGCCAGGATGGGTTTGTGGTAGAAGGTCAAGATGGAAAGGTGTGCAAGTTGTTAAAGTCTTTGTATGGCCTAAAGCAAGCACCTAAGCAATGGCATGAGAAGTTCGACAGAACTTTGACATCTGCTAACTTTGTTGTGAATGAAGCCGACGATGTGTGTACTATCGCTATGGTGGAGGAGAAGGAGTGATCTTATGTTTGTATGTTGATGACATCTTGATTTTTGGGACAAACCTCAATATTATTGAGGAGGTCAAGGACTTCTGTCCAAGAGCTTTGAGATGAAAGATTTGGGAGTGGTGATGTGATTCTTAACATTAAGCTCTTGAGAGGAGGTGATGGTGGGGTTACACTCGTGCAATCCCACTATGTGGAGAAGGTCTTGAGTCGCTTTGGTTATAGTGATTGCAAGCCCGCTTCTACTCCTTATGATCCTAGTGTGTTGTTGAGGAAAACCGAAGAATAACAAGGGATCAATTGAGATACTCGGATCATTGGCTCATTGATGTATTTAGCTAGTGCTACGAGGCCCGACATCTCGTTTCTTTGTGAGCAAGCTAAGCGGTTTGTTTCAAATCCGGAGATGATCATTGGCGTGCTCTTGAGAGAGTAATCGCTATCTAAAAGGCAAGCGTGAGCTATGACATTCACTATCTTTGGGTACCCAAAGGTCTTGGAGGGCTATAGTGATTCAAACCGGATCTCGATCTTGATGAGATAAAAGCCACAAGTGGATATGTGTTCACATTTGGAGGTGGTCTTTGTTTCTGGAAGTCTTGCAAGCGAGACCATCTTAACGAGGTCAACAATGGGCAGAACTCACGACATTAGATACCGCTCTTGTTGAAATTTGAGTGGCCGTGAACTCCTTATGGATTTGCGGTAGTTGAAAAACCGATCTGACTATCTGATGGTGTGATAATCGGTTTGTAATTATCAAGGTGAGCAGTTCTAAGGACAACATGAAGTCGTCTAGGCATATTAAGAGGCGGTTGAAGTCATCCGAAAGTGAAAAACTCGGGAGTGATAGCGCCGGACTATGTCGAACATGCTAATGTCTGGCGAATCAATTTACAAAGGGTTTATCACGTAATGTGATAGATAGTGCATCGAGTGAGATGGGCTGAGACCCACATGAGTCATACCACGGTGGTAACTTTGTTCTCGTGATCGGAGATCCGTGAAGTAGGATGGTGAAACAAAATTTGTTGGTTGGTCGGGAGGAGAGACCTTTACAAGGCTCATTTTTAATGATGCACTTCTCTCCTATTTTGTATGGCGGGTTGGTTTTTACCTTAATGTGATCCGAGTGGCTTATTTAAAGCGAGATGTCGGCCTACAAGACATCTTAGAAGGAACACACCTATATGAGTTCGAATTCTTGGTCACAGTCTATGAGATTTGGGTGATTTCTAGATACTCATGAATAGGCATGGAGTATGACTTATATGCTCCAACGGAGGGATGCTTTAGGCAGCCTAGTACTAGTAAAGGAATTGGACAAAGCTTGTTCGCACAAAACTGTCAATTCAAGGCATAGTCCATTGTTCAGTTGTGGATGAGTGTAACTCCTTTCCTAGATGGTTGTTCAACTTAACAGTCTCCATCGAAACACTGGTATATCAAACAACAAATAGAATCGAGAGCATTTCTCGTGTGCCTTGAAATTTGGTGGGGATTGTTGGATTAATTGGGCTTGGTCCATTTAATTTAGCAATTAATCAAATGAAATTCCTAGGCCCACTATTAATGCTAGGTGTAAATCTGTTTAGTCCCACATGGAGGGATTAAGGGAGTTACACGGTTTATAAGGTGGAACGTGTTAGCCCCTTGTGGAATTGGAGAGAGCCAAGAGACAACACACAGCTTTCCTTCGCCTCGCCGAGCCGTCTTGCCGTCCGCCGCGTCTTGCGTCGCGTGTCGCGTGTGCGTGTGCGTGTGCGTGTGCGTGTGCGTGTGCGTGTGCACGCAGCGCAGTCAAAGTCTTGGCGCGATTTTCTTTATCTATTCGAAAATTGAAGCATCGATATTGATAGCGCATCGTTGGTCTCTGGTCTCTTTATTTTGGCTATTAAAAAGCGGACTCTTTCATGGTGGTATTACCCCGGGTCCTTCATGGTGGTATTACCACCGGGTCCTTCATGGTGGTATTACCTCTGGTCCTTTATGGTGGTATTGTTGGCCTTTGGACTCGAGTTTTTGGCTATAAGAGGAACAATCTTGCATCTTCTGTTACTTCCACAATGATTACGTGTTGTTCTTTGTTCTCTGTCATCTCGGTCCAGAGCCTTGCGTGCACAAGTTTCTGGCGAGTAGGCCTCCGGAACTTCGTGCTGTTTGTGTACACACGGGTAGGCGCGATCAAGTTTTGGGGCGCGCATCACGACTACTCAATCTGCGGCGTCTACTTCACGGTGGTGAACCGTTCATTTGGATCGCTGCGAACATCTTCTGCATCAAGCTTCGTCTGCGCTTCACGCCTCGATCGACTACATCGAATAGGCCATCATGTCGATCGATGGTAACGGCGCCTCGGTGTCTCTGCACCGCCCCGTCCGAGGGTATAAATTGAAACCTTTTACGGTGTATTTCTTTACATGCGCTATGAATATGTTAATAGATGTTTACATTAGCTTGTTAGTTAGCGAATATGAATCATCGTTGATAGATCTCTCATGCATGTTTACTGTCATGTTTTATATACTGAATTTCTGGATTAAAATATACCGAAAATTGACTAGATTTCCAACACCGCTTGCCGTTGATCGGCTCAAGAGGCTCAAAAATCGCCTTTCGCTTCTCGGATAAGTTAGCTTTCGGGTCTGGCTGAACATCATCAGCCGTAGTTGTCGGTGCAGTTGCATCGTCGATCTTCGTGGCTTCTCCTTGATCCTGATGATCATTCGCTTCTTCGGTGGTGGCATCTTTGTTAAGTTCTTGTTGCAAGCTCCGGCCATTGGCTTGACCATACATATTGTTAATTGTTAGTCAAACTCAGGAGTCCGTGCACTTCTCCAGCTCAAATCCAATGCACACATGACCATTAGCACAACAATATGGTCAGATGGAAGTTCTTTCACTATGGTTACTGGTAAGTTAGCAAAGTATGAAGGGAAGGAAACAGCGACTGTAAAGAACAAAAGACAAACTATTCCCTGCAAGATCTATCGATGAACTAGTCTCATAAGTACTGGACAGGAGAGGGATACATTGTTTTTTATCCGTCCCGGAGTTGCTCTAAGAGCAAACTGATTTACTTTGACCTAAGCTAATTGGTCAACATCACACGCTCCGAAATAATAAATTGGTTCACCTGATAAGCATTATGCATAGAAAATGATATAGAAATTTTATATAGGTCCAGACTTTTTCCTAAGAGAATAATAATCCTACTCATATGTTTGCTGTATCGGTTGTGTTTATAACAAGAAGAAATCACTAAAGCTATGGCTTAATCCTCTTGTCTCTCGCTTCTCGTTTGTCCATCTTCCTCTGTACGCTGACTTTACTCCTTATGTAGCGCATGAAAGGGTGACAGTTGTTTACGTCAAGAGGCACATTGTCGTTTGATGCTGTCGATGATCTAATATCGATCTTACGTATGAAAATATTTAGGGGGTCTCCTAGAAATATAACCACACGGAGAATGATACAGAGATTTTAGACAGATTCAGGCCTTCCCTAGAAAGAACAACAACCCTACTCCTGTGTTTTTGTATTGACCATCTGGATTACAAAGAAGAAGCAGAATTATGCGTAATATCTTTTCCTCTTGATCCATCCCCTTTGTCTCCTGACTTAAGTCTTTATATAGTACATGTAGTGGCAGCAGTTTCTCCCAGCGAAGAGGTGTCTCGTCGTTTGGTGTACCACGCACGTTGTTGGTAGTTACTGTGGTTATGATACCACCACGTCACTTGGTAGCTACCGTAAGAGAAAGGGGCATAATGCAGTTATTCTGAAGAGTAACTGTGTATGCTAACGGCTCTATGTCTTAAACACAGCGCACAAGATTTTCTGATTGATTAGGCCCATATGTCTGTAGGTTTCATCGATTACAGGGTGGTCGTAGCTGACCCAGTCGTAGAGAGACCTACGACTACAAGGTGGTCGTAGAAAGACTTACGACCACAATATAATCGTAGAAAGACTTACGATTATGGGGGTGGTCGTGGAAAGGCTTACGATCATCCAACTTAGTCTCTCTCTTATTAATATAAGGGGTATGCTTAAGAGCAGTATAAAGGTATCGTTATCTATAATGAGAATCACATATAAATAAATAATTTAGGATTATTAGATCCTCGTCAGATGCAATGCACACGTTTAAGAGTAGTTATTGTCAAAGACGCACCCTCTACGTCGCCTTGGGGTTATGTCAGAGATAGATGTTAATATGTGCAGTTATCTTAGGAACAACGACATATATTAACCACTGCATATATTAAACACAACGCACAAATATCCCTAGCATTACGAGGATGCTGCTACAGTGCTTCTGCTTTTCACATCGATAATCTTCTAGAGCACGTATCTCTCCAGATTCAAAAACTTGTTTCGAGCTAAGTACTAGAAGAGTAAACAAGGATAACCACTATTAATTCAATTGTAGCTAGAAAGAAGCAACCAGGAGTAATACCGTACCTGTCGGCATTGAGAGCGGCCAGGTCGCCGGCGCCGGCATGATCGTCACGGCCGCTCGTCTTGTTGGTCTCGATGAGGCTCCCACTGAAGTACCCTCGGTCCATGGCCATGCATCCCGAGAAGCCCTCCACCGCCGCGCTGCTGCTCCTGATGTCCACCACCTCCTGCTTGGCGCTGAGATCCAACCGTCCACGCGAGAGGCGTTCCGTGTACCTCGCGGCCCTGCCGTCCTTGACGGTGAGGGAGCCGCAGGAGATGAGGTGCATCAGCATCGCCGACGCCCGCCCGCGATCACGCCAACCACCCTGCTGCATTTTGCAAAACCAATTAACGCTTAATTAGCACGCTCCCTACTCCTACGCTACGCTCTTGTATCTATGTACTGTCCGTGTCTGTTTCTTGGAGCAGAGCAAAGCAGCTAGTTCAATAACAGGAGGGGACGACAGGTAATGCATATACGGCCACGCGGGCGTCGTTCTTGCCACCTTGTACTCGCCGAGGTCGAAGGAGCTACAGTTCTTCGGCGGGCGGCCCTGGTGGTCGGGGGCGCTTTGTCTCGGCTGGAGGTGGAGGCGGCTGCGGCTGCCTTAAGTGAACCGGAGGTTTCACCGGAAGAGCAAGGCGGAGTTCCGTCATCAGGCTCTACAGCAGCATCAGGCTCCACGGCAACCGAAGCAAAGAGGTCGAGACCATCTACATCGGGAGTATGGGAGAATTTCGACAGGACCACCAAGCAAGACGCAACGGAAAATGAGGTACCATATGCTATTTATAAAATTTGTCACCATAAATTGTCTGCAAAGTCTACAGGTAGAATGTGGCACTTGCTTAGACATGCTACAAGATATTGAGCCAAGTAAAGATTGGCGATGAGGCAGACGCAACTGCAATACAACCCCGACGGTACGATATGTAGCTGGGACTACGATCCTCAGGTAGCCCGCCAATCTCTCTGTCGTTTAATTGCTTCTGAGGATTTATCGTTAGGCTTTGGCGAGTCTACTTCTTTCCAAAATTACATTAGGACTACAAGTAATCCTATATTTTCTTCTGTTTCTAGACAGACAACGACTAGGGATCTAATGCAATATTATAATGAACATAGTAATAAGATAAAGGAACTATTTAGTACACGCATATTTTTTGTGGCCCTGACCTTGGACATATGGAGTGGTCGGGCTAGAGAGGATTACCTTAGTGTAGTGGTGCATTATGTTAATGACGACTGGGTAATGGAGAAAAGGATTATAGCTTTGAAATTAATTGATGTAGCACACACGAGTTAGAATATTGTGAACTGTATTATCAAAGTCGTGGAAGACTTTGGTCTTACAGACAAAATATTCGCAATTACTTTAGACAACGCCGCTTCAAACTCTAGGGCCATGGACATTCTTACTCCAGTGTTGAATACATATGCCGATTCCTTCTTGCTACATCAACGATGTGCTTATCATATTATCAACTTTATAGTCAAATGTGGTTTGAAGAGGTTGAGTCCGTATATTAAATCTTTTCGCGAAGCGATTTCTTTCTTAAATAATTCTAACGTAAGAATAGCACAATATAAGAACTTCTGCAGGACGATGGGTGTACGTCTAAGAAAGTTCGGTTTGGACACGGAGGTAAGGTGGAACTCTACTTACCTTATGCTTAAGAATCTTTTACCATACAAAAGCACTTTTTCTGTTTTTATTCAAACGCACTACCATAACATTGACGGTAGTATACTATTAACTGAGCAACATTGGTTCGCTGTTGAGAAGATACTGTCGTTTTTAGAAAAAAATTTATGAGGCAACTTTTGCTTTGTCCGCTGTCTACTATACAACATCTCCTATCATTGTGCATACTATTTTACGGATTGCTACTCAATTAAAAATGTATGAAAATGACTTAGTTTTACGTAATGCTGTTGTTTCTATGAAATTTAAATACCTTAAATATTAGAGAGAAATCCCTTACCTATATGCATTTGCATTTCTTTTAGATCCTATGGCTAAAATTGACGCATTTGGTACTGTACTTGATTTTATTAGTGTTGCTACAGGGCTAAACTATACTGACTATTTTGCAGAAGTTCGTTCTTGGTTATACAAGGTTTACCGAAAGTATGAAAATAAGTTCCGGGGAGTCCGCTCGCCACGACCTCCAGTAGCCCCCACCTCGAGTGGGAAGACAAATATGTGGGGCGCGATCTTTGGTGCCTCTTCCTCCAGATCCAGGTCCAGGTTTTGTTCTTTTTCTACACCAACGCCTACTCAGCCAAGACCCACAAGGAGCAGGGAACTATCCACCTATCTGGACAGTCTTTCTGGATTTCAACTCAGAAGGCTTCGACATCTTGTATTGGTGGCAAGCCCATAAGTTAACATATCCCGTACTATCCATAGTTGCACATGATGTGTTAACTGTTCCTATCTCTATATTTTCCTCTGAATCTGCTTTCAGTCTTTTGGGAAAAATATTAGAGGAGAGAAGAACAAGTCTGACAATTAACATGGTGGAGATCTTTCTAACTGTGAAGGACTAAGAACAAGCTTATTCACGAACACACCACTCTATGAAAAATCCAGAGTTATCGGAGGTGTTCGAAAATCTGTACTTAGACAATGATACCGACACATAAAATAACGATGTATCATGTATGTAGAATTGTACAGCTATAGGCTGTACTCTTTTTCCTTTGCCAAGATTTTCTCATTTTGAGTTTTTTACTTAGCGAATGTTTTAAATTGGACATTAATAAAGCTCTTTATTACATTTTCAATATACTTATCTCATTTTTTTCAATTTTCATGTCTACTTTTGAATTATACACATTATTCTAATTTTTTTTTGGATTTTTTTGTTTTTTTCATTATAATGAGGCTAACGGGCTCATCTTGGTCGGTCCGACTTTGAATGGCCGACAGACCATACCAGGCCGCTACCGATCTGCATAGTAGTCGAGGCGAAATAGGCTATGCCTAAATAGACTGTGTCGATCTAGACCCATGCCGTGCTGGGCCGACCGCCCGTTTTGCTAGGTCTGAGTGAAATGGAGTGGCCAACTGATCGATCTAGCAACAAGAAGAAAAAAAAACACTCGTGAATTTGTACGTATGGATCTGTATATGGGAATCTGAATCTGAGGTGGGGAGGGAACTAGTAGCAGTAAGCAGTACAGCGATAATTGGGCCGTGGCCGTGGGGGTGGACTGGAGCAAACGCACCAACATCTACATAAACCTCGAGATGGCCCGGGATCACAGGGCCTAGTTATATGGTGGGATTTTACTGGGCCCGCTAAAACTCTCTCTCTCTCTCTTTCTGTGAGATGCCGTTTCCTTAATCTTGGAAAGTGTTTTTCTTCTCCGCCGAGTTTTATAAAAAAGAAAAGGAAAGGAGAAACAGACGAATGTGTCCTGTCTATGAGCCTCTCTTTCTCTGTGCCGCGGAGTGGTGGAGTAGAAAGGAAAGGATTCCGTTTATTTGTTCCGAAAACAGTGTCCGGCATCTACGATGGTTTGGTTCCCAAACACAAGCTAAGATACCAACCAACCATCGTAGATGCTTTCACTGAATAGAAACCACAACTGTCGCAACTTGATTTGCTCCAACTCGGTTTATTTGGATTCAACTTCTCTTTTAACTTCAATTAATTAATAATTCTGCGACGGACGGAATAAAGAAACATGATAGAAAGGCGAGTCCTGATCGAGCTGACTGAGAGCAGCACCAGGCTGGGGATGCATGCATGGTCGGTTATGTCAAGCTCACCTCACGCACAGTGAACCCCAACTCGATCATCTCTAGCTTGCTGCTCTCTGCTCACCTTACAAACGTACGCTTTGCTTTTGCCACGTCAATTCCTTCTTCTTTGTTTGTTTACTCCACTTCAATTTTTATGGTGGTACGATCACGCATGATCCCGTATGAAAGCGTTGGCCGGCGATGAGCACTGAATCGAGAAACTGAGCGCGCGGGGTGGAGATTTCTAGGAAGCAAGGGGAGATCACTGCTAGCCTAAGAGGGAGAGGGCGAGGGATCGACGGGTGGCAGATGCGACAAGCGGCAGGCGTCACGTATACGCACTCACCGATCCATTTCATTGATGGACAACAGCGACGCGCGCAGCTTGTGGCTAGCGAGTTTTTGGCATCTGCCACCCGTCGCGCTAGCCGGAGGGGATTGGTGCGCACAAGGACACCTGGCTGGGAGGTTTGTCCTCTCCACGGTGGGATCGTTCTAGGATGGAACGAACAAGAGTGACGTGGCAGCATGAGAAGATTGTCCGTCCCATAATGGTACGGATGAAGGAAATCCGTTCTAGGGTGGAGCGGACAAAAGTGACGTAGCAGCACGAGAGCCGTCTATGCCAACCAGAAACAGTGGAGAACGTTGTTTTTGCAATTATGACTGTGAGGACACTGTTTTTGATAATGTCGATCAAAATAGTGTCATTTATGGGGGAAAAAAACTCTGTGGCTAGCTAGCTAATGGCTTGCATCTTCTCTTCTTTGTGTTTTTTGCATTCTGAAAAGGGATTTTAGTAGTAACGCAACGCGCTAGTAGAAATCGATCGAGGAAGAGATCGATGGGCCTGCGGAGATTTCATGGCGATAGAGAATGAGGAGTCATCAGCAGCAACGACCCGATGGACCCTAGCCTTTGGATAGCTACTGGCTAGTAACGCATTTGCATTGCGACGGAGGGATATACATATACTCAACTGTAATGGGCACTGACGCCAGCCGCCACTGGCAGATGGCGATGGCAATGGCAATGGCAGGCAAGCCAATCCAAAGTAGCACGACTACGGCCTCCCCGGCTCCGATCCCTATAAAACAGCGCGGCATCAGCACACGACGAGCCGTGCCCACAAGCTAGCGGACGCCTATCCTCCGTACGTTCATCCCATCTCCTAGTTTCGTTTCTTGGCTAGCTCAGCTCCCGCCACCTGAGAGAGAGACTGCACGAATCGACTGCTAGCTAGCTACTGCTACAAACAGTACCAGCTAGCCGGCACACCAGGTCGCATCGCACCCTCAATTCTCTTCGTACGTGCTCGATCGTAGCTGTCTGTCTGCTTGCCAGCTGATCGATGGTGGCGGCCGCGAAGAGCAAGGCGAAGACGGCGGCCACCAAAGGAGTGGAGGTCCGGAAGGGCCCGTGGACGGAGCAGGAGGACGCGCGACTGGTGTGGTTTGTGCGGCTCTTGGGCGAACGCCGCTGGGATTTCTTAGCAAAGGTCTCAGGTTTGCGCGGTGGCGGGTGATCCATCTCGAGCGATGTCTCACGCGTGCATATATCCCCCTAGCGATGCCTTAATTCCGATTAGTGATGTTAATGCATGGGGGATATATATGTGCGTGGTGCACGCTCGAAACATGGGAAATATGCATGTCCAAATGATCGATCCATCTTTGTGCTTTAACACGCCGCACTTGCTCGACCGGCGCTTTTGCTTGCCCCCTTTGCGGCGGCGAATCTGAATTGCAGGTCTCAACCGGACGGGGAAGAGCTGCCGTCTCCGGTGGGTCAACTACCTCCACCCGGGCCTCAAGCGCGGCCGCATGACCCCCGACGAGGAGCGCCTCGTCGTCGAGCTCCACGCCAAGTGGGGGAACAGGCCAGTCACTATTAATTAGCTAATTAACACGTATATCGATCGTACTGTAGTTAGTAGTGCTCAGGTGTTAAGGCTGATCAATTCAATTCTTACATGCAGGTGGTCGCGGATCGCCAAGGGTGTGCCGGGGCGCACGGACAACGAGATCAAGAACTACTGGCGGACGCACATGCGCAAGAAGAAGGCGCAGCAGGAAAAGGCGACGCGTGCCGGCTCTACGACCACGTCCATGTCGATGTCGGCGTCACCGGCGTCGAGCTCCTCGTCCAACATTAACCAGGCGCACGAGGCGGTGCTGCGCGGTAACTGCGAGGACGAGGAGGAGGCGGCCACGGCGGCGAGCCAGGAGCTGTACACCAGCATGCATATGGACCTGCAGCTCTGGAACGTCATCGACCCTGGCAGCTACGTGGACAGCTGGAGCAGTGGCGCCGCCGTGTCGATGCCTTCGCCGGTGTGGGAGTACTGCTCGGATTCGCTCTGGGGGATAGATGATGAGGAGGAGGAGGAGTACAAGAAGATGCTCGATGCCTCCTGATCGATCTCCTTTTGCACCATGCGTGCGCTGCGCATAAAACGTGCAACCTGAATCTGAATGCATGCATGGGCAGGCCTGGGCTACCTTCTTCAAGATTAGATCTGTATCTGTATATATGCTATGCACCATCTAGATCTTAATTTAGTTAGTTACTACTCGCGAAAGATGCGTAGTACGCGCACATGCTGGGCACCTCGATCGATCGATCGTTCGTTTCCTTTTCTCTTTTTGCCCTCGTCGTACTCTCGCTTTCAATATCCTACGACATTAAGAGACTAGCTAGCTTGTTACTGCGTCTGCATGAATATATAATGCATGCCTCTTGTATATGTGCATGACATATATATATAATAACTGCATGTAGTGCATGCTCTCTAATGTGTACTACTCTAGCTAGCTAGAACTTTTGTAATACTCACGCGTGTAGCGTGCAGTCGATTTGATGAGATCGATGTGATCAACTACATGCGTGTTTTCTCCGGCTCATTCATATATCCAGATTTGGACTATATCTGAGTCTTGTGCTTAACTATGTGATCATGTATACATATATCTCCACTACTATAGAAAAGATCTTCATAGACGGTTCAAAAACGTCATCACAGACGGTTTTCGGAGCCATCTGAGTTTACGGGTCAATGATGACTTAAGGTCATCACAGACGGTTTTCAAACCGTCTGCGATGCATGCTATCACATACGGTGATTAACTCAGAACTGACTATCACAGACGATTCGTGTTTAGAACTATCTGCGATATATATTCTCTATAAAACCTCCAAGCAATGGCTGCTTATGCTTTTAAAACCGGCTTCATATTATATATATATATATATATTGTTTGTAGTCCCCAGCAACTTTCGAGAGGTCGTGAGCAGGATGAGACAGCAGCCACGGGCAACCTCATCGAGCCTGCAAGTTCAAGAAACATGGCTGCCAGGAGAGCGCGTGGACATACAATTACCTGGATGCCGTCGATAGGTAATTGGACTTGACATCAAGGAATGGTTGGTTGCTAATACATGGATCATCTCCACCATCCGAGCGATGAATGGAGACATCGAAGTTAGCAACCAAGCTACCACCATAGAGTTTGTGGTGTTCCACATCCTCCAATTCATGCTCGCCTTATCTACAGGCTCAACGCAAGTCTCCCGCAGATAGTGCTCCACCCCCTTTGTCCTCAGAATTAGCTGAGCTCTTCTAGACCAACCCAGGTAATTCTTACTTCCTTCCAATTTTACATCATTCGGCATCAACTCCAGCTTCAAGTCAGATGACCCTGCACCAACTTTTGGACCTATCATACCCATCGCAAAGAGGTCCTGTAATATGCTCCTCATGTCACCTTGAGTTACTAGCGGAGAAGTAGTCTCAACAATTGCCTTCCTTTTTTCTTCTACCGTCCTCATTACGGCTTCTTCCTCCTCCTTCGCATCCTCAATTTCCTCAAGGGTCATCTTCTCCAACAACCATGTTAGTGTCACGTCGCCTGTACGCGTGCATATCATGCACGACGAGGGGCATTTGAGTTTTGTTATCTGTTAGTTTGTTAGTCAGCTCCTCATGTAATCTATTTGGCTGTTAGCAGCTTGCCGTGGAGTTGTTAGTTGTTAGCAGAAAGCGTGGAGGTCTATTTGTTAGTTGTTAGCAGAAAGCGTGGATGTCTGTTAGTTAGTTGTTAGCAGAAAGCTCCCGGTGCATGTAGGTAGAAATAAAAGGAGGAAAGCAAAACTGAAAAGCTGAGTAGTTAACAGCGCCAAAAACACTCTCGTCTCTTCCTCCGCTTTCTTCTTCGTGAGTTTGAGTTCCAAGTGCTAGATTGCGACAACAAGTGGTATCAGAGCTTCGTTGCTCCCATACCTGTGAGGATGTCGTAAGATGGCTCGAGGTCGCCACCGAGGTCCAAGTCACCAGAGCTTCCTCGGACCGCGATAATAAAGCAGGCGGCGTAGCAGTGGCAATGGCCGCGATCGGAATTTGACGCGGGTGGTGAGTCGGGGGCTCGTAGCGATGACCGATCTTGTGCGAACCAACTATGGAGACTGGGCTCTCATGATGAAGGTCGTGATGCAAGCGCGAGGCATGTGGGATGCAGTCGCGTATGACGACGCTGACTTCCATGAGGACCGCCAAGGAGGCATGGGATGCCATCAAAACCATGCGCATGGGCATAACGCGCATGCGCAAGGCCAAGGCTCAATCGCTCCGCAAGGAGTTCGAGAGCATTGCGTTCCACGACAGCGAGTCGGTGGACGATTTTACCATTAGGCTCACCGGGCTCGTCAACAACCTCCACATCCTCGGTGACAAGCTCGACGAGGAGAAGGTCGTGGAGAAGTTTCTGCGTGTGGCACCGCCCAGGTACTCCCAGATAGCATTGTCCATTGAAACTCTTATGGATTTGGACACGCTGTCTGTGGAGGAACTGACTGGGCGACTCAAGGCCACCGAGGATCATCTCAACCTTGGCAACACAGACGGCTCTGGGAGCCACCTGCTCCTCACCAAGGAGGAATGGCTTGCGCACATGAAGAAGCGCGTGCAAGGCGAGAACTCCTCCAGCGGTGGAAAGCCAGCTGGCGACAAGGCCGGCGATGGCGGCGGCGATAAGCACCGCTAATGGCGCCACAGCAAGGGCGGCGGCAAGGACACCGCATCCAGCAGTCACTACTACAAAAAGGCTAATACTGGACGCCTCATCACAGACGGTTGACCAAAACCGTCGGTATTATATTCAATCACAGACGGTTTTGGTTTAGAGACCGCTGCGTACTCATCTAACGCGCTAAAAACCGTCGTGAAGAGGCAATATCACGAGCGGTTCACATTGAAAACCGTCGTGAAGTATCACGAGCGGTTACAACAAGAACCGCTCGTGATATTAATCGATATACAAGCGGTTTTAAAACACAACCGTCAGTGAAGTATCACGAGCGGTTACAACAAGAACCGTCTGTGATATTAATTAGTATCCGAGCGGTTCTTAACAATAACCGTCTGTGATAATATCGCTCGGCCATGAGTTTCTTCATCGCCGGCGCGTCGTTACGTCGCCATCGCCCGGCTCCCCGATCGTCTCTTCATCGCATCGATCCGCCGGCTCCCGATCGTCTCTTCGCCTCACGCTCGAATTTATTCCTTGTTTTATAAAAGGATCATCCGCCATCAAGATGATCATCCCACATACTTATAAAAAAAGCGAAATGGCCGCCTCTTCCTGTCAGCGCAGACCGATGGCCTTCTGCCTTATCAGACGAGCACCTCTCTCGGTGTGAGTTGAACCGTGCTGCGGAAGAACACTGTTTGATCAACAGTGTCTTCACTTCTCTGCCCGCGCAGAATTTGCCGGAGCAGGTGACGGCCACCTTCCGCCGTCTTGACATCCTCCTCCGTCGTGTCTTCCGGGTGATCTCCCACTTTCGGCGAGTTTACTGCGTCATCAACGTAGTCCTCCAAAATGACGTTGCATGTCTCCAGGAGGCTTGCCGTCACTTGGACTGTAATCGAGGCGGCGTGGCGATCGAAGTCGACGGTGCGAGACCCCTCAAGCAAGGGAAGAGAGCCTATGGGCTCAATTCTTCTTAGTTCAACGATCGAGGTCTTGGGAGACACTTTCGAGCAAGCGCGTCAGCGGGTGGGCGCATTTCGAGCTTCGTTCACTTGATCGAGAATCGTCCGATGCCGACACCGCCGCTTATGAAGTATTGCGAGATGGAGATAGCAGTCTACCTTCGCCACTAGAAAAACCTTGTTTAATTATAGGTTTACGCTTTTTAATATAAACATGTAATTTCTTCATGTCATGTAAGTGTATATACTTGAGAAAAACCATTTCACGAGCGGTTCCATTATGGAACCGTCCGTGATATATACCATATCACTTGACGGTTCTATTATGGAACCGTCTGTGATAATCATCGAGCGGTTCCATAATAAAACCGTCTCGATAAGTCTCTTTATAAGTAGGAGCTAGCCCGACTTGCCGCTAGGGTTTGCGCTCTAACTCGTCACTCCCCAGTGACCTTACTCTCGTCCGTTCCCTCTCGCGTCATTGCCGACGCCGCCATTCTTCCGTTGCCGACGGTTAGCAGCATCTGGTGACCTTGCAAAAGACACTCGACGATAAGAGTGTCTTTTGTAGTGTCACCGTTAATCAACCACTGATGCCCAAACTCGTCACTCCTCTCGGCCGCTAGGGTTTGCGCCGCCTTAACTCCGTTCCTCCCCTTTCGACGCCGCTCGACCTGCGTCGCCGTCCCCCGAGCCTTGCACCTCGCTAGGGCTCTCCGGCCGCTTTGCTTTCCCATCCTCCTCTATTCTCCTCTAGATCTGTTAGCTTAATGTCTTTTGTTGAGTTTGATTTTTATGCATGAGCCTTAAGTTGTGTCCCGATGTTTGTGTGATTTATGCAAGGTAAAGGAAATAGATGAGGGTTGTGTTTGGTGGTGGGAGTCGCCACCGTGGTTCTTGTTGTACTAAGGTCCTCTCTGTCTCTACCCTCCTTGCTCTGTGATGAAAATGGCTAGCTAGTGCTCTCGATGGATCTTGAGGGCTACTACTAGTGTGGTGGGTTTGGACACCCTTGGTCTTGTTCTCTTGCGATGAACCGCTCAATGATGTTAATAGTCTTATGTTTGAAATTGAATTGATAATTAGTTCATATTAATAGTCCCTTGCTCTGTGATGTAATGATGTAAATAGTCTTATGTTGAAATTGAATTGATAATTAGTTCATATTAATAGTCCCTTGTCGTGTGATGTAATGATGTCAATAGTCTTGAAATTGAATTGATAATTAGTTCATATTAATAGTCCCTTGCTTTCGTGATGTAATGATGTAAATAGTCTTATCTTTGAAATTGAATTGATAATTAGTTCATATTAATA
The DNA here is from genome assembly GCA_036346405.1 of Phyllostachys edulis. NCBI lineage: Eukaryota > Viridiplantae > Streptophyta > Magnoliopsida > Poales > Poaceae > Phyllostachys > Phyllostachys edulis. The sequence continues at coordinate 79,094,208 of CM070555.1, forward strand.
GTCCTCTTGTTTGTGTGATGTAATGATGTCAATAGTCTTATGCTAAAATTGAATTGATAATTAGTTCATATTAATAGTCCCCTTGCTCGTGATGTAATGGTGTCAATAGTCTTATCTGAAATTGAATTGATAATTAGTTCATATTAATAGTCCCTTGTTCATGGGTCAAGTTCTCCTACCTCTTGCGTGCAGTCGTCCTACCATTCCATTCATAATCTCTTCTCTATAAAGTCTCCAGCGGTGGTGCTTGTGCCATTAAAAGCAGGCATCATATATATATATATATATATATATATTATTAAATGATCCTCGACCACTTTAGGAATTAGTCCCATGACATGAGAAGAATGAGGCGGTATCCACGGGCAACCTCATTGAGCCTGTAAGTTTAAAAAGTATGGATGCAAAGAGGCGGTCGGACATCCAATTACGGATTGGGCGTCGCTATGTTGAAAAGTGGCGTTGATCGCAACTTCTCCGGTTGGGAAGTGGCATCATGTATTAGCAACCAACAATTCTTGAGCATGTAATTGTCTTTAAAGCCAACAAGAACACCAAGCAACAAGTTGAAATTCTTTTGAAATATGAGAATGGTTGCTTGGTGTTCTTGCATCCAGACTTTTGAATTTGCAAGGGCTCAATGAGGTTGCCCGCTTTACCGTCTTCATCCTTCTCATGCTACGCCGACGATCCCCAAAGTGGCCGAGAGACTACGAAACAATATATATATATATAATATATATGATGCCGATTTAATGGTACAAGCAACCATCGCTGGGCCTTTCATGGTTTGTGGCTGAAACCGCATGATATGTGCTTATCACGATTTGTGGATGAAACCGTGCGTGATATTACTATCGCATGACGGTTTGAACCTGGCAAACCGCTGAAAAATATACATCCTGAGCGGTTCAAAACCGTCAGTGATGACCTCATGTCATCATCGACCCATAAACTCAGACGGCTCACGAAACCGTCTGTGATGACGTTTTTGAACCGTCTGTGAAAGCCTTTTCTATAGTAGTGAGTGAAAAGGGCGACACGTCTAACAGTGGAAAGGGCAAGTGCTACAACTGCGACATCTACGGGCACTTTTCTCGTGAATGCTGTAAGCCGTGCCACGAGTGCAAGGAGGAGGCCAACCTGTCATGTGCTCAGGAGGAGCAACCAGCGCTCCTCATGGCTGAGCACCATGTGCTCGTGCAAGCTACTGATGGCGCGCGGCGAGAGCGATTTTCTCAACGGCGAAAGTGTTCCGGTGGGCGGCGGCGCGGCGTGTGGTACCTCGACACTTGCGCGATAACCACATGGCGGCAACCGGTCGATGCTCACGTCACTCAATGAAACGGTGAAGGGTGCCATGAAGTTCGGCGACGACTTCGGTGGTAGAGATATGCGGCAAAAGCGTATGATGTACCGATGCAAGAACCAAAACCTTGGGTGCTCACGAGTATACAACATACCCGCGGCTCGAAGCAACATCATCGACCTCGGACGGCTCGGCGAGGCGGCTACAAGATCGTCATCGAGGGCGGGGAGCTGTGCATCTTTGATCGCGAGCGGCTACTGCTGGCACGAGTGTTGCAGTCTAGGAACAGGCTATACACATTGGCCCTGAACCTGACCGCACCAGTGTGTCTGCCGCGCTGCGACGGCGTGGTATGGTCTTGGCATGCGCGCTATATGGCCACTGCACTTCCAGCGCTCCACGATCTCACCGCTAAGAAGATGGTGGATGGCGTGCCCATGATCGTCGCGTGGAGAAATTTCTGACGGCAATTGCGCGCCAGCAAGCGACCGCAGGACTCCGTTCCTTAGGCTTCATCTTATCGTGCGGCGCGATCGGAGTTGGTGCATGGCGATCTATGGGCCCCATCACACCCGCTACACCGGCGGTGTCGGTATTTTGCTAATCGTGGATGATCATAGCGGTACATGTGGGTGGAATCTTTGAGGACGAAGACGGCGTTGAGTTCTTCGCAAGATCAAGGCGTTTCGCATAGATCGTGGCGGGGAGTTCAACTCCATCAAGTTCGGCGACTATTGCGATGAGCAAGGGATCAAACGGTACACCACCGCTCCCTACTCGCCGCAACAGAACGGCGTCGTGGAGCGTCGGAACCAGACGACCGTCGAGATGGCGCGTAGCCTGCTAAAAAGCATGCACGTGTCGGTTGTGTTCTGGGGCGAGGCGGTGAAGACCGCTGTGCACATCTTGAATCCCGAGTCTTACGCGAGCCTCGGCGGCATGATGCCGTATGAGGCATAACTGTGGCGCCCCAATGTGCGCTACCTCCGGACGTTTGGATGAGTTGCACCGTCAAGAAGGCGGGCAGGATCACGAAATTGTCCGGACGAGTCAGCGCCGATGGTATTCGCCGGCTACGAGGAAGGTGCCAAGGCCTACCACGTCTATGATCCCAAAACGCTGGCCGCACATCACCTGCGGCGTCGTGTTCGAGGAGGAAAGCAATGGGGCGGGGCGATGTCCATTAATCGTGCTCTCGGCGCCATGGACACGTTCACCATCGAGTACACCACCGAGCATGTGACGGATGGCGCTCTGTGAGCGGCGGCGGCGGTGCGGCGTCTACATCGAGCGCAAGTCGATGGCAACGCAGACGGCAGAGCGAAACACCTGCTAACCACTCCTCCGGTAGTTTGCCGAGCCGGCGTCGAGTGGGTTACCCCACCCACCGTGCATCGCATGACTCGGAGGTGCGCCATTGCGACATCTTGGATGGTGTCAGATGTCTACGACATGACATCGGTCCATGACGTTGACTACAGCGGCCTCTGCATGCTGGTCGCCGAGGAGCCCACAAGCATCGAACATGCACTCAAGAGGGCATGCTGGAGGCACGCCATGGTGGATGAGATGCGTTCCATCCATGAGAACACCACGTGGGAGTTCGCTGCACTCTCGATGGGACACCGAGCCATCGGGCTCAAGTGGGTCTTCAAGGTAAAGAAAGATCCAGAAGGTAACATTGTCAAGCACAAAACTCGTTTGGTTGCAAAAGGCTATGCTCAGCGACAGGGGGTGGATTTCAACGAGGTGTTTGCACCGGTGGTGCGCATGGAGCGGTCGCGCATCTTGATCGCTCTGGCGGCACCACACGGCGGTTGAAATCCACCACATGACGTCAAATCGGTGTTCCTCAATGGTGAACTTCGCCGAAGAGGTGTACATCGACAACGCCCGCTTGCCGTCGATGACAAGCACGCACATGGTGCTCAAGCTGCGCAAAACATTATGCGATGCGTGGCGGCGCCCGGGAACTGGAACTCAAGCTGGATAGTTATTTGGTGACACTCGGGATTGAGCGCAAGAAATCGAGCACGTGGTGTCGGAGGAAAAGGCGGGACTTTCTGCTCATAGGGGTGTCGTCGGCGACTTGATCATCAACGGGTCAGCGTCGGCGACATCACCGAGTTCAAGGACGGATGATGTGCATGTTCAAGCATGGCGACCTCGACGCCGAGTTACTACCTCGGGATCGAGGTGAAGCGAAGCACTTGGCATGATCACTTTGTGCTAGTCTGTTCGCCCGCAAGGTCTTTGAGTCGGCGGGCATGGCCGGGTGCAATCCGTGTCTGACGCCGATGGAGAACCGGCTGAAGATGACCAAGAAGGACAACAACGCTGCGGTCGATGCCATTGAGTATTGTAGCATTGTCGGGAGCCTATGCTACCTGGTGAACACCAGGCCCAACAAATGCCTACACTGTGGGCATTGTCAGCTGTTACATGGAGGCGCCCACCTCACAGCACATGGCGGCCGTGAAGCACATCTGCGATCGTGGCGCGCGCGATTGGCTATGGATCTTTGCTACAAGCGGCGTGATGCACTGGAGCCCGAGCTGGTGGGCTATAGTGACAGCCATCTCGCCGGCGATCTGGACGATCGCAAGAGCACCTCGGGGATGGTGTTCTATCTGGGTGCTAGTCTGATCACGTGGGCATCGCAGAAACAGAAGATAGTTGCGCTCTCGTTCTGTGAGGCGGAGTACATCGCGACAGCCACGACGGCGTGCCAGGGAATGTGGCTCAGCAGGCTACTCGGCGACCTGATGGGCGCGAAGCCGAAGAGGGTCAAGCTAATGGTGGATAACAAGTCTGCGATCGCGTTGTGCAAGAATCCGGTGCACCACGACCGCAGCAAACACATCGATACGAGGTACCATTTTATTCGTGAATGTGTTGAGAACGGCAAGATTGACATTGAGCACGTGAGTACTGACGGCTAGCTCGCCGACATCCTGACAAAAGCCCTTGGTCGTGTCAAGTTCATGGAGATGAGACAGAAGCTTGGCATGGTAGAAGTAAAGTCCGGACGCCATGATTAAGGGGTTGATTTGTTAGTGTTAATCACGTCGCCTGTACGCATGCGTGTCATGCACGGCGAGGGGCATTTGAGTTTTGTTATCTTTTAGTTGGTTAGTCAACTCCTCATGTAATCTATTTGGTTGTTAGCAGCTTGCCGTGGAGTTGTTAGTTATTAGCAGAAAGCGTAGAGGTCTGTTTGTTAGTTGTTAGCAGAAATCGTGGAGGTCTGTTAGTTAGTTATTAGCAGAAAGCTCCCGGTGCATGTACGTAGATATAAAAGGAGGAAAGCAAAACTGAAAAGCTGAATAGTTAACAACGCCAAAAACACTTCAGTCTCTCCCTCCGCTTTCTTCTTCGTGAGTTTGAGTTCCAAGTGTTAGATTGCGACAACAAATCAGAGTAATGCCAATTAATGCTTGGATATGCCACACGTATCTCCTACAATCACAGTAATTTTTTACGCATCAACGTTCCCCCGATTGGTGAATTAAAGCATATCCGATTAAGGTGCATCACTTCACTTCACCAGAGAAGAGAAGGAATCCGCGTGTAGCAGGAGAAGTATATATTCCAAGATTGATACCCGGCCGCCGCGGGAATCTAATAATTGTACAACACTAGGAGAGGTACGTACACATGCAAGTAACAGCTCAAGATGCTCAAAGAGTCCAGGACACGTAGGCAACGAGGCTTAATATTATAGGGTGTGTGATCAAATTGTGCTTGTCCCTGTCATATTTTTCCTTGCATCTACAGGTACCCTAGCCTAGCCTATCGATCTGCTTTCTTTTTCATGCCCCAATTCCAAAGTCTATATCAAACAGTGCAGTGCAGTGCAGTGGCTCTGAATTCTGATATGCGGTGAGAGAGAGAGAGAGAGATTCATTGAGTGATGTGCAGGAGCTCAAGGGCCACAACTGGTACAGGAGGCCCTGCAAGTTGGGGGGAGGAAATTAAAGGAGAGGCCCAAGTCAAGTGGTTCTGATAAGGGAGTTAAAAATGGTGACAAAAAGTGGAAGGTGTGATAAGGAGGCAGCTACCCCTACCTTTCTGCAATTTGCTTTAGTTTTGTGCTATTTTCTGATTTACATAGCATTATCCTGCTCACTAGTTTACTCCATCTAGCTAGTGCTTCATCACAACCTTTAGTGGTGTGTTGTCCTCTAGTGTACTGCTAACCTCATCCTCACTTTCGTGACATGCTCTCGATCATCCTCACTTTATTTCTTTCTTTCTTCCCCCCACAATGCTGCATTTTGCTGCAGATATATTTTTGCATCCTTTTTTGACCCTTCAATTTGATAGGGCTTAATTTTGACAGCGGATGCACGGCACAAGAATCTTGCAGCCTTGTTTCTTTTTATCACTACACAAAAGCTAGCTGTTTCTTTGAGGAAAGTTGGCAGCTAGCAAAAGTAGTAGTCTATATATTTATATATGCTCTTATATTCTCTGGGTCAAATCTTCTGCCATCATTCCACAAAAACACACACACACACACTAAAGTTTTTGTTTCTGAACATATATAGAGGTGTTAATTTATCGCAACAATGTTTAGTTTCCACTCCTCTCTTTGATAATTAACCATTGTTTTCATCAGGGGAAAAACTGTAAGATTCTTCGGTTACTACTAATATGTTCCAAAAGAATAACATGCACTTATTACTGAATATATATGACTTTCTGTTCATCATACAATTCAACTCCCTTTCCTCGTGATATTGGTGTAATTTGAACACTTCATCTTTTGGTTTTCCTTGAGTAGTGAATATAACAGCTCGTTCCTTTTTGCATACGCATCTTTTCGTTTCGAAAGCTCAATGCACTTGTTCATCCCCAGCCACTTGCTCCTTGAGGATCCAGGTGATGGATCATGATCATTATGCGTTGAGCTGTTTCAGTATTTGACATCTGTGGTTCTGGATCTCTCTAGATGCCTAGTGCACTTGGGACTAATTGGGAGGGACATATATGGCAGATGGAATGAAATCATTCGCACAATTTAACTGCAAAGTCAATATACACATAGCTCCGTACGTTCTTACCTGCGTCTGTGTCCTGCCTGTACTTCGATCGATCATGGTAAAGGCTGAATTGAACGAATAGGAACGGCCTCTTTTATCTAGGTTGAGGTTCAGGGTGAATTGATCGACCCGATTCGCGAACGCCTTCCCGTCTCAAGCAAGAGTCAGGTTCAGATTGAACACGCCAAAGACAAGTAAAAATAGTGTAGGATTTTAGAGAATAATTATGTGTCTCTTAGAACTCTCACCCTATTTATTTATAGTGGTAAGGATTACAATCTGACCTGCACACGATTTGAACTCTTAGATCGCACGCGATATGGACTCTTAGACTCGCACGCGACATAGACTTTTATCTAAACTCTAATATCTCTAACACTCCTCCTCAAGATGGACATGAGATAACAATTATGTCCATTTTGTTACATACTGATAACAATCATGTACATCTTGTTACATACTGCAATACTATTACTAGAATCTACAAAAACTTACCATCCATCGACTCTATAACCAATACCACTAGAAAAAACCAAAAGTTGCTCACCACTAATATTACCAGGGATGTCACCAAATCCTTCATCACCATCTACCAACTGCCTCAACCTCAACCTTATCCTCCTTTACCCACATGCCCCCAGCTACCTGTTAGGTATATGTGCACTTTTGTGATTATTATAATTCTTAAAACAATAATTGAATCAACAACAGCATATATACTAGATATATTTGGAACTATGAGCAGTAGCATGATCATCAACTCAAATATATCTATCTCATATATATGTGCTAACATGGCAAAGACTAGAACAAAAACACTACTAATAGAAGTAGGAATCATCATCACCACATGACAAATATCTAGTAAACAAGACCTAGTCATATCAAGTGATATCACCGCGACTTACAGAGGATCGCTCCGGCGAAGATCGCGGTAAAGTCTGATGCGAAGAAGACGACATGAATCGGATCATGGAGGAAACTGTGAGCAGTCGCGCGAACGCTTCCCAAAAACCCGATTCGCCCTAACCCATGCAGGATCACGAGGGACGACGCACAACACCAATACAATCACTACCGTCATCACTCGACATAGCCTCCACTGGAGCTACCACCAGCTCCTGCTTCATCACCACCATCGTCGAGCTCATCACCACCATCGAGCTCATCAACACCATCGAACTCACCACCAATAGCACAACCACCAAAACCATCGCTTGAACAGTCTTCTCCCCCGGTCTTCCACGCCTTCCGTCGTAACCTCCGATACTGTCACCACCAAAGCTTTCTCCACCACCATCACTAATTTCCATCCTAGCAATCAGCAATAACCTAATAGAAAATACCACCACCAAGCAACACAGCAGCTAGAACTCTCAACAAATACACCATCCTCTCTCTCTCTCTCCTTTCCCCAACATAGCACACACAGCCACACTAGATCCCCCTTCTCTCTCTTCTTCTTCCTCATCCACACCAGATTCCCCACTGATCTGGATCCACACCATCCATCCTCTCTCTCCTTTCCC